>BSBM01001763.1:9512500-10112500 GCA_027924585.1 Larix kaempferi
TCTAGCACATGTCGATCTAGGTCTCTCTAACCATCATCTGGTACATCACCCGGTAGCGCCTCTAAGGTATCACATACATCCTCTAGGCCATCATCTCGACGATGCATAAATCCTCGTGCACAAGATGGCGGGGCCACTACCAGCAGAACTGCCACCACCATCACTCATCCCTTACGGCCCTGATGATCTAGTGGAGGCCATGGACCAACATCTGCCATAACCCATAATGAAACAAGTCAGTATCATACAAACATCTCTAGTTATCCTCATAACAAAATGTCTAAACATGATATAATAGATAAATAAAACAAATACATACCATCGGGCCCCCAGGCCTGACCTGGAGCACGAGGCATCTCGAGGTCTCCACGAAAGTCCATGTCCTAATATGGAATGTCATCAATCACAACTAGCATCTGCTCCCATTGCTCGTACATCTCTGGCATGAAGAACTGTTGAATACCACCACCACCTCGGGGCATCATCTCCAACAACGCACCATCCACAGCTCACTCCTCAGTCCCTCCCGAACCGGCACAAGTGGCTGCAATGTAGGAACCCGCTCGAAAAAGAAGAAACATAGGAAAGAGGCATAATTGAACTCTCCTCCCTCACGCCTCATCTTGTTCAGCTCTCGCTAAACACAAGCTAGGAAAATATGTCCCAAAGAAAAATAGGTCCTAGTGAGGACATGATGAACCATCATCATCTACCCCCCCTCGATAGACGGTGGGGCACCTGTGCACCATGCACCTGCAAAACACAAGCTGCCACTGCCTGCATCTCTAGCTCTCGCAGATCCGAGACACTCAGTACGATGTTTTGTACACGGGCCCCTCGAACACAAAATCTCTCTAGGAGATCCTCTATATCCATACCAGCCGGAATCCTGGGATGGGTGTCCCCTATCTCACCCAAACGGGGCAAGCGAGTAAGGAAATACACATCAAACAAGGTGAGATCCAGTCGCTCACCTTGCACAATGAAAGCTAGCTCCTCTGGGTCCCAAAAGCCAATCAAATTGTTCAGTAACTCCTTGACTAAACACATAAGAGGAATCTGCGTGAACTTTAGTAGTCCACCTAGAGCTAACACCACTCGCACATGAGGACTCACCCAGATAGTCTCCATCAACTCCTCATCAATCTCCCTCTCCCTCCACGATGCCTGTGGTCTCCTCAGCATCCTGCCAAGCCAACACAAAATGTTTTTTACAAAAATATTATAAAATTTTTTCCTAGTCAACGATCCACATCGCGACTTTAGGCACCCACAGCCGCGATGCACATCGCGGCTGTAAGCACACAAAGCCACGATGAACATCGTGGCTTTAGGAACCCACAGTCGCGATGCACATCATGGCTATAAAGCCCATACCCACGATGTGCATCCTGTAAAAAGGCCCAAAACCCACAATATTTTGTGTTGGCAAGGCAACATGGAATATTCGCCACTTCAGAGACCTCGATGCTCACCAAAAAGTAAATAAATTGAAAGGCCAAGGCGAATAGGCTTACCTAAAACTTGCGGAATGAAAAAACGATGGTTGAATTGCCCACAAATGAAGAAAATGCTCTGACTCAATCAAATTACTCTGTGAGACTCAACGGTGAAAATGACACTTGTTACATTGGGTCCACTTGCTATTTATAGAAATTTGGCAAGTTTTCAAGCCACTATTCCGTATTCATACGACCTCCATTTTGCAAACTTTTGGTACCATTGGAATGAGCGCGACAAGTACTTCACGATAGTCCATTCCTTTTCTCAATTCCACCGGGTCCCATTTTGGGCATTTTTTCACATGCCCCTCATTGCCTCGGTTTCCATGCCACATCGTCCATTGTCCATTTTGGACAAGTTTTATATCGCTGGATTAAATTTTTTGTGCTTGTGATGACACTTGAGATCAATTTTCGCTCTCACCACCATATTTTTTGGGACCATTTTTTACATGTCCCTCATTGCCTCAATTTGCATGCCACATCGACCATTGTCCATTTTTGACAACTTTTATATCACCGGATACAGTTTTCCACTCTTGTGATGATGCTTGAGATCACTTCTTGCTCTCACCGATATCTTCTTGTTTGGTATAATTTTATCCATTTTTCAGGCCGAACAACTCTTTTACAAAAAAGGCACTTAGGGAGTTTCTGTTAAGCTCTTCTCTGACTCCTAAAACAATGAAAAGATTGCCGAGCAATCTTGATTCCTTTCATGCTCGCTAAAAGTATCTAAAAGTTTGTATACCTGGTATAAGTTTACCCCTTTTTTGGACCTTGTAGACTAATTATGAAAAATGAATACCCTAGTCACATCGGCTAGAAGAGTTCTCCATTTGCATCATTTTATGCTTTTTCAAGCCTGGGAGACCAAACATATGAAAAAGAACACCAATGGAGTCTACTTACATCTTTCAGACTCTCTAAAAATTGAAAGCAACCATGAGCAATCACCATCTTGGGATCGTACAAATCCATAGGATGGTACTCCTCCACCAATTCAGAGTCTTCTTATCGTTTTCAGACTCCTTAAAAATGAAAGCACTCTCGAGCATGAATAGTCCTGGGCTGGCATAAATCCACAAGATGGTACCATTTTAGAGAACACTTGTATCCCTTCTTGGAGCTCATTAAAACCATGAAGAAGGACCCAACAATACTTTTTCGGTGCCAGAACAGATCATGTCCACTCATATGGTAGCTTCCTCATTATGGTCTCCTTTGTTCATAGTATTCTGCAGTATGTCACCCTGAGAGTCTACCAATAGAATCCATCAGCGTGTCCCCCAAGAGTCACTCCAGTCTACAACACATCACTTTGATCCCTTAAGCTATGATCCCCACACCTAAAAGTCAGTTTCCTATGCTGCCAGGTCAACCATGTCATCATGCTCTGAACAAAGGAAGTTTGAGTCCACCCACTCTATGACCCCAGTTATTCTCCATCCCCACAGTATGACAGTCCTACCATCAGTACTATCACATTTCAATTGTACACCTCGCGCTCCTATCAAGGAAACATCATTGCCTTGGTAGTTGTCGGTCTCCCTCTGTCGACGCCAACCAAATCTATTCTAGAGGATAGACCCAGAGGTCCATGTGCCTTGGACCCATCACCATCAGTGATGAGTGCCTACTGATCATTTTGAAAGGAGTCCTCAGTACCTCTCCAAATGATTGTTCCTCACATGCACGACTTCAACACCTTGATCACATAATTGAGACTTGTATAGGGTATCGTCACTTTTAGTTATTTGTTGAAGACCCCGGATATCACCTGACTCTACCACATTTTAGATTCTAATTAAGAAAACAACCAGTTACACATTCCTGCAAATATTCGGGTTGCACTTGGCGACAGTTTTAAGATGTACACCATTTTATACTCCCTCGAGTATACAGTTACATATACTTCTAAGAAGTTGACTGATTTATTGACTCTACCACATTTGAGAGTCTAATTGAGTCCCTACATATGTTGGACACCTTAAGCTCCAGTAGGTCATCAACCCTTCTCAAACCTTATTCATAATGGTTGTTGCTCTTTCTATCATTTATTGAGATCAGTCATGGTATGACCATGAGTACATCCCAGCATTGTGTCCCCTCTAGACCATTATGATGTACCAATAGATTTTTATGTATTATTCCGGTCCCCGTTCTTGGGCCTAATTGTTATGTACATGTCTTGATATGAGCATGGGTATGCCCGCCTCGTTTATTATCATAGATTATTCCTCATTCATTTTGAGGCCATTTATTTTTTCAGTTTTTGTAGCTTCCAAGGGACCGTTGTTCCAGTCTCCAACCGGTCTCTTCTCTTCTTCAAGCCCGATGAAAAAGACAAAAGAACTATGATGTCTATCGTCCATACGATGAGCTCCTTCCCTCACACATCAGGGGACAATATGTTAACACCCAAAAATTGCTCACTAGCTCATTCCCTTATTCACATGACCCATTTGTCCACTTTTCCCACCATTTGAGCCTCTAAAACCTTCAAAAGGTCAACAAAAAGACCATAATACACCCTTTTTCCCCTCAATGTATGTATTTTTCCTCAAAAACACAAAAAACCCTCACAAAGGGTCCAAAATTCCCAATAAACAATTAAAAGGGAATAATATTCAAAAAAGGAAAAAGAGGGGAAAAGAGACCTAAACCATTTTGGTCAATACCATTGGTTTCCTTAAACCATAATGGTATTCCCCATCACCAAAAAACTATAAAAAGGTGATAGGGGCTCCTCATTATTCATCCACATTTCATCCTATCCTTATGCTGCCAAGTTCGATCTAAGAGCCCTTTCCTCCCATTTCGAGTTTGAAGATCCCCATTGAAGCATTGGAGAAGAAGAGACCATTGGACATTGGAGCACCTCAACCTTGGAGTTGCTAAAAAAACTCACCATCCTCACCATTTGAGGTAATACAAAAGATCAAATTTATTAATTTCTTGTTTTTCTCATAGATCTTATTGCTTATTGTTCTTAATCTAGAATTCTTTGTTTTTACTATTTACTTCCATAGATTGATAGTTTACATTTTCTTTATTTGAGAACTGCTGCTACAAGTTAGCAGGTGCACCCTTGCACATGCTTGGTTGAAAAACCAAGCAACAATAAGGTTCTTCACCATCACCAATACAAGCTGGTCACGGTACCACCAAATCATCCACTCCTGCTATCACCGAAGAAGTGAATTATGTTTCATCAACTTCACCTCAAAAGTCTAGTGGTAAGAAAAGAACAAGGAGAAACCTAAGAAATCTTCCACCCAATAGGAACAAAAGAAAACCCCTGATGATACCAAAAGGAAAAGGAATTTGAAGTATCCTTTCCTACTATGTGGTGATGATCAATTTTCTAAAGAGTGCCCCCATAGAGACGAAGTTCAAAAGTTTCTTAAGGGTAAACCCACACCCATAGTTCTCAACAATTCCTTCCCTACTCAAAATCAGTAGTTGATCGCTCACACTTCTTCTTCCCAAGGAGAAGCATCCACCACCGCACACGTTCTCATGATGCGGAGCGAAACTATCAACTTGAACACCCGTTCTCGTTCATATGACTCCATTCCATAAAAGGAACCTGTTGGAAGTAATATTAAAAAAGCTTCCACCTCGATGCCTGATGTTACTGTATCGGCTTCTCCTCTCACCATAGAGAAGCCCTTGTTTGATTCAGTGTTGTGTCCACCCAAGAGCACGATTAGAAAATCAATTTTCAATCCTAATGCTCAGGCTTCTCAAAATTACAATATTGTAGAGGACTTAGCACAAGCCCCTTGTGCTATGTCGATGCTCAAAGTCTTGCAAAACTGTCCAAATCAGCACAAGACTCTCCTAGCTGCCATCAATGTAGTTGACCCAGATTCATCGAATATCATCATGTTCCAGTAGGAATATTTCAAACCGAGGCTCTCCCATCAATTGGGATTTCAAGTTGCTACAAACATTGCTAGGAAGACAATCCATCGTACCATTCTGTACGAAGGTGCCTCTACGTCAGTCATGTCGATCTCATGTTGGAGAGACATTGGCTCTCTCGAGTTGAACTGTTCCCCTATCACTTTGAGAGCATTCGACAGATGTGGATTTCAACCTCATTGGCTATTACAAGCTACGCAAGTCAAGTTGGGGGGAAAGACCGCAACCATTAACATAGAAGTGGTCATAGCCCCATTGGATTACAACATTTTGCTTGGTTGTAATTGGTTTTACACAATGACTACAGTCGCATCATCTGTCTTCCACATAGTACAATTCCCCCATGAAGGCCAAATTGTCATAGTCGACCAACTGGATTTATGCACACCTTCCACCACTACTCACCCAGGCGATAACGTTGCTTCGATTGGACAATCTTTGCAAAAGTATGAGAGTGTAGGGGTTGGCCTCCTTAAGGATTCATCCCTTATGGGCGTCTTTCCTACTTCGGATCCCCCAAACCATGTCACCACAGTGAACATGATCTCCTCACAGATTTCATCTATCCCCAACTCCACTAATTCATGGCTTGTGTCTAATGAAGCCACCACACACTTGATTAGAGACACTATGCCCCTGTAACCCGCCGAACTCATGTATGAGGCTACCCAATCAGCACTGGAGGACCACTCAACTATGGCCTCCACCTCCTGTTCTCTGCAATCGACATCATCCGATCCTCTGCTGCGGACTTTTCATTCTGATGAGTCCATTATGGAAATCATGAGCGCAGATGATCCATCCTGGGAAGACCTCTACCACTATTCATCTTTCTTTCCCTTGTTGGATATTATGGAGAACAGGATTCACACCATGTTTACATTGAATGTCTACTCTGGCTCTTAGTCCTTGATACTTGCATGTCAAAAGGACTCCGAAGGCAACTTCACCAACATTGAGCCTACCACTTTAATAGACATTTCGGTTACTCTTCGTGTAGTGGAACACATTCAGTTAGGCCAGAAGTGCTCCCCTGAAGAATTCATCGCCGCCATGGCCTTATTCAAGTAATTTCAAGACATGTTCGCTTGGAATTATGAGGAGATGCCTGGGATAGACCCCTCCATTGTTTTACATGAAATTAAAACCTATCCTGACGTCAAACCTGTCCGCCAAAAGTTGCGAGCGATACACCCTCAAAAGACTATGGAAATCAAGGAAGAGATTGAGAAACTCTTGAAGGCCCGCTTCATTTACCCTGTCCCATTGACAGAATGGGTCTCAAATGTAGTCCCTGTGAACCAAAAATAGAGTACCATCCGTGTCTGTGTCGATTACCGGGATCTCAACAAAGCTTGTCCCAAGGAAAACTACCCAACTCCCTTTGTCGACCAGATCATCGTCAATTGTGCTGGAAGTGTCATTTTTCATTCATGGATGGCTTTTTCGGGTACAACCAAATCGAGATCCACCCCGCCGACCAACACAAGACTGCATTCATCTTCCCTTGGGGAATGTTTACATATCGTAATCTTCTTTTTGGTCTTAAAAACGTTGCTGCCACATTCCAGCGGGCCATGTCGTACACCTTACATGATGTGAAGGACTTTCTGGAACCTTACTTGGATGACCTCCCTACCCACTCAAAGCAGCGTGAGTTCCACTTAGATCATCTGACAGTCGTTTTCCTCAGATGTAGGCGGTATAATATCCATTTGAATCCTCACAAAAGAATTTTTTGTCTCGATTACGGAGGGCTCTTAGGCTTTATCATCTCAAAAGATGGGATCTGCATTGATCCCTCGAAGGTGGAAGCCATCGTTCCTATTCCACCTCCAACCAACATTACAGAATTTCAGAGTCTGCAAGGATGTGCAACTTATTTAAGGTGTCTTGCTTGTAATTTCGCAGAAAAGACGCAGGATTACATGAGATTGATGAAGAAGGACATCCCATTCATCTGGCATGACCAAGCTCAACAATCTTTTGATTGTTTAAAACATGCCATCACGCATGCCCCTGTGATCCAACCACCGAATTACTATCAAGATTACATTTTATATCTCGCTGCTTCTGACACCACTATCACCATGGTTTTGGTACAGGACGACCAGAATGCCCAAGTGTTGAATATTGTAACTTCTAAGAATATTATATTTGTACATTATTATTCCGAAGATGTTCCATCCCTCTGAGGTAACTCTATTATGTATCCGGAGATGTTTATTCCTTCGAGGATTTGTGGTAACTAGGGCTATTAGACCCACCATGTGGGGGTCGGCCCTAATATTATATTTTTGGGGTTATTAGACTTCTCCAGGAGAGGTCGGCCCCATTAGGGATTTTAGTCAGTTGGGAACTAGTATAAATAGAGGAGGAGAGCTCCTCATTTGACACACACTCACAACTCAGAAAAGTAGCGCACTTGTTTGGGAGGTCTGCACAGGAGGTGGAGAAGGAGGTCAAGTCTTGGAGCACATCTTGTATTTTGGTTGATCATCTTATTGAGGAAATCTTTGCTGGGTTTTCTACCCCATGAGGGTTTCCCAGGGTAAATTCTGTGTCTATCTTGTGATTATGTTTCTTTCAGTGATCTTGCTAGTGTATTTGGTTTAAAATTAACATGGTATCAAAGCTAGCCTGAATAGGACATCTTTCACAAGGTAAGAATATCTCTCTCTCTCACTCCGATGAAAATTAGAGTTTCTGCAAAAAGTTGGTATTGTTGAATTCTGATTACATGGTTGGATAGCCCTTCTCAAAAACAATCTTTTGAGCCCTAGATCGAACTTTTTGGTTGGGTAGAACTCCGGGAAAGTCAAACCCTAGTTTTACCAAAAGTGCAATAAACCAGAAATTCTGTCCCAGGATCCGGAAAATTAAAAAAGGGCTAAAGTTTCCAGGTAATTACTATTCTATCTCTTGTCTCTTGGACTCCCCCAAGAGAAGATGGCTCCAAACACTAAGCTTGAAGACAAGCTAGAAGGTATAGAAAATTTTCGGGCATGGAAATACAGAATTGGTCTCATTCTTGAAGAGAATGATCTTGCTCATTATGTCAAAGATGATGTTGTAGAACCTGAAGGAGATGAAGCCAAAGAGAAGCATAGGAAGGATTTGATTAGGGCTAAGAGAATCATAGCTGATTCCATTAAAGACCACTTGATTCCCCAAGTGGCCTCCAAGAAGACTCCAAAGGAAATGTATGATGCCCTAGGAAGAATGTATGAAGGAAAGAACATCAATAGGAAGATGAACCTAAGGACTCAGTTGAAGAGTACCAAGATTCACAAAGGAGAATCCATTCAAGACTACTTCTCAAGGGTCTCCCAAATCAAGGAGCAACTAGATGCCATTGGTGATACTCTTGATGAAGATGAACTTGTGATGACTGCTCTAAATGGTCTCACTAGACCTTGGGAATCATTCATACAAACCATGTGTGCCAGAAAAGAAAGCATGAAGTTTGATGTAGTATGGGAGGATTGTGTTCAAGAAGAGGCTACGGTAGCCAACAGAGAGGCTCTTCTCAAAGAGGATGACCAAGCCTTGGCCACCCACACCAAAAGAGGAAAAAGGGGTCACTTCAAGAAAGTGAACCACAAAAGGTCTCAACCCTCTCATAGATTCAAAAAGAAAGGAGGAACAAACTCAGAAAGAGACCTCTCCACAGTCCAATGTTTTAATTGACTTAAACTAGGACACTATGCTAGAGACTGTACTTTACCAGAAAAGAAGAAGAAGAAGTTTTTCCACAAAAGACATCATGCACATATGGCAGAAGATGATAGTGAAGAAGGAGAAGGAGAAGAAGAAGAAGAAGAAGAAGAAGAGGAAAGGCCTCGAAGGAAAAGATCTAAAGTAAAGAAAGAAGATCCAGAAGAATATGTCCTATTTTCTACACTCTCTGGATCTGTGACTGCTGGTGAAGATACATGGCTCATTGACAGTGGTGCTTCAAAGCACATGACAGGTCAAAAGAAAACTCTATCAAGAATTGAAGAATAGTCTTCTCCACAAAAGGTATCTCTAGGAGATGATTACCAATATCCCATCAAGGGGATTGGTGAAGCAAACTACAAGCTAGATTCTAGAACACCCTTGAAGATGAAAGAAATTTTATATGTGCCAGGATTGAAGAAAAACCTACTCTCTATCTCAGCACTAGATATGAAAGGTTTTAGAGTTGCCTTCATAGATGGTCAAGTACTCATGTGGTCCAACGGAAAATCAATTAAAGATGCAGTTTTCATTGGTGAAGAAGAAGGAGGTCTCTATAAGCTCAAGGGTCATCCAGAGGTTGCCCTTGCTCATGAAACCTCTAGCCCCAGTGAGCTATGGCATAGAAGATTAGCTCACATTAACTACAAAGCCTTACCCTATGTAAGCAAGGTGGTCATAGGATTACCATATTTGAAGGTTGATCATGATGGCTCGTGTAAAGGATGTAAGAAAGGGAAGAGTTTCAAGAACCCCTTTCCAAAGAGTGAAACAAAGACTAAGAACATTTTGGAGCTAATACACTCAGATGTATGTGGACCAATGCCCACCACTTCTCTAAGTGGGTTTGAATACTATCTTTCATTCATTGATGACTATTCAAGGAAAACTTGGATATACTTTATAAAAGGTAAGAATGAAGTCTTTGGAAAATTCAAAGAGTTCAAGGCTCTAATAGAAAATCTCTCAGAAAAGAGAATCAAGATTCTCAGAATAGATAATGGCGGAGAATATACTTCAAAGGACTTTGAAGACTTTTGTAAAGAAGCTGGAATTAAGAGGGAACTAACCACTCCCTACAATCCCCAACAAAATGGGGTTGCTGAGAGGAAAAATAGAACCATCATGGAAGCTGTAAAGACTATGATACATGACCAAGATCTACCCATGTATCTATGGGCTGAAGCAGCTAAGACAGTAGTATATGTGCAAAATAGACTATCCCATAGTGCTCTTGATTTCAAGACTCTAGAAGAAGCGTTTATAGGAAAGAAGCCTGAGGTAAGTCATCTTAAGATATTTGGGTGTCCTGTGTACATCCACATTCCAAAAGAAAAGAGAACCAAGTTGGATCCTTCTAGGGAATATTTGTTGGTTATTGTGAATCATCCAAGGCCTTTAGAATTTACATACCAGGTTTTCATCATATAGAAATAAGTAGAGATGTATCATTTGATGAAGAAGCAACTCTCAAGAAATCCAGGAAGTGCCAACTTGAAGAAATCTATGAAGAAGATACACCTCCTAGAATCACAGAGGCTATGCACATCGCTGAAGATGATTCACCAGAGGATCATGACATGTTGGAACCACAAGAACCTCCTATTACAGATTTATCTAAGAAAAGAAGGCCAGCATGGGCTAGAGATATTATTCAAGGAGTTGAAAGATATGGAGCTCCTGAAGGCTCCACTAGAGAAAGAAAGAAACCAAAGCTAGTATCCAACTATATGGCCTTGATGTGTGATCTTGCGGATCAACAACCTACTAGCTATGAAGAGGCATCTCAGAAGAAAGAATGGGTAGAAGCAATGACAGAAGAATATCAGTCAATAATGAAAAAGGATGTTTGGGATGTAGTTCCCAAAACAAAAGATAAAAGTTTGGTTTCTTCCAAATGGATTTTCAAGATAAAACATGTTGTAGATGGTAGCATTGAAAAATACAAGGCAATATTTGTAGCCAGAGGATTCTCTCAGAAGGAGGGAATTGGCTATGAAGAAACATTTGCACCAGTTGCTAGGTATACTTCAATAAGAACTATCATGGCACTTACATCTATCATGAAGTGGAAATTATATCAAATGGATGTTAAGACAACTTTTCTGAATGGTGTAATTGAAGAAGAAGTGTACATAGAGCAACCACAAGGATTTGAGGTTAAAGACGGGAGAACTCATGTATGCAAACTAAAAAAGGAATTATATGGATTGAAGCAAGCTCCCAAGGCTTCGTATGGAAGGATTGACAATTTCTTAACAAGCATGGGCTTTAACAAGAGTAAAGCTGATCCCAATCTTTATCTCAAATTGATGGATGATGAACCAGTTATACTATTGTTATATGTAGATGATCTATTTATAACCGGAAATGAGAAACAAATTATTGAAAGCAAGAAGAAGCTTTCTTCAGAATTTGAGATGAAAGATCTCGGACTAATGCACTACTTCTTAGGTCTAGAAGTATGGCAAGAACCAAAAGGAATCTTTCTAAATCAAGGTAAGTATGCTGTGGAATTCTAAAAAGATTTGATATGTTGGAGTGTAAACCCATGGACTCCAACTTGAAATTATTAGTTGATGACTCATCAGAATTAGTGGATCTAACTCTATATAGACAAATCATTGGGTCTTTGATGTATTTAACAAATACCAGGCCAGATATATGCTTTGCTGTAAATACCCTAAGTCAGTGTCTAGTAGAACCTAGAAAGGTTCACTTAATAGCTACAAAGCATGTAATGAGGTACCTAAAAGGTACATTAGATTTTGGTCTATATTATCTTGGAGGTCATGAACTCAGATTACATGGTTACTCAGATTATGATTGGGCAGGAAGTGTCTCAGACAGAAAGAGTACATGAGGTGGATGTTATGGTCTTGGATCTGCCATGATCTCATGGTTCAGCAAGAAACAATCTAGTGTGGCTCTCAGTACTGTTGAAGCAGAATATATAGCTGCCTGCTCTACCAGCTGTGACGCAGTATGGCTTCGAAAGCTATTACCTGGAGTGTTTGACTTAGAAATGGATCCCACTGTGATTATGTGTGACAATCAAAGCTGCATCAAGATGACAGAAAATCATGTATTCCATGATAAGTCAAAACACATAGAGATCCGATACTTTTATATATGAGATATGGTGTAGAGAGGAGCTATCAAGCT
The DNA here is from genome assembly GCA_027924585.1 of Larix kaempferi. Taxonomy (NCBI): domain Eukaryota; kingdom Viridiplantae; phylum Streptophyta; class Pinopsida; order Pinales; family Pinaceae; genus Larix; species Larix kaempferi. Next base: position 9,524,818 of record BSBM01001763.1, read on the forward strand.
CGAGTATGTGAGCACTGAGGATCAAATTGCTGATATCTTGACCAAACCTCTGTCTCGAGTGAAATTTGAATAATTCCGAGACAAGCTTGGTGTAATTCAAAAGGACTCTCCTTCAAAGGGGGAGTAATATAGTCACTGATAATGAGATTGTCTCATCAACAAGCAAGATCGATGATGAGGCTACCTGCTTACTACACCTGGATACCTAGAAACATTTAGATTTAGGACTCTTATACTTAGAATACTTATTTTTACTTATTTTTCTTTTGATGATAGATGTATTAGTGAGAATACATGCTATATGTATTGGTAAGAATACATGTTTTGATGATAAGATGTATTGGTAAGAATACATGTTTTGATGATAAGATGTATTGGTAAGAATACATGCTTTTGAGGATACATGTATTGATTAATGTACTTGTATGGTTGAGAATACTTGAGGATACATGTGAGGCATTGTATCATCCTTGAACACTTGTTCTAAAGTAAGCCATAGACAGGTGTCTCCGAGAAAGAAGAGGGATTGTATCATCCTTGAACACTTGTTCTAAAGTGAGCCGTAGACAGGTGTCTCCGAGAAAGAAGAGGGATTGTATCATCCTTGAACACTTGTTCTAAAGTGAGCCGTAGACAGGTGTCTCTGAGAAAGAAGAGGGATTGTATCATCCTTGAACACTTGTTCTAAAGTGAGTCGTAGACAGGTGTCTCTGAGAAAGAAGAGCGATTGTATCATCCTTGAACACTTGTTCTAAAGTGAGCCGTAGACATGATGTCTCCGATAAAGAAGTCCTGAATGAATAGGTAGGGGATTGTATCTTCCCCGGACTTCAGTCCCAGAATTGAGCCGTAGACATGATGTCTCCGATAATGAAGTCCTGAATGAATAGGTAGGGGATTGTATCTTCCCTGGACTTCGGTCCCAGAATTGAGCCATAGACATGATGTCTCCAATAATGAAGTCCTGAATGAATAGGTAGGGGATTGTATCTTCCCTGGACTTCGGTCCCAGAATTGAGCCGTAGACATGATGTCTCCAATAATGAAGTCCTAAATGAATAGGTAGGGGATTGTATCTTTCCCGGACTTCAGTCGCAAAATTGAGCTGTAGACTGGGTCTCCGATAATGAAATACTGAATGAACAGGTAGGGGATTGTATCTTCCCCGAACTTCGGTCCCAGAATTGAGCCGTAGACTGGGTATCCGATAATGAAGTCTTGAATGAATAGGTAGGGGATTGTATCTTCCAAGGACTTTGGTCCCAGAATTGATCCGTAGACTGATGTCTCCGAAAATTGAAGATAGGATTGCATCATCCCTAGACATGAGACTTGTCTTAAAGGTACATGTGAGGACTGCATTGTCCATGAACTGGGTTCAAAATGTACATGATGGGATTGCATCATCCCTAGACATGAGACTTGTCTTAAAGAGATAAGGACTGATCATCCTGGAACTTGATTGAATTGTATCATCCATGGACCTATGTCCTAAAGAGAGCAGGATTGGTCTTCCTATAATATGATTGTGTGATGACGATGTCGATGATCGTGTGATGACGATGTCGATGATCGTGTGATGACGATGCCGATGATCGTGTGATGACGATGTCGATGATCGTGTGATTACGATGTCGATGATCGTGTGATGATAATGCTGATGATTGTGTGATGACGATGTCGATGAACGTGTGATGACGATGCCGATGATCATGTGATGACGATGTCGATGATCATGTGATGACGATGCTGATGATCGTGTGATGACGATGCTAGTGATCATGTGATGACGATACTGATGATTGTATGATGACGATACTGATGATGTTCATGTTCCAGTAACTGGTTGGGTTACTGATGATGATGAATTGAAGAAAGCTTCCGATGATTTATAGATGTATCATGTATGATGTAGTCGAATACTCCTTACTCTTGCAGATGTTGTTATAATATCCTTCTCATTAAGGGGGAGTGTTGAATATTGTAACTTCTAAGAATATTATATTTGTACATTATTATTCCGGAGATGTTCCATCCCTCCGAGGTGACTCTATTATGTATCTGGAGATGTTTATTCCTCCGAGGATTTGTGGTAACTAGGGTTATTAGACCCACCATGTGGGGGTCGGCCCTGATATTATATTTTAGGGGTTATTAGACTTCTCCAGGAGAGGTCGGCCCCATTAGGGATTTTAGTCAGTCAGGAACTAGTATAAATAGAGGAGGAGAGCTCCTCATTTGACACACACTCACAACTCAGAAAGTAGCACACTTGTCTGGGAGGTCTTCATAGGAGGTGGAGAAGGAGGTCAAGTCTTGGAGCACATCTTGTATTTTGGTTGATCATCTTATTGAGGAAAGCTTTGCTGGGTTTTCTACCACATGAGGGTTTCCCAGGGTAAATTCGGTGTCTATCTTGTGATTATGTTTCTTTCAGTGATCTTGCCAGTCTATTTGGTTTAAAATTAACACCAAGAACATGTCATATACTATGCCAGTAAAGGTCTTGTTGACGCTGAAACTCGCTATTCACATGTTGAGAAGCTCGCTCTCGCGGCAGTCATAACTGTGCAGAAGTTTCGACATTACATTTTGCTTCGCACCACCACCATCATCACTGATTCGAACCCCATGTGCCACGTTCTGACTCGTCAGCTACTTGGGGGAAAGTATTCACGCTAGATCATGATACTGCAAGAATTCGATCTTCTTTTCAAAAAATCCAAGTTGAAAAAATATCTGGTGTTTGCTGAGCTCATCTGCAACCTCCCCCAAACTGATATAGAATCTGAGCCCAATGACTCCTTTCCGGATGAGTCATTGTTTCTTATCAGTATGTTTGATTCATGGTATGGAGATATCACATTGTATCTTCAAACCCAACTTTTCAGCCCCGAATTTCCTCGTGACGACTGTCGTCGCATACGCCACCATGCAAAGTATTATCTGATCATCAGTGATACTTTGTACCACTGTGGCATTGATTCTATCCTTCGACGTTGTTTGAATCATGATGAGGCTGAACATGTTCTCAATGACTATCACGCTAGGGCATGTGGAGGTCAACTCTCTGGGATGGCTACAACCCATAAGATTTTATGTGTAGGATATTACTGGTCGTTTATCTTTAAAGATTGCATCGAGGCCGTAAAAAAATGTCCTCCTTGCCAACATTTCATATGAAAAAGTGCACCAATCCCACACCTTTACACCCAGTTATTTCCATTGGCCCATTCACTAAATGGGGCATCGATTTCATGCATTGTAAGCCTACCTTGGCTAGGGGGCACAGTTACGTCATTGTAGCTGTGGATTACTTTACAAAGTGGGCCGAGGCAATGTCTACATACATGAACGATGACAAGTCTGCTGCACTCTTCATGTTTAACCATGTAATAGAGCGATTTGGAGTTCCTCAAGTGATAGTTACTGACCATGGTTCTCACTTTATGAACCATATGGTTGACAAGTTGAGCAATAGGTTGGGTTTTCACCATGAAAACTCAACACCATACTACCCACAGTCAAATGGATAGGTCGAGGCCATTAACAAGGTCTTGAAAACTATGGTCCAACGTATGGTGGTTACACACAAGGCTAATTGGAACAACATGCTCTTCTTCGTGCTTTGGGCTTATCGAACTTCTGTTAAAACCGCCACTGGATTTACTCCCTTACAACTAGTGTATGGATTGGAGGCGATCCTTCCTATTGAGTGTGAGATTCTGTCCCTCAAGCTCTCCATCGAACTTCTCCTAAACATTTTTGCTAAGGAAGAATGGTTTCCCTACCTAGCTAAGCTTGACGAAACTCGCCGAGATGCCATTCTTGGCAACGAGGCTCACAAGAAATGCATAAAAGTGCAGTACAGCAAGTCGGTAGAACCTTGCACCTATAGCGAAGGAGATTTGGTCCTCACATATGATCAAAAACATGATAAGCTAGGGGCAGGAATGTTTGAGTCCATGTGGCATGGACCCTACATAGTGAAACGCATCTTGGAGAAGCGAGCTTATGAGCTTGAATACTATGACGGGATATCTTTGGGTGAGCCCTGGAATGGGATCTACCTAAAGAGGTACTATGGCTGAGTCTTTCATGCATAGGAACTCTTGTATATACTGTACATGGTGTGTGTGTGTTTTTGTGTGGTGTGACACTTTGACTTTTGCGTGTTTTAGGTCTTGTTTTCTTTCTTATACCATGTTCTATCTACATGTGCAGATGGCAATGTCATATGGATTCACGGATGGCGCCAACCGGCATGCCCGTAACCTTGCTTCGGCAACCTGGGTACTCTATTCACCTACCAACAAGCTCATTAGCTAAGGGGGGATGTGTCTAGGTTTCACAACGAAAAATGTTGCAAAATATCAAACAATCATTGGAACCCTAACTCATGCCATTTTTTTGGGTATGGACAATGTTGTAATGTACTTGGACTCTCAACTAGTGGTATCTCATCTTAACCGATTCTATGCCATCTGCGATCCTATCTTACTCTATCTCTATCGACGAGTCCGTCTTTTGGAAAGGTCTTTTGAGTCCATTCAATACCTACACATTCCACGAGCCATTAACACAGTTGCCGATTCTATGGACAACTTCATCTTAGATTGGTACATTGCACACACATAAGCATTTTCATGAATTGTTAAAAGTAGACATAACATGTAAATAGCTCATTTTATTTAAGCAAACACATAACAAGATCAACCCATTCATTCATTCTAAAACACATAATGTATAAATTGCTGGAATGTCTGTATATATATATATATATCATCATAAAATTAGTGCTGGTACAAAAATCCGAAGCACAACGGCTCTTAGTGAGTCTCTCCAAAATATGAAGCCTTGCAGCTTTCCGTAAGTACAAAAATCTAAGGCCTCTAAGCTCTCAGTACATGATAACAACATCAGGCCTATCGCCTGGCCTGTACAACCCTAGGTGGTCTAACAACTCTATCCTACTGAGTATGGAAACAGTCAACTGCTCTAGCAACCCTGCGAAGCAACATGTTGAAGCACACAGTCGCTCCAACCATTTACACCTGCATCAGCCGCGGCACCTCATCTACCGTCAGCTCGGGAACGTTTAACGCCAGCCCACTTAGGTTGGCGTAGACTCCATCCATCTCTGCAATAGAACCATGTACAGAAGGACCCATGACTGCTCCCTCTCCTCTCTCTCTCCTCAGGAGAAGAGAGACTCCCATTGGTAGTACAGGACCCACATTTGCACACACATGTTGTTAACTTGTCCGCACTATAACAAAAAAATCATAAATGCACAAAACCTAAAAAGTACAAGGGTTCAGTGTTCTTACCTACGTCTCCCCATGCTTCTCCCTCAGGCAGCAGCAAGTCCGTGTCATCTCTAAAGTACGTACCACTATATGGGAATTCCTATACCATCAATCACTAGCACACTAGCCAGGTGAAGAACTTAGGACCATATGTGATGATGGGGCCCCACCATGTTGGCCCATCACCTCTGTCCACCTAGCCATGTGAGGATCCTTAGGATCCCTGTCTTCCAATGGTACCTGAGGGTGCAAGAGGGGAACCCTCTCCAAGAGAAACGAGATCATTATCGAACCGTATCCAAACTGTTTGAGCTCTCCTCGCCAACAATTGGTCAGCTGAGATTGCATGTTTGCGAGGAGTCCCTTGCACCAATTAAAGATCTTCGGAGACATGCAGTCCTTCGCATATAGCATCTAAGACCTGGTGGCTAAGTGAGGAGCTTAACTCCCTGCCATCCTCGTATTGGTGAAAAGTATGGCGCGAAATGGACGTTCCCGCACATCTTTTATGGGAATCTTCTGACTAGAAGCACGAGTGTTGGGAATATAGTGATGTAGAATCATGTGCCCCACAGTCTGATCACTTCCACGTGATCTAGTAAGAAGCACATTGTCCCCTCTTCAGGACAATCTAGTCAGGAAGTAGATGTCCTCGGCATCTATGGCAAGCACGGGCTCACCGATCACGAAATATTGTGGGGCCGCATCCCAGCATCAGAGCATATGTGTCAGTAACGAGATTAGGGCACTCATGCCATGGATCTAAAAAAACTTGAGGAGCCCACAGTTCCTCAGTGCTTCAACACATTGTGGATCATTTGTAGCCTGTTCATCATCTAACTCATGCTCCCATTCACGCCACTCCAAAACCATTCTCGCTACTAGTAACCTACCAAAAGGAGAGTTTAAACATTGGTAACACTTGCTTCAACCACCAAAAGTTCTTTTTTTGGGCATGGTTTGTGTTTGGGATTGGATGTTTTTGCCATCACACCCCGTTATTGCTAATAGTGTGACGTCATCGCAGTCCATCCATGCGACCTTCACGACAACTAAGTCTCATCGCAGTTCCCGAAAGGGCAGATTGAGACGACTCGAGGACGCAATGGCCCTTCAAAAACCAAGCTAAAACCCCAAAAAATGAACCTAATTTAAAAATTTAAACCACTACAATTATGCTGAATGAAGTTTAGAGTTACCTGCTCCAGACTATGGGTGAAATGGCAGCTCGTAGCTCCCAGAATCAACAAGTGAAATTTTGGCTCCAAATGGCACTTCTCCTCCCAATTTGGAAAATGAAACAATGGTGACTATATTTGGTTTTTATTTCTATTTATAAACAAAATGGAATATTCCTTTGTCAAATATTTGATGCCTTTAGGTTGTTTGCTATTGTTTGGATCGAATTTTATCATATCTGAACACTTGGTTGAGTATTTGACCTATTTTCTGAGTGTGCAGGAGTCATTAAGTGTCTTTTTATGCCACTTTCACATTGGGACGGTTAGCTCAGGTATGAACACCCCTTGTGTGTTTTTTTCGTTATTTTCCATTCATTAGATTATAATTATTTTATGATGATGAGCTTACTCTTTGTTCTTTCTCGTGCTCTTGAAACTATGAGAATATGTTACTGAGTTACGATTTATCACTTTTCTGGGCTCATTAAACTCCTACGGAAAAGGAACCCACCCAGAGTCTATCTTTAAGCTCTTTTTAGGCTCTCGAAATACGAAAATATCACCAAACGATTGTCACGTTCATGCTTGTTAAAGAATTTGAATGGTCATCTTCCTGGTGATAGTTTACCCCTTTTTCAGACCAAGGGCACTACTTACAAAAAAGGTATACTCCAGCCAATCATGACTGGAAGAGTCCTCTCTCGCACTGTTTTACCCTTTTTTTGGGTGATGAGGCTAACTTTATGAAAAAGGACCGTTGGAGTTTTCTTTAGCTCTTTTCAGACTATCTAAACATGAAATGATGACCGATTTTACCTTCTATGGACTCATTAAACTTTCACATTGAAGGGCCCGCCATGGGACGAACCTCTCCTATCTCAGGTTTGGAAAATATTTGGGATTGGACTCATCTATGAGATGAGCTATACCGAGCATTTGGTTACCCTAATCAAGCTCGTAAAAAACATATGAGGCACTCATCATTCATGATGGGGAAAAAGAAAATCTTTTATGTTACACCCCTTATCAATGGCAGTATCTAGTCATTTCTTAAACATGGCACTCATATGCATTTGCATACCACACTTGGATCATCCATTTGTCCTTGAGTTTCACCTATTTGTTGAGTCTTTTTACTCCTGTGATTCATTCAACGAATGCTTCCATCATCAGTTTCATTAGGAGTTTGTATCATAACTTGTTAGGTCAATACTGCCAAGGCATGCCATGCCCATGTTCAAGAATACTCTCACTACTCATTATCTACAGTCAATACACCTTACATCATGTTGGTATACTCTGATTGAGTCTTGCATGTCACTATACCATCTTATCTTCTCTTCACATCCTTTGTCGTGTTTCATGTCGATGATGGGGGATTCATCATGGCCCTCCTTTGACAGATTCATCCCCGTCGACTTCAAATCATCATCCAAGGATTGAATCTAGAAACTGACCAAGTACCTTGGCCTCGCATGCCTCCATGGTAGGATACCTCGCTTTCAACATGAGTTTACATCATTGACTCTTGATTGAAATATTTCATCTCATGTTCGACTTCAACTCATTTATTCACTCTTGATGATATGTACTTTGATACCCTGGGAATCATTGACATTAATGGTGATCTCCCCCGCACTTTTTAATGGTATACATCAATGACTGGTAATTGGGTGGTTTCTACCATGTTTGACGTCAAGACATTTGTAATCACATGGTTAGATTCGTATCATTGTGGGTTCATCTTGAAGACCCTGGGGAGTCATGTTTTACCCAAGTTGCGATAGAGTTTGTATTGAATTATGTCACACAGATCCACATTTGTATTGATCGTGGTTATGTTATCATCTCATAATGGATCTACGCTTGTGTCTAGTAGCCATTATTGTGTTTAGTCGGTCATTACTACCATGAAATTGCATTGTATTGGTTGGAAGCCATGTTATTCCCTTGGTTGAATATAGATATAATGCAATTCATCCTTGAATACTAGCCTTTGTATGTACATGGTTGTAAGATCCTTTGAGATTCACAGAGTGTGTTGAATTGCATCGGACAACTTCCTGTAGTAAGTAAACAACTGCTTATTGTTTACCCGCTTCCTATCATGCCTCACATTTTCCCTCATGTTGGAAAATTTCACCCCTGGACAATCTCCTAACAATAATGGGAGTCTTTGCTTGTATAGTGGCTCCTTCTAGCCTACAAAAGAAATTAGCCTACTTCGGATATTTAGGGTCCTTCCCCTCTAATAGATCATGATCTGATAACTTACACTCCCCTATCTTTCCAATCAGGTTCTCACAGATACACACATGTATGTAAATTGGAAATTACCAACAGAGGAATCTCGTATTGTGCATTCTCTAGTAGATGAATCACTGGTTCATCAGTCCTTCTTAGAGGAACATACTTCGATGTGAGGTAAATTGTCCTATTGCTAGGTGGTAGCGATGGAATGGGCCTTGGCATCCCTCCTGCCCTCATCTTCTCATGGTATTTACCTGGCTCTTATCCTTTTGCTGCATCGCTAGTGCATGGCTTGGCGATCTCCTTGACGCAGAACCCCTCCTTGGAATAGACTTTTTGATGGGATTTTTCATTAAACCCATAAGCCCTGAGTGTGTAAAATCCCTCACAACCTCGTATAACATTGACTGCTCAGAAATTCACTTGGAAATCACTCCGTGTGCTCTCAAGATCACTCATGCTGGTAAAAATTCAAAGTTACCTATAGTAAAAATAAAAAAATGTTGTAACTCCAGTAAGTATGCGATCGACCTTATTTATAGATGCAGTAGGCCTGACTCGCTGCATGAAATAGATAGATAATCATTAAATGTCATGATCATTGGACAAATCCCATGAGGATCTTGGTCCATTCCTTCATTGAATGCATTGGAAACGACTAAATTTGCGTTAAATGCAAACGCAGTCGTCGACAAAACACTGTATAATGTCTACTTTTTGGACTGAAAAGACATAACAACTAATTTTTTTGAACTTTTCTCACGGCTTAGACAAAATTCACCAAGTTCCTCTGTGCACTTATGCTCCTTCATTCTTAACTTCATAGCTGCGCTTCCTATTTGTACTTCGCATCACAGCTTTCCACATAATCTCCACATCAAATGTTTCATCGGACTTCGCTTTTCACCAAAATTGTGTATAGACTATGCTCAATTTTCCTTGTCCAATTTCAACTGTACTTGACACTTAAAATTTTTTCTTCCTTGCTGATCAACTGATGTTTGGCGAAGTAGGACTACCCCTGTAGGGTTTTAGTCTACTTCCATTAATAAGACCTGCTAGGTTTTCTCCCACTAATGTGGCTAGTTGAACTACGCCACCATTAATAACATGCTTGACAACATATGGCCCTAGCCAATTCATTTTAAATTTTCCAGGGAACTTCATGCATTTTCTATCATAGAGGAGGACAAGATATCCTACCTGAAATAGTTTGTACTTGATATGCCTATCATGCCATCATTTTTCTCTGTCCTTTTGTACTTGTTGGTGAAATCCTGTAGTGAAGCAATCTTCTTCTAGCCCAAATACGTGTATTAGCCTTTCTTCCATTGTCTCATTATTTGCCATGTATGTGAATGTTGCGATTCTCAAACTTGGTAGTATGTACTCCATTAACATAACAACTTCCTATCCATATGCTAACCTGAAAGGTGTATGACCTGTCAACTTCTTACAAGTTGTCCTATATTCTCATAACACAGCTGGCCTTCACAGATACCAATCATCCATGTTTGTATTACATACCTTATTAAACGCATTTTCCAATACTTTGTTAAAAGATTCAACAGTGCTATTGGCTTGTGGATGATATGGTGTGCTCTTTTTATGGTGAATATGGAATTCCTCAGTCAGGGCTTCGATAGTTATCTTAAATAAGTGAGCTCCTTGATCGCTCATTAGGATCTTTGGACATCCAAACCTTGTGAGCATATTTTTGAAAATGAACTACGTGGCGGTAACTACACTACAGTCCTTCATTATCTTTGTCTTTTCCCATCTAGTTAGATAGTCTATAGTTGTAATGATGTATCTCGAACAAGTTCGCTTTCCTGGTGGGTTGATAGGTCCCACAAAATCAATAGCCCACTTATCAAATGGTGGGAAAGTAAATTGTGGCATCAACGACATCTCATATCTATGAGAGGGCTTCCTTTTCCTTTGAAAACATTGCAACTATGACAATGCTCCTTTGAATCCTTCTGGAGTGTAGGCCACCATAGTCCTGCTCTTAGAATTTTCTACACATCAAACCTTCCTACGTAGTGTCCGCTAGACACCCGTGAATGTGCTTCATCAAGTATCAATGGTTTCTCGTGTTCTAGCACACATCTGCGTAGTAATTCATCCGCTCCCAGCTTGTATAATTGTCCTACAATTATCATGAATTCTATTGCTTTTGCTACCAACTGTTTCTTTTTTTGCACAATAAACTTTGTAGGTGCCAACCCTGTGGTCATGAATTATACAATATCCTTATAATAGTCATCTTCTATTTGAATAGAAAACAACTCCACATCTGGTATACTATCCTCGAGGTTGGTAGGCTCTTCGCTTGACTCAATTCTGGAAAGGGGGTCAGGCACTCAGTTTAGCCTTCCTGTCTTAACAATGATTTCAAATTCATACTCCTAAAAGAGTAACAACCATCTACAGATTCTTCACCCTAACACTTGTTTATTGACCAGGTATTTTGAATCTGAATGGTCATTAAACATACAAAAATGTCCACCTAGAAAATAGTGTTTGAACTTCTGCAGTGCATACACCATAGCTAATCCTTCTCTTTCGGTCGTGGTATAATTCTTTTCTGCTGAGAACATATTTATGCTTGAGAATTCAATAGGATGGTTGATGCCTCCCTCACCTTGTTGAGCTAGCACGATGCCGAGTGCTATGGATGAAGCATGTACATGTATGTGGAATGGTTTAATCCAATCTAGAAAAACTAGAATAGGCGCAGTGACCATCATTTCTTTCAATGTATACAATCCTTTCTGATAGTCCTCAGTCCATGTGAACTTCGCTTCCTTCAATAATTTCTCCATCAGCGCAATGATTTGCACATATACTTTGATGAACTTCCTGTAGTACCCTGTGTGTCCCAATGTAGTGCGCAACTATTTTACTGAATTCGGTGCTAGAAAATTTACAATTATTGCGATTTTTGTTGGATCAACCATCAATCCTTTTTTACAAACAATGTGTCCCAGTAGAATTCCATACGCAACAAAGAAGATGCTTTTATTTAGGTTCAGGGAGATCTGATGTTGTCTACACTTCACTAACATCAGTCTTAAGTTTGCACAATGGTTCTTCAATAGCCCAAATACTATCCAATCATCAGCATACACTTCTAAAAATTTATGGATAAAATCCTTAAATGCAGCAACAACTACTCTGGAAAAGATAGTAGGTGCGTTTTCTAGACCAAAGGGCATAACTATGTACTGAAATGAGCCCCATTCAGTGGCAAAAGTGGTCTTGTGCTTGTCTGCTATATCAATTCTTATCTAATGATATCCAGAAAATCCATTAGTGAAGGAGTATGATTCATTCCCTACAACATTGTCTAACACTTCATCTGTGAATGGAGTAGAAAATGGGTCATGCAGCGATGCATCATTTAACTTTATGAGATCTACACATATCCTAATTTTTCCTTTAGCTTTCTTATCCTGGATAACCATGGGAATTATCCATTCTAACTCTTCTAATGATTCAATGATTCTTTCCTCAAGCATCTTATCAAGCTCTGCCTTTACTCTTTATTTGTATATCGGATTTAGTCAATAAGGTCTTTTCTTAATAGGCTTCACATCCCGCTTGAGAGGCATTTTCATGAATCCCAACTCGCCCAAAATTCCTTTAATTTCGGAAAAATTTGTGCTAAATAAGTCTTCGTATTTGGGCAATAAGTCTGCTATCTGCGCGACTGTCTCTTCATCCAAATAATACCCTATATAAGCGAACTTCGGTTCTTCACTAGTTCCAATGTTCACTTTTCGAGTTTTTACAGGATTACTTAGATCCAAAATTTCCAATTAAGGTCCTTCTACTTCGCACTCTCCTTCTAACTCAGGTATGTTGACATCGTGCGGATATTCATCCTTCTTTTCATCTTCATCTTAGTCTAAAGAGAAGTTATAACATTCCAGGGAATGTTATAGCTGTCTTTCCCACTCTGGTTTTTGATACACAGGTACTGGTGTGTCATTGAATACCTTATTTTTGATGATTTGTAAAGCCTCATATATACTTGGTCAGTCGTCCTCAAAATTGAAAGTCGCTTGGAATTTCTTAGTCATGACGGACCATTCTACTATTTTTATGCGAAGTTCTGTCTCTGTGTACCAATTCTTTGAAATTGTCTCCAATGTGTGAACAAATCGATCGACCCATTATGCTTGTGATATGTGTGTCCATGCTTTGAGGAAAAGGTATATGTGATTTATAGGATCAGTCTGTTGATTATATTTCACTTGTAGAAGCTCAATTTCCTATAGAAATATGATCTCCATTATGTTCTTACATTCATCCCATATGGTCATATTTTGCTTATGTGCATCCCACCATCTAGCAAGTCTTGCGCGCAGTGTTGTATCCAATGCTGTTAATTTGTATTCATCTAGGGATGATACGAGGTACTCCTGAAATAATTTGTAGATATCCCCTAACCCATCATCAGTAGTGATTGAACTTTCCTCTTTTCCAATCCGGCATAGTGATTTAGTGAGCCACGCACATCTTCTCGCAGATACTTCGTGCATTCTTCTCTATTAATTCTCTAGTCCTGCATGTGATTATGATATGAAAGAACTGTCGGATTGCCAAATCAGTGTTGCATCGTCAGTAGGATTGATGTAGTCTTCTTGATTCACCATCATCTTGTAGATATGATGCAGATCTTGAGCTCTGCATTCTTCTCTTATTGGTTTAGTATATCTAGGCCCCTATGAAGGATCCAAGGGTGCGATGACCTTGATATTTGGTCCTTCAAATATCATATGCTTCTTTTTCAAGTTGATAATCGCGAGGTTATCAATTTCCCAATCTATCCCCAATAGTGTAGGATAGGGATTTCTATCATCTATAATCTCAATGACCTCAAAGTCTACTTTACTTCACACTCTGTCAATTTCAACAAGGACATTTGATAATCTCCCAAAGGGTAGAAGCTTTTTCTAATTGGATAACCTCAACTGTATTGGTGACCAGGATAACTTCGGCTTCCCCATTTGTTCCCATGTATGCTTTGTCAGGACATTTAATTCCGATCCTAAGTCAAGGATAATCTCGTCCATTTCAAAATCCCTGATCTGCACATTTAGTCTCATTTCTCTTCCAGTTCTTTTATGATTCTTAATATGATGAACCACTCTATGTGGTTCATTTACTACATTAAGCTACTCATAATGACTCAATAGGATTTGTAATTCTCCCAAATCATTTTCATGCTTTAACAACTTCATGCAGCTCTCTAAAAGCTACACAACATGACTCATCGTGTTTGTTGCATTACATGATCGATCATACGAAGCTCGCATATCCATCATAGACGCTATCTTCCTTCGCAACTTTAATCTCAGAGTTAAAGGATCTGATTCTTTGAAGGTTTCTCTTGCTTCCATGAAGACCTCTTTTTCTTTGTTTAGGTTGAAAGCATGTGTTTTCCAGTTTCTTTTCTTATCCAAGCCCCTTCATTAGGCTTTTGTCTAGCTTGGTGATCCTCAGAAGTCGAAGCTTTAGTTCTTTGATCTCCACCTGTAATGGCTCCACTTCACCTTACAACATGAATGTTGCAATCTGTATTCCATTTTTCAGCTGTGATCATCTGTATGTTCTGATTCTGCACTTATGGACTTATCTCTTTCATTTTTCCTTTCAAAACAGGGCATGCCTCAATGATATGTTCAAATTATTTACATTAGTTACAAGTACTACAGGGGTTCGTACAGTCTCTAACTAGATGTCTTGGTTCGGCATGGTTATACCATACAATTTTACCTCTTCCTCATCCTTGTCCAGTGTTTCGTCCTCTTCCTTTGAGTCCACCATGTCCTATGTATGTGCCTTGGTCATACTGTGCATTTTCATTGTTGTTCTGTGTTTCACCTTGAACTCTGTAGACATCATGTTTTGTTTCTATCATGAGGTCATATGCTCTGTAGTTGTTATCATCATGGCCAATTAAATTATAGAATGTGTAGTATAGCTTCTTTGGTGTTTGCACGTACTTCTGAAGTAAGTAGCAATCCTCTGGGTGATGTCTTCTACATCAAAAAATATCACACCATGGTCCTTGCTGTTGATTTAATGGGTTTGGAGATCCACTAGCAATGTAATCCCTAAATACCGGACAGTTTTATTTAGAGTGTCCTTCTTCCTTACACTTTGTACACCAAACCTCTTCTCGATTTTCTTTTCATTTATTCATATATTGTAGTTGTAATGTCAATTTTTTTAGATGGGTTTGTATTTTAACCATTCCTACGCTAGTCTCTCCTATAGGCGAAGCCTCTAGTTTCATCGCAATTTCTAGGGCCTCTTTCTGCAAAGCAACTTTCTGTTGCATCCATGATAATCTAAGATGGGGTGTAGCACAGCTATTAACCATTCTTGGTGTTGTTGTGGTTCTATTTAAAATCTCACTTGATCTAACAGTGCTTTGAACTTTTGATCAAATTACCATATTGTCTCGCTTGTTTTTTGCTTAATTTGTTTCATCTTTATGATACACTCTGATTTTGATTTAGGTTTTTTAAACTCTTTCATGAGTGCAATTCGGATCTCCACTAGTGTCCTATTCTATCCAATAGAGTACTTCCTAAACCATTTTAAGGCTTTGTCCCTGAATGTGGTAACCAGTTGTTCTTTTCTAATAACATCATCATATACTTGTTTAACATTCCATATGACTTCACAAAGAAACCAATGTTGCTCTGGGTATTCGAGACCAGTTCCTTTAAATATAGGAAGCTTAATGTCGTTTGTCATTCTTCTTATAGGAGGCGTAGTGTTCTCTGAGGACTTGGGTATACTACTACTTGGAACGTTTTGAGTACTGGATTTTGCGTTGTTACTACTACTAGTGTTCTATGGGTTAGTAGTGTTTTTTTCATCACCTGTAGGTTTCTGTGGAGTAATGGACTAATAGGTAGTTACTCTAGGCTCTGTTTCACTACCAGCCTCAACCTGATATGAGTGTTTGTCGCTTCCTAACTCAATTTCTAGAGAGATGTGAGGTCCAAGTTCATGAGACCTATTTCTAGTATTAAACTTGTATCTTTTGCCACTTCGTAATGTATAGATATTTTCCTTAGTGTCACTGTCTATGTTACTGAACATTACAGATTCAAACCCTAGGAATCCTATTGCATTCTTAAGACACCTTTTTCTGCTAACAAAATTTTAATGTATAGACTGAGATTTTTCAGGTACTTACCTTTGAACCCTTTGATGAAATCTGCCTCCACTGAGCTGTAAGACTTTAGAGTGTCCACAACAAATTCTGTATCATAGCCTTCTAGTATGCTATCGATCCAAAAGTTTACTGCTCTTGAGATGGGGCTATCCACTGCTTTATGTCTCTGAATCAGTTATGGATTCCACACTGTAGGTTCTCCACCTTGAAAGCAAATTTTCCATTCTACGAGTCTTGATATCCACTCATGTAGCTTGTTCCCGAAGGATGCGAATAAAATTTCATGTATGCCAGAGAAGAGATATCTCTATAACCGCCCTTCCATAGATAAGCGTGGATGTCTATTTTCTTTCTTCACAAACTCCTCCTCGATCTTAGTTACCCAGTTCTGTATCTTTGTCCACTTTGGATTCCAGTTATCAGAGCACATGACCAATTAAGTCGTGACACGTGAACCATTTGTTGGCTCTAAACTTCCTCTGTCTCTTAATACTTAGATTAGACCCGGATTTAGCGCAGTTAGTGGCCCAACAAAACCCTTCTTCACCGGACCTTTAATTAACATCCTGAGAATAGATTGAGGTCTCACCCGAGGTGAAGTTATGGGGTGGATGCAAAAGCACGTTTCTACATCCAGGTGATGCACAACTAATAAACTGGTAAGCTGAGCAAAGTCACATCTACTTCGCGTCCACTTCTTGTACTATAGCGCATTCTGGAGCTACACTCGCGGGAAGCTACATAATGCAATGGAACAACGCACTTTGGGACTGCACTGAGGGACAGTTCTACACTCTATAGGATCCACTAGATTAGTGTCAGTTGTGCAACTACGCATTCAAATATATGTGTTCAATACTTAACATATTATTCTCATCGAACATTCATGTGAAAATACATACAAAAGTAGGAACACACATAATCATAAGCATAAACATAAACATTCGCACTCATGCATTCACACAACATGCTTATTTACGTGGTTCACACCCAGGATGGGAGCTACGTCCATGGGAACTATTGTTTATGTTAATGGGAAGGGTCAATAGTTCTAGTCTACGCACACAGCTATAGACTCTTCTCTCTACAATTGGGTCTCTGCCTACATAGCTGTAGAGCCTCTTCCACTCTTCTTTCCCTTACAATACTTAGTCTTTCATCAAGATCCCAAAAGACCAACCCTTGAGAGACCGACCCTTCCCTTACAAAATTTCCATTTTTATAGACCATTCCCGAGGGTCACATCTTTACAATCATTGTGGGATGAAAAATCCTATAGTTCCGAAACACCCCCTAAAATGGCGCGGTTACCCCACTAACCTGGATTTTCGCACCTAACAGCTACTTCACTTCACTTCAACCGCCTTTCTATGCCACTTCTTGATCTGACACTCTTCTGACAACCACAGTTCTCACTGCACGGCTCTGAATTCATACTGACATGTCCCTTTCAGCCGCTCCACTTCTTCCATCACTATCGGATCGTCGTTCTAACTACCTCAGCTATCCTGGCTATCCTTAACACTTTGTCTTTACTAAGGAAACGTGACGCTTTCCTCCAAATCCACGTCGCTCCTTACCCTGTTCTTGAGACTTGAGGATTTCTTTACCCAAAATAGACCGTTGCTGGACCTCGCTTCACTTGTACTTCTTGCCAACAAAAAATGCAATGATGGAACCTAGCTTCACAAAATTGCTCCACTTGGGCCATTCCCAACATGATGTGTGTGGATTTTACCATTTATGTATTATATTGCTCGATTTAAATGGACTACATCTACATGGGATGTATAGACGAGTATGGATTGTAATTATGTAAGTAGTGTTGGGGTGGTAGGTGCAGGGTGTCATTTATGATCCTAAAAGAAACCAAAAAATATCCTTTGCTTAGGGTTTAAGCGAAGAAACCAATAACCAAGAAAATATACTAGCCCTATACCAAAAGCTTACTACTTTCCAAAGCACCGAGGATGAAGAAATTGGTAGTTATAGCAAACTCAGGCATAATTATTAGTCACATGTTGCACAAATCAAGCCTAGAGGAGCGCATTCGTCTTAGGCTAGTCCAAAAAAGGAAACTATTGGAAAAAGGATTTGAGTATATTGGTTAATATTAGATCAATCCCTAGGATATCTCCTTCAAAATTCTCAATATTGAGATACCGGCTATGGTTTTCCATTCAAATTTGAAAATTTGGTAATGTACATGTGAATTGGAAATATTTGTCTCAGAAAAAAATGTGAGTTGGAAATGTGTAGTTGGAAATGGAACCAGAACTCAAACACTAGAAACACCAATAAAAAAACAATTTCAATTTAAATACAAGGATAAACCAGATGGAAAAAATACACACTTTTTAGCTCAGTGATTGTATTTGTAATTTATTTGGTTTTCATCATCATATGTACAATCATAAATCTAAAATATTATCATCCATACAATCTCAAATATTAAATATTATCATCATATGTACAATGATAAATCTTAAATATTCACTACACATTATATTGAAAATAGAAAAATTAATCACAACACATCAAGCCTCTTACATACAAGAATTTAAGTTGTTAACAAAATTTATATTTAATCCATATCCAAGAAGCACATTGCAATTTTCACAATCTCCATGCTCACTACATGCACAATATATACATTGAATCCTCCCACACTATTACTTTCATTATATGCTAAAAAACGACATTAATGCGGATCCTTCACCGCTACTGCTTGTTTTATTTTTCCCCATTTTTACTCCAATAGGATTCAACCAACCTTCCTCTTGATCGATCGATGACAAAAAATCTTATTAGCAATATTAAATTAAAAAAAAAGATCCACAAAAGATATGTAATTTATATTTTTACAACTAGATCCTATAACTAGATCAACTAGATATTGTAACTTAATATTTTTACAATATTATGTATGTTATACATAGTTTTCATTTGGCCTTATCTATAAGGACAATTTATGAATGTATGATTCCCTTCAGCTCCCCAACATTTAAATAGGGTATTTGTCTTTTTTTGTTGGGACTCTGCATTCTGTGGTTCTTTTGGGCTAGGATTGTTTTGCTGAAATGAATTTTGTTGATTTCATAAGAATGGAGATTGGAATCCTTTCTTCCTTTGACATTGATTATCTATTTTATTATTCATCCAATATTTCTGTATAGATTCTCTACCTATATTCTGATCATATATATGCTTAGCCTTTTGAATGGCCTCTTCAAGGGATTTTGGTTCATCATGTTGGATTATGTCTTTGTAAAATGTAGGAAGTCCACTTAGAAACCTCTAAATTTTTACTTTTTCCTCCTTAATAAACCTCACATACCTCAAGAAATCTAATATTTTCCTTTCATAATCCTCCATACTCATATCTCCCAACTTGAGTACAATGAACTCCTCCATTTTCTTCTTATAATAATGTCCATATAAGTATTTCTATTGGAAATACTTTTTGAAGTGTTTCCATTATATTTTCTTCTCACTAATATGCTTCACTTCCACTATTTGATCCCACCATATGGAGGAATTCCCCTATAGGTTATAAATGAAAATTATAGCCTCCATATTTGAAGAGTAGTTATGAAAGCATAGGTATTTCCTCATCCCTAATATCTAGGCCTCAACATCTTCACCTTTCTTATTCTCACCATCAGAACTAGATGGTTTAATCTTTCTCAATTCTCCTTGCAACACTTCTTCTAGATGTCTTCTTTTATGATGTCTCCTTAGAGACATTTCTGGACTGTTGATAGAATCCTCTATGGTATAATATCTCATGTTTGCATGAGGTGGTGAATGATGATGTCCTTGACCTCTAGTAACACTCTTAGAGTGTCTATATTTTTCATGAGATCTCATATTTGAAATGACCCTATATTCCTTATCGGATCATGAAACTGATCCAACTTGCAATTTCCTCTGTAACAATTTCAAACTCTGTAGAGTTTGAGTATTTAATTGATTTCGCTTCCCCTGAGCCCTCAACATTATCTCATTATCATCTCTGCAACTCTATACTTTCATTTTAAAACTTTTCATTGTTTCCACTAGCTCCGTTGATTCTAAGTTGATGCTATGTCCATTGGATTTTGTTTCTTCATTTCCTATTCTAATATTCTTCCCTATAGCTTCTTCTCTCAAACTACCTGAAATTTATATCATTTCCATCTTTAATGCACAATTATGTTTATGTGGCATTGAGCTGTAAGCCTGTAGACTATAGTAAATTTCTACACAAATATCTGCAATGTGTTCAAATAATAAAAAACTATTAGAAAAGCTCCTTCCAAAAATTCACAACAAATTTTATGCATAAAAACACATTTTGGAAAATTCCCTTTTTTGACAAATTTTGTCAAAACCAAGCTCTAGACTCATTTTCTATTAAATTTTTGGAAATTTAGAAAACACTAATTCATATTCAGGTTCATTATTTTTTTTCTTGTACTATTACTTTATCATCTTACCATACCCATGTGAAGTATTTCTTTGACCACTAAGACTTATATCTCTTTGAAAACACATTTTCTATCCAATTTTACTCACTTTTCTGTATCTACAAGTATTTTTAAGGTCCACTTTTGGAGACCTATATAAAAAGAATAGTCAGGAGCTGGAAATTTTTTTATATTAGGAAATGATAGCCCATATAATTTTGTGCACATGTAGACTTTCACTGTTTGAATCTGATGCTCTTATAAAAAATTACCAAACTATGAAATCACAAACTTTTTAATTTGTCGTTCTTCTAGACTTGGAATTTTTAATAAAAGCGGCTATCTTCCAAAATAATCATTTCTGGAAAAATTTGCTCGAACAAAAGTTGATCATATTGGTGAGTTAAAAAAAATTCAAAAAAAAAATATTTTTTGATTATGAGTTCTTGGGCCACTTTTTCCTCCTTCAAGTTTTCAAAAACCGCACTTTTGCACACCCAAATACTGGAATTGGGCCTTCTTTCAACCCTTGGGTTCACATATTTTTGAATTTGACCATAAGGATCCTCATTCATATACATGCCTGTATCAAAACTTCAGTGTAACAATTTGAGTCTCAAACGAGCCTCCATCTATCCTCAGGATACACACCTTAAAAAACCATTAAACTGAAATTTATGTCCAGTCTGAGCTGAATGGGTCCTTGACCCTAACTGGTGATTTTGTAGCCTCCATTAATAGCAACTAAATGGAGCAAGTCTCATCACTTTCCGATCTAATATTTCATTTTTGTGCAATCTAGTGTGTAATACCATTCGGTAAGACCGTGAACTGATCGTAAGTACAATGTGAATATTGTTATGTAATGCCTGAAAGGTGAGACAATTGTACATTTCGACATTATAATAATAAAAATTATAATTGGCTATGGTTGAGGTAGAACATTGAAATATCGGGGACTCATGTATTGACTAGATTCGACAAGGGGGTTAAATGCCTTAGGAGGGGAAACCTTTGCTAAGACCCTTATATAATCCTAAGTCCCTAAAAATACCTAAAGTTTTGGCTAAGTCATAAATCCATCTTCATGACTTAAAGCATAGGGTTTAAATATTAATTAAGGGATGATGTGTTTTAATTAATGGTAGCTAGGAAATCCCATGTGTTTTTCCAGCCTGCAAGCACATACTTATAAATGCAAGGAAAAGTGGGTGTGTGTGATTCTGTGCAAAGGCTCGGGGAAGAAAATTGCGCTGTGTGGAAAAATTACTTGGGCTAGGTGTGTCTGAGAGAAGAGAGTAGACAAATTTTTTATGAGACTGAAATATGAGATGAAATTCTCAACCTATGAGCCAAATTGTTGATAAATCTATGTTGAAATGTTGTCCATTTTTCCTCTGGTTGCACATGTGAAATGTAAATGGTGTAAGAAATTATTTTAGTGGAAATCTAAGCACAAATGTAGTGATGGGTTTCATTGTGGTGCTAGTTAGAATGAAGCTAAAGGAATGGATTTCATAGTTGCCATGGATCTGGAAATAAACCAGTAAATCATGTTTTCCAAGTTAGGAAATCCTGAGAATTGGAGAGGTGTCTCCTAGTGAATGCATGAGTCCTGGATCAGGGGTGGCATTTTTCTAAGAGATAGATGAGCAAAATTTCCTACGGTTGGGTAGAGTGTGGAAGCCACACGGCCAATTTCCCATTTCATCTGCTTTCATATAAGTTTTTATCTCTCAATTTAGTTTAATTGATGAATGATGAACAAAAAATTACATGTTTATAAATTCCTTAGTTGTTTGTTGAATTCCTATACATGGAATTGACACATGTTTATTTTTGCAATTTAATTGTTTTCTGCATAAAATTATGGGTTTTATTTCCCATTAGAAATTAAATTATGCAGACCTCAAATTAGAGTTTAAGTGATACATTATAGCTTCAATGGAAGGCATTTTTTCATGCTTAACTATGGTATGTTTTCCATAGAATGTATGTGTTTATGGGCAGCCCTAAAATTTCCTATAAATTAACGTTTCACCCAACTATAATAAATCTATCTCAAATTACCTTTGACATAATGGTTGATGAAATTTCAACCATGAAATCACTATTTGTCATGAATTTTAATTATGCTTGCATGCGCAAATTGGTTGTTTCAATTGAAGTGTTAAAGTTTATGGCATATGAACTAAAGATTAAATTCAGATTAAATTCATTTTAATTTTCTGTGCATGGAAATGGCGTGAATTTTCATTCAGCCATATGCTTATAATTAATCTCTAATTTGCAGTGCGTAAACTATTATTGATTAGTAGTAAACTTGAAAGATTCGTAGAGATTTATTATTAATGTGTAGTAATTAGATCTCATTACTCAATCAGTATTTGATTAGCCATGTAAATGGATAATGCTCATGACTCAATGCATTAGGGAAAATGAAATATTTTTGAAGTATTTATTTTATGCGCGAGGTTTTAACCATGTATGAATATTTATTGTTTAATAAATCCTTAAGAAAATAATTAACAACTGTGAAGAGTTGTTATTTGAGCTTAGTATGAATGGTTTCAAGGTGTTGGAAAACCACAGATCGAAAATATAAACCACATGGAAGAAATATGTGGTATTTGCATTAATATGCACATATTTAGAAATTATACTTAGTTGGTCCAGAACACGGGTAAAGAGAATGATGCTCTGGTACTAGTGTGGGCCAAGTGAGCCTATAAATAGGAATATGATTGTAAACCTAAGGAAACCTGTATATTATTTTCCAATGGTTCCCTCCATCCCATCAATGCGATTAATATCAACGGCCATGAATATGTGAATGGATTTCCTTTCTCTTGCACTACTACCGCGTCCTCCATCAACTTGCTCAACAATAATAGCAACCAGTTCATTTGAACTCCCAATGGTTCCCTCCATCCCACCAGCACGATTAATATCAACATCCATGAGTATGTGAATGGATTTCCTTTCTCCTACGGTGCTACCACGTCCTCCATCAACTCATTCAATAATAATAGCAACCCGTTCATTTGAACTCCCACTGCACACTGCTCCGTGGATGCAATCATGCCTCATTTACATTGATTTGGTTGGTGAAGTTGGTCTCATTGTATTCGGCTCATCGTACATCTAGTCACATTCATATTTCAATTCAACAGAACCATTGTCATTTGACCCTCTTGATAGTCTGTTAAAGTTTTGTTAAGTTCATGTATTTTGCGTCATGTTAGCTAAAAATTGTCAATTTCATAACTTCCATTAATTATCCATATGCATCCATTCGTCATGTTTCTCCTCATGCCTAAGTTTATAAAGTTATAAAGTCCCCTTTTGGGTCGCTGCTCTACAAAAAATTGCCAATATCCTCCATTTTGAAAAGAAAAAAAATCCTGCATGTTCGTAAAAATCCCTTCATTTATACCCATCAATGTACCCCACAACCATAATTTTGTAACAATGTATATATTCATCCTCATTATACTACTATATGAATATCGAAATATATAATATTATTATAATTATAATATAAACACACACACACACACACACACACACATATATGCGCAAAAAACAAAAGAATATATTTCATGGTGGTCCTTCCACCTCCTCCCTAGTGCCCTATGCAAGGGAATCATGTGGCATTCCATCTTCTCTCATCAATGCATATTTTTGTCAATTATATGGGACCTCCAGGGACTAAATTGTCTCTTAGTAAACATACATTTTCCATTGTATTATAGTTATAGAACTTTCTTGGTATCATGTCCATTAGAAAGAAATATAAGATAATTAATACAAGTGTTGTTGTGGTTATAATTAGACATTACCCATATAATATTGGATAGCTTAACGCCTTTTTCTATACTAGAGATTTTATTATTGTTATTTTGATTATGAATAGGAGAGGAATTTTGATGAAAAACTAATTCCCATATGGATATATATGCCATTATAGTAATGTATTTCTAGTGGTTATTTAGTTGAAACCATATAAGGCATCCAAAAATACCTTGAAGAAATAGAAGAAAAACCTAATCATTTGTCTTCACATATGCAGGTGAATATGGATAGATAAAGTAGAATTTTCTCTTAATTTTTATGTGTGCTATTATATAAAAAAAAACTAACTTATCTTCCATATAAGCATATACTCTAATAACTTATGTTGTTTCCAACTGTGTGCATGTGTGATATCTGTGACTTTGAGCATTTGGGTATTGTTCAATCAGATCATAGATCTGAAGAGAGCGGTGTATCATTGTTTTTCTATGCGTGGTGATAGTAGATCACAAATTGCAGATCATAAAAACCACCATATTTTAGCAAATCCAAAGCATTAAGCTTGCAATAAAAATTTGAATGCTAGATCCATCAAATATACACTAGTACAAAATGAGAGATAAGTGACTAGGTGATTAAAAAAATTGGTCACCACAGTTTTTTCAATAGATAAATGACCAAAATTGAGAAATTTTAAGTGAAGTAACTAAAAAAGACCAAGATAAGTGACCAATCTGGTCACGGGATAAGAACTAAACTAAAAATGACCAAGATAAATGACCAATTTGGTCACGGGATAAGAATTAAATTAAAAATGACCACATAACAATTGGTCATTTATTTGGTCATTTTTAGTTGCCAATACAACAATGGAAATTAATTGCAATTTTGACAATTATTTTTACAATTTACTAAATTTTGACAATGAATTTGTACGATACACTGCAGATGAATTAAGAGAGCCCCTAGAAAGGGGGTCTATGAATCCATATGAAGTGTTAAAATTTAGTAAATTGTAGACCCCAACATGTGTCATAGCTTAACAATTTAATTGACATAAAAATATGCATTTTACGTCTGATCATGACAATGTCCCAGCGAGATATGATCACGACGACATCCTAGTGAGACACCAAATTATTCATGTTGATATGTCAATGACTAGCACCATTATAATTATGGACATGAAGCAAATCATTTCCACCACTTACATTAACGGCCTTATATCTATTCTTTTAACAAATAAGGCTGTATCAATATATATAGATCAATTTAGTGTGAGTATCAATCATGACGTCCTAGTGAGACAACAAATCAATGGTGCATCGAATACTAATTGAAGAATCTCTAATTGTTTTGAGATTTCACACCGAAACTACTTTGAGGATTTCGAGACATATATATAATTCCAAGACTATTGCTTGATTATTTGTGGATTCACCAATACCTAGGCATAAATTGGTTGACATTTTCATCCGAGGTTGTAAATGACATCCCGCATCGATCACCCGTACAACTTCCACTTAAACCATTCAATATAACTTTGTTAACAACTTAAAATTTATTATTGATTACAATTAAGAAAAACCATTACTAATAAATAAAAATCCAATAACAACCTAAACATTTAAAATTTTATTAAATAACATAAAACATATGTTTGTAATTTATACCCTTGTACCACTATTTTTTTTAAATCACCAGTCAATAAAACCCCAACAACAACCTAAGAAATGTAATTTTTGTTATGGTTGCAATCAAATAAAGCATATCTACCCCATTCTTTGGATATATTAAGATTTTAACATAGTCATAACCTTTAGTTGATAAAATCATTAAAAAGTAGTTAAAACAATTCATGTCAGTTAATAAAATAAAAATAAAAAACCAAATGAAAAGTAATTAAAATAATCCATGTCAACTAAAAAATAAAATAAATTAAAACTAACGTCCATAGGGATCCAATTTCTTAAGGTGTAATTTTTTTAATCTTAAATTTGTTTTTTAATAAATCTCAATTTAGGATGAATTTTTGCTAGTAATTCCATCTATAAAACACCGATGAAAATCCAATTTTTAAGGTTTAAATTTTTTCTTAACTTGTAAATTAAACCTATGCTAAGTTTAAATCAACAATCAACTCTCTTTTAAACCTTCAATATAATATTATTGTGCCATTAAAAAATAGAAATGGTGAAATCATTACTCTCCGCATGTGTATGGAACAATAAACCATAAAACATACAATGTAAAGTCGTGGTTAATTCATGTCTCCAATCTTCGCATTCATGGTTCCTTACTATTTGCACTATCTCCTACTAACACTTCGCCCATAATTCGTTATTTTTGTATAGAAATATTGGTCATGTTCTCATTTACGTAGCATGTCCAGTGTTTTATCTCTACAATGCAAACTCCAAGGCAAGCAGGAGCATGGATTTCAATTGTAAGAATATCCCAGATCACCTCTTTTTCTTGTATGGAGGAATTTTTGTCAAAGGAACCGTGGCAGTTGAAGAAGAGGCTACTTCGGAGATGGGCCTATTACACCTACCATCCTAAGATTCAATGTATAAATCCCTGAAGTTCCATTGACTAAGTCATTTACCTGGAAGAGACATCATTGTATTCATGATAGGTTTTGAGAGGTCGTCGGAGGCTTCACTCATGCAACCTGCGATGTCGCATCTTGCTCTACTGCAAGGTGTGACGAAGTAAGTTAATGGACAAAAATAGGCCCTTCGAGCTCATTCTTGAATCCTGCTAACTTAGATCCTTATTCCTGACCTCTTGGGGGAGATGGAACTCGGTTCCTAACCTCTTGGGGGGATCCCCTATCTCTCTCCTACCATATCTCAACCTACCCTATCCATACCCTATCCACTTAGTCCTATATAAGTGAAGCTCTACCCCTCTCCAAACATGCTGGTGAAATCATCATTGAGATCTCTAACTCATCCATTGAGAGACTCATACTTTCTTGGGAGGATATGGCAATTGGATTGGATGGAGAAGGGTTGCTACATTAAGCCTTGGTTGTAGTCTTTTCTTATCTATGTACTTTCCCTATATTTACAGTAATATAAATGCTTTCCACAAATATTGTTTATGTATGTGTGATGATTCTGTGTAGTTTACATGATTAACTGTTTACTTAGATCTCTTATTGTATAGATGCTCTTTACTCATTTGCATTGTTCTATGTGTCTTGACAGGCCTTGCAGCTAAGGTCTGACGACCGCGAGACGTGGAGCAACATCCAGGAGAAAGGATTGTGAAGTCAAGGTAAAATATCTAGTTACTTGATCCTTAAGTAGATCTAGGAAAGTAGTTTGTAGTCTGTATTATTTCTTCTAGACTCACTTTGAGCTAGGGAGATCTGACTCACGTCCGCTCGAGTGGATTGTTCGTCAAACAAATCTCGCAACCATATTGGGGAAAGAACATTGCTTTGTAGTTGTCAATTTGAATGTTGTTTTCAATTGATTTCCTACCGAGCCATATCATTTTGTCATTTATCCTCCTAATCTAGTTTCACCATCAGATCTTTTCTTTGAAGAGTCTAATTTCCTTCCTTTGAGTTTGTACTTCTCATTTACAGACCTTTTTATGCTCATTATCTAGAGAATTGGTCCATCTTTGAAGTCAGATCTCGCCTATCGCACCTAGTTAGTATACCCAGAGCGACACTGTGTCTCTTTTGATCTCTGTTGTTTGCCTATTAGTCAGTCGTTGCAAACCTTCCATTTGTTGTCTGCGGCGCTGTCACACTCCCCGCATTGGTGAACTGCAACATTCCACCGTGTACAAGCACAAAGTGCGCCGATCTACCATTTTTGCTATATAGACACCCTTTCTCCATTTGTGTGCTGAGTTCGGCTTTTGTGTAGAATCCCTTTGTATAGTAAGATCTAGTTAGAGATCTCATTTTATTTTGAGTACTGAGTTGTTTGGTTTTGGTTGGAGTTGTTTTGGGCTCCGTTTTGGACAAGTCTGATATTTTGTAGTGGTGGACACTATTGTCTCCCCCACCTGCATCCACTCACCCTTTCTTTCCCTCCTCTCCTCCCTCAATATGGACAAGTGTATTAGATCGTTTTATCCAGACCTCATTAGCATGTTTTTGTGATCCTTGCTTGCTTTTAGTGTTGCTTGTTACTGATTGATTTTGAGTGTTTGTGTGTATTTTATGTTTATTAAGTGCTCATCTTTTCTTGAGATTTTCTAAGTTATTAGAGTGCTATGAGTAATCTTTTTAGTTCAATATTTATGCTTGAAAGCATTGTTGTTGTCAAATTGTTATTTTTATACATCCACTAAAAGATCAAAAGTATTTTATTTCCATCATTTTTCAAGATCATTTGAAGAATCACACATGCATTGGAATGTCCCATTGGTAGATATTTTGGAAAAGTTGAAAGAATATTTCATTATTTGTGTTTTTCATGAACTATGAGTTGCTCATTTTCTTGAAAATTTTGAATAGACATCAAGTTTTGCAAAAGTAGTTCCATGCTTGGGAAATCACATTGCATCTTTTGGTTTTTGTGCTGTTAAGCCATCGTAGTGAAAGTGAAAAGTTCACATACTTTGTTTAGAAATTCTCTCTTTTCATTACTTAGCATCATTTTCATTTTGAAAAGACAAGAGAAAAAGAAAAACATGTGTTGATTTGGCTTAGTAGTGTTGCGTTAAAAAATATTTGCATTTCGCTGGAGAGGAAAAGAATGCATCATTATCATTTTTCATAGATTTGGGATTGTGTTGCATTGCATTTTTTTGGTAAAGTTGTTGGAAAGAAAAGAAAATTTCTCCTCCCCATACATAGAGTTCATCGAAAGGAAAGAGTACTTTTTGCATGTAGTTAGGGCCTGCATTATGTTTTCAATTATGTACTTACCTCATGCATTCACCTAACCGTCCAGATAAAATTAATGGTAGAACGAGGGTAAAATTTTTAGTAACTTGTGTGTAAGTTAGAGACGTGTTCCGGCTTCGTTAAGCGTGGCAGCTGTCATTATTTTCCAACACTATATCCCAGGGGTATTGTAGTCTTCCACATACTTATCGGTATATCGAGCTCCTTCACATACCCACCAAGTCACCTTTAGCACTTGGCATATATCCAACGTTTTATCACATACTCGGTAGTATATCGGAAGGTCTCTTGCCGAAAGGTTGTGCATTAGACAACACCACTATGGATTTGAGCTTTCACGTACCTTACGTATATCGAGAGACAACCTTAGGATTCCTGAAACCAACTAAGTTAACCTTTTGGACATCTTGGTGGAGCAATACACCGAGAACAACACTCAGGGAGCTACTATGTACGTACCATCTAGGTAATTGGGTATTCAGGCAAGGGTATGGTCCCAATCCTCCTTGTCGCATTTTACTGTTGGACCCTGCGGTATATCGCAAGTTGCGAAGCCTTAAAAATCTTGTGAGGTTCTAGACCATTGAATCCACTCTTATAACATAAGTTTGGTTGTGGCCTTAGTGTGTGTAGGGTTTTTCTTGTCTGCTTTTCGTTTAGCTTGCCTTAGGAGAAATTTTTTTGTTTTAGTCACTCTGGCTGACTTTCCTTGGAAAAGGTCTCGCAGGATTTAGAATTTGCCACCCAAATATCCCCTTCACCAGGAGGTAATTTCGAGGGTAAGGATGGATCCACAAGCCAGTGTTGGGTCACATGAAGTGGAAAACCACACTTTGAATGTTGGAGGACCTTTTTTCCTCATACTCCTCCAGGTTCGGCTACCTCTCATCCCCCGCAGGGTGAAGAAGCACAACTCCCCACTTCACAAGAATTTATTCCCGTTACATTGGGAGAGCCTAGGTCGTTGGAATGGATAAATCAACCTTAGGATGACCCCACAGCAGTTGTTGGTCCATCAGCAGCTTATTAGACATCTTCTCGTTGATTTAGACATCTTCTCGCTGACTTTCCTTGGAGAAGGTCTCGCAGGATTTAGAATTTTCCACCCAAATATCCCCTTAACCAGGAGGTAATTTTGAGGGTAAGGATGGATCCACAAGCCAGTGTTGGGTCACATGAAGTGGAAAACCACACTTTGAATGTTGGAGGACCTTTTTTCCTCATACTCCTCCAGGTTCGGCTACCTCTCATCCCCCGCAGGGTGAAGAAGCACAACTCCCCACTTCACAAGAATTTATTCTCGTTACATTGGGAGAGCTTAGGTCGTTGGAATGGATAAATCAACCTTAGGATGACCCCACAGCAGTTGCTGGTCCATCAGCAGCTTATTAGAAATCTTCTACAGGCCACCCAGTAGCCCATTTTTCCATTGCATCCCCACCTAGTTGGGCAAGTCTTAACGATCGCTTAGCACCTTACCGTGAGCAATTGGCTCCTTTACATGCTATGGGTGAGGAGTTTTGAAGTCAAAACTTTCAACTAACGATCAACAATAGACCAATCTTAGGTCTCTCTTTATCTTTTGAGTCACCAAAATCATCCATGCAACACATGGCCACGATTGAAACTGGTCAACCATCCATTCCTGTACATGTATCCCCTAGACAAGAGACCGGTTAAGTATCTGTTGAATAGAAACAGTCCAACACACCTGTGGTCACCACCGTAATGTTACCTGCTCCTCCCCCACCCCAAAATTCGAGGGGAGGTTACTCTTTAAGTCCAACCTTTTTTACAAGTAACGTCAATCCCAGAGTGAATAATCAACAACAAGTGTTGGGTCAACCTTTACTTAGTGGTCAGCAAGTTGTTGATGGGGGGAAACCCCATCTCTTAACCATAATATTGTAGTAGGAGTTCCCATCGAGACTTCCGTTGGAAATTCCTTACCTCCTGGACCTTCCACTATGGGCCTATCCCATGTTGGGGGACCATCCAACATGATTCAACCTCCATTAAGTCAAGCATATCCTACTCATCTTAACCCTGTACTGGGTCAACTCAATACAATAAATGCACTCTACGGGGTACCCTACCCCGGTAATCCTTACACTCTATGGGGACAACAAAATGTTTTACAACATGGACCCCCACTTATAGTCCCTCAAGTCCCTCAAGTCCCTCCACCCCCACCTCCCATTGGAGGTAGTGGGCCCCCACATAACTCTGGAGGAGGCGGACCTCTACCTTTTGGCAGACGACCACCTCACTTCGGCCACCATGGCCCACCCCCTCTTGACAGAGGTGGTGGAGGACCACCCCCTCTGGTGGCGGTGATGGGGGACCTTCTCATCCTAGTGGTGGTTGTGGGGGACCACCACCCCACTATGGTGAAGGCGACGGAGGATGCTCTTACCCTTTTGGCGACGACCATGACCCACTACCCCCTACCAACAAAGGTGGTGGAGGCCCGTCCTATTTCGGTGGCGGTGGTGGACCACCACCTCCTCCCGACGAAGGCGGTGGTGACCCATCCTACCATAGCAGTGGTGGCAGAACCCCACCATTTGGAGGTGGTCCACCCCCTACGGGAGGCAGAGGCGGGCCCCCACCTTATGGTAATGGGACACCTTAATATGGTAATGGACCACCTTACTATGGCGGCAGTTCTACATTTGGTCCGGGCGACCTATACCTCTATGGACAGTTTCATCCTGGAAGACCCTATGGTCAGATGATACAAGGTCCCACAGGTCCTTACATGCCTTATCAATACTATCAATACCCGCAGGCTAATCCACAATTTCCCTTTTTGGCTACTTTAGACCTACCTGACCTCTCTGGTTTGACCAATGACCCCATTTACCACAAAACTAATTGCCCACCCTTTCTGGTGAAACTTCCATCAGATATCTCAAAATTTGATGGTAAGCCAGGTGAGGATCCTAAAAACCATGTGATGACATACCACTTATGGTGTTCATCCAACTCTTTGATGGATGACTCAATCCGTCTTAGGTTATTCCAACGGACTCTCACTGGTTCGGCTGCAAAGTGGTATATTTAACTACCACTGCATTCTTTTCCCGATTTTGGTTCTCTTGCTATGAACTTTTTGACTCATTTCCAGCTGCCTATATAGTATGAAACTGGTACAGAGATTTTAACCTCGCTCCATCAAAATAATGCTACTCATATCTCAGATCATATACATGAGTGGCAGAGGAGATGACGTCTCATTAAAGCTCCTATTCCGGATCAACTCCTAGTAGACATGTTTACGAAGTCTCTCAATCCCACCATAGCTCGAGATGTTTCCATGGGAGGTGTTGTCACTGAAGAGCAAGCTATCACTCGCGCCTATTTTCTAGACTTGGTCTATGCCCAATCCGGCACATTACTTGATATTCTTCCTTATGCCCCCCATAGCACCTACAATCCCTCAAAACCACCCAAGGGACCCCAAGCCGATGGCGTCATTGGATCCCTTACCACCCATCCTTCTTCCCAAATTGTTGGATCATCGAACCCACAAGTGTTAACACCCAAAAAGTGCTGACTAGCTCATTCCCTTATTCACATCACCCATTTGTCCACTTTTCCCACCATTTGAGCCTATAAAACCTTCAAAAAGTCACCAAAAGACCATAATACATCCTTTTTCCCCTCAAAATATGTATTTTTCCTCAAAAAACACAAAAAACCCTCAAAAAGGGTCCAAAATTCCCAAAAAACAATTAAAAGGGAATAATATTCAAAAAATATTCAAAAAAGGAAAAAGAGGGAAAAAGAGACCTAAACCATTTTGGTCAATACCACTGGTTTCCTTAAACCATAATGGTATTCCCCATCACCAAAAAACTATAAAAAGGTTATACGGGCTCCTCATTATTCATCCACATTTCATCCTATCCTTATGCTGCCAAATTCCCTTTGAGAGCCCTTGCCTCCCATTTTGAGTTTGAAGATCCCCATTGAAGCATTGGAGAAGAAGAGACCATTGGACATTGGAGCAACTCAACCTTGGAGTTGCTAAAAAAACTCACCATCCTCACCATTTGAGGTAATACAAAAGATCAAATTTATTAATTTCTTGTTTTTCTCATAGATCTTATTGTTTATTGTTCTTAATCTAGAATTCTTTGTTTTTATTGTTTACTTCCATAGATTTATTGCTTACATTTGCTTATTTACATTTGTTTTATTTGAGAATTGCTGCTACAAGTTAGCAGGTGCACCAATGGACATGCTTGGTTGAAAAACCAAGCAACAGTTTTTGGCGACTCTGATGGATTTAGAACTTTCAATCTTAGTTTAGATCTATATTTTTAGTTGTTATTTCCCTTTCATGCTGTAGATTTGCCATACTAGTCAGCGCCTTGGTTGCTACCCTGCCTATTGGCCTTTTCTATAGCCTAAACAACCCAAAATTTCAATTTTTGAGTTCATTTTTTGATGACTTTTTTCCGTCTGTACATTGCAACTTTTGGCACCCAGAGTCACGCATTCCATCGCGTCTGTGTGCATGTTTTCCGCGTGGTCCATCGCGGATTTTCGACTATTTTTCGCATGGCCCATCACGGTTGGGTGGCCTTTTTCCACACGGTCCATCGCGGCTTTTCGACATTTTTCCGCATGGCACATCATGGCTTTCGCCCCCATCGTCACGATCCACATTGCAGCTTTTCTCCTTAAGGCCGCGATATTCCCCGTTTCATTCGGCCAATTTTTTGCAGAATTTTTTTGCCCAATCATCCCATTTTTTCCAACCTTAATTTCTGCAATTTTTTACAGCCTAGTGTGTTATTATTGCAGCATTATAAATCTATATTCTGTTATATGCTTTACTAATCTTTTTGAAAATTTTCAGTTAAGTGAAAGAGAGGTTTGTTAAGTATTTTTTAGGTTGTAAGTTTCATACTTTGCAAATTGAAATCATTATTTTAGTTTGTGATCAAATCGCCCATGCGAGGAAAATTGTTTTGGTATACAACCACACCAGCACACAACCTGTCACAATAATTTCAAGTGAGCCTTAAAATCCTCTTAACTAAACCAACATTCTAACCCCACTTGGGGAACACAAAAGAATATTTTAGCTAGGTAGGACTGAGGGGATAAGTATCCAAATAACAACCCTCACTCATTTTTCATGTTGAAACATAGTGGTTGACATTTAGGGTACCAAAATCCCTTATTATTTGTTGGCACAGTTTAAAACCAGTTCGTCGGGAAGGCCTCTCCCTTAGGAGGGTTCAAGTAGCCATACTAGTTCCGGAGGCCTGAGTGGAATACCGCAATCCATTCAGTCACCGAAGGATACCTACTTGTTGTTCTCATTGTACCACTCTTGTGGGAGTACAACGGTGATAGAACAAGAGCTGCAGATTCACCCAACCGGACGTGTCATGAATGGGGTATCTTAGTTCCCAAACTTATAGGATTCTCTACCTGGTGTCCCTCCCGGTAGGGAATATCTATCCTTTGATTCTACAATTTATATTGTCTAACTTGGATTTCAGCACCTTGCAGAGGATATACCTTGTTCAGTCATAATACATTTTAGTTAGGTGTTTGAATGCTCCATTACCTCCCTTTGGTCAGTGAGTACACCTTTTTCTATTTTGTAGGATCCGTTTGCATATTGGTTTTCTGACCACATTTTTTGTTACTCCACTTATTATAGCACAGCTGTTATAGTAAGTGTTTTGAGTTTGTTTGTTGGCCTGAGTGCCATTATTTTTTACGCTCCCCTCTTGCACAAACGGTTGCATTAGGGCTTTAGAGCTTTCCACTCACTACCACCTAGTAGATTTAATTCACAACTGTCACTATTGAGTCCCCAAGATGTTCTCGATGTTTCTAGGGTGAACCCCCTCAATATGATTCCCTTGACTCCACACGTCATCGGCATAGAGCCCCATCATCCGATTCTGACACACCTCATTTTACATCTGACTCTAAGGCAGAATCCAAGAATCCTGCATACACCGCACCCACTAGCCCCATGGCTGGGTTTGCATTATGAAAACTTTTTCACTGGGAATCTTGGTGGAACATCATCCACCCTAGCCACCATGGTATCCACAACTACCACACCCACATTAGGTATGCCTAACATGGTACCCCTTCCCAATACAGGACCCACACCTAACCTAGGCATGCCCACCATGGGAACTATACCTACTATCCCTGCTACCACTCAGATTCCAACACCTATTGGACATCTTTCCAATCCATCTGTAACCCAAGTTGCACTTGGTGGCGCAGGCCCCTCCCAAACTCCTTTGGGTGGAGGGCACATACCTCCCATGACCAATATCCCCCTACGGGGAAATGGCCCAATGGATAATGCTACCACTAGTGCTTATGCCCCCATGACAACATCATACCCCTCTGCTAGTTTTCCATTTATGGCTAGCCTTAACCTTCCAGACTTGGCTAGGATAACAAATGATCCCATTAGGCATAATG
Source organism: Larix kaempferi (assembly GCA_027924585.1). Lineage (NCBI taxonomy): Eukaryota > Viridiplantae > Streptophyta > Pinopsida > Pinales > Pinaceae > Larix > Larix kaempferi. The sequence continues at coordinate 9,560,358 of BSBM01001763.1, forward strand.
CTACTTGGCCCCCTATGCCCACAAAACTCCCGTCATACATCCCAAACTTTTAAGGGAAAGCTGGGGAAGACTCCCAAAACCATATCATGTCGTTTCACGTATGGTGTTCCTCAAATTCCATAGTCGATGATTCTATTCGACTCCAACTTTTACAAAGAAATTTCACTGGCTCCGTAGCCAAATGGTATATTGAGCAGCCACATGGGACACACCCCACGTTTACATCCCTCACCTCAACTTTCCTACAACTATCTGTATGTTATGATGTAGGAGTAGAAATCTTGTTGTCTTGTAGACAAAATACGACCACCCATATTACTGACCATATCCATGAGTGGTGTAAACGCCATGGTCTCTGCAAGATCAAGCTAGATGACCATATCTTCCTGGATTGGTTCTTGAGATCACTCCTCCCTCTAATAGCTAAGGATGTATCTTCTGAACTACCACAGTCGGAAGAAGAAGCCATTTTAAAAGCTTAGCAGTTCGACCTGATATATGCCCGATCTTGATATTTATATACAATATTACCTGACACACCGGGGGCATCCCATGCTGCCGACAGTATCATTGGCCAGGTTATGGCACAAAACAAACCTCTTACAACTATGAGTACAAACAACGCCATAGACCTTTCTAGGGATACATCTCGTTCTGCAACTACAACTTCGTATTCTCCTGTAATGCACAGTCACCAAACTCATGGACCCTCATGTCCACCATAGTTTTATGGGAAAGCACCATTAGCTTATGCACCACCTCCATACTATAACCAATAGACCAATCACACTCTGGTTCACCCACAAGCCCCATCGGCTTATTACCCTCAACAGGAAACACCTCTTGCTCCAACACTTCCAATAGCTCAAAGTTACCAAAAACGACAATAAGCACCATGTACACCTCAGAATCCTCTTGCTTACTATCCACAGCCGCCTACTGCAGCACCTACACGACCTCAAAACCAACCTACTTCCCAAGGGCATGTATATGCACAACAAAACCAACTTCAAAACCAGACTAACTAGCGTAATCAAGGAGGTCAACAGAATCGCGGAAGATGACACAACCGCGGAAATAACCAACCACAAAACCACGGAGGACAACCACCTAATCCTCCCAATAACAATAACACTTCTCCTACCAATCAAAACCCTGATCAACTACCAAAATAAGGAAAAAATCCTAACTTGAGAACAAACCACCCATGTTCTATATGTGGTGTATATGGCCATTACATGCATAATTGCCCCCATTTGGACTGAGCATGCCAACTCTGGACCGAGGATTCCCAATGACAAGGACATGTTGAACAGCCGACACCACCTTCTCAGCCGCAACCCATGATATTGCAAAATCCTCTACCAAACCAAGGAGTAGTAAACACCTGCCCAATGGATCCCCCACAAGGATCCGCTGCACCAAAGCAGCAAATTACCTATGCAGCAACCAATTACCAGCATACAGAGTCCAACACTCACCATTTGCTAATGATGTCATCAAATGATGTCAACCTTCAAACTCGCTAAAACCAATATGGTTCGGCTCCTGAAACAACATCCAATGATCCATCTTCAAGCACCCTACCAACTGATCAGCCACTTCGCATACCTAGTGGGCCCATGGATGGGGGTCCAAAATCCCCTCACTTCCCTTTAAAACATATCAACAACAATCCTAATGCTCATGCAACTTCTAACTATAATGTTGTAGAATACTTAACCCAGTCCCCTGCTGCTATGTCTACTCTAGAAGTCCTAAAAACTTGTCCTGCATAGAGAAAATTGTTTCTATCCGCCATTGGGGCCATAGACCTAATGACTCCAAGATGATGGCTTTTGACTTAGACCAAGCCGAACCTCATCTTCCTTCATCTTTAGATTTTCAGGTTTCTATCTCCATTTGAAACCTTGTCATTCATCGATGCATCATTGATGAAGGTGCCTCCACCTGCATTATGTCGACTTTTGTCTGGGAGAAACTTGGATCCCCAACACTACAACCATCCACTACTGCATTGTGAGCTTACGATGGTCATGCAGCTCAACTATAGGGTCTATTAGTTAATGTGCCCATATAGCTTGGGAGCAAACTAGTTCTCATAGATATAGAGCTCATCAATGCCCAACTTGATTATAGTCTCCTTTTGGGACAAAGCTACATGTATAAAATGAAAGCTGTCGCTTCTTCAGTTTTCCGCCTAATGATGTTTCCCCACAAAGGACGCATAGTCAAAATCGACTAGATAACATATTATGATCCTAATGCCCCCACAACACCTGAAACTATTCTACCCATAATCGAACAGCCCGTCCAGAGTGCACCCACATCGTTCGTCTCTTCTATCGGACCCAGGATATATTCAGATACCCCCATGATCTCCACTTTCCCATCTATCCCACCCCCACTACAGATAACCGAAATATTTGATTTGTGTACCCTCTAGCACAATGAATAGTAGCATACTCAACAAACTCAACCACTGCCACAACCCCCAACAGTGCCTAGTCACATCGGAGCAACAACGTTTCATACTATCCCATTTTTATTTCCCCCTTCAAGTGCCATCAGCACCCTAGTCATGGCTACACTTAATCTCCCAGGATTAACATTAGGACTACCTATGTGGTGCCTACCTGCCCAAACCCCTCCCTAGACACCGAATGTCATTTTACAACTGGTACAACCCATAAATACTTCTAACCGTCCACCCCCTAGCGTAGCAAACATCTAGAACCGGCCACTCCCAACAAGGGCCACTGCATCAACATCTATTACCACTCCCCCTCAACCCCGCTACCATAGGAGTAGAGGACCACCAACCTACATCGTTGGACCCACCACCCGCACCCCACCAACAACTCCAGAGTTGGTAAAGAATCCCCCAACAATCTGTGTTCCCCCTAAGTGCTCTTTGTGCGACGATATAGGCCATGCTACCCATCAATGTCCACGGTTACCAGCACTTCAGGAACTCATGAATATGTTGGATGACGACGCTAACATCCTAGTGGTCAAACTTGAACTGCCTCCTCAACCTCGCGATAAATCGCTGTGTACCAATCACCCCTGTGCGATATGTGGCATTTATGGCCATTACTCACATCACTGCCCTCATCTCCCAGATTATAGAGAAGCACTATACGAATTGAATAATGCCGACCTAGAGATATCCCCCCCACTCATTGAGGAAATAGTCCCCCCATAATCTTCCCCCTTAGAAGAAATCAATACCATTTATATGATTTCAACCACCTACAAGCCTGAACCAATTGATTTGATGACACACTACTTCCGTAGCGATGAGGAAATCCTAGAAACACTTATTGCACCGGAGTACCCTTGGGATGATATACACCATCCATCATACTTCATCCTTGAGACATCTACCTCCACCACGGCAAACGAACTGTCCGTCGAATCAAAAGATTTTTTACCATCCAAAGTAGATTGGTTCAAAGATCCAATCCCAGCACCAGAAGCTTTTGAAGAAGGTAACATGGCCAACATTTCTCCAATCATAAAAATCAACATCTCCACCACCCCCAGAAAACCCGAGTTTATCTCTTTAGGCGCATCATGCACTGACAAGGAAACCCAAGCCTATAAGAAACTCTTGCAATAATTTCGCGATGTATTTGCCTGGTCTTACACCAAGATGCCTAGTCTAAATCCTACCATTGTAGAACATTACATCGACACTTGGGCCAACGTATCCCCGGTTCGCCAGAAACAATGACCCATTCATCCATCCAAGCTTTGAGTCGTCAAAGCTAAAATTGAGAAGCTTCAAGCAGTAGGTTTCATATATCCTATTTCTTATACCACTTGGGTTTCCAACCTAGTTCCATTCAATAAGAAAATTGGCACCATTCTTGTCTATACTAATTTCCACGACCTCAATCTAGCTTGTCCCAAAGACAAATCCCCAACCCCATTTATCGACCAGCTAATCGATGCATGTGTGGGGCATGAAGTCCTATCCTTCATGGATGGTTTCTCCGGGTATAACCAAATCCAAATCCACAAGGAAGATCAATACACGACTGCTTTAACTACCCCATGGGGCACATTCGCCTATTGTGACATGCCTTTTGGTCTCAAGAACGCTGGAGCCACTTTTCAGTGAGCCATAAATTACTATTTTCATGACCTGATTAACATCATATTGGTTTATCTAAATGATCTCACAGCTTGATCTATGAAACGATCCGACCATTTAGATGACCTCCGACAAGTCTTCTTATGTTGTCGCAAATACCAGATCCGCTTGAACCCACTCAAGCATGTCTTTTGCGTTCCAACAGGACGTCTGTTAGGTTTCATCATTTCAGAAAAAGGGATCACCATCGACCCTCTAAAAGTCCAAGCCATTGTAGACCTACCATCACCTCGTACACTAAGACAATTGCAAATCCTTTAGGGAAATTCCAACTTCCTCTGTCGTTTTGTCCCAGATTACGCCACAACAATACATTGTTTCCTCTATTTTCTACACCTCCATACCCATTTTGTATGGGATGATCAAGCATAAGGGGCTTTCACAGAACTAAAGAAAGCACTCACAAGTGCCCCTTTGACTTCTCCTCCGGACTTCACAAGCGACTTTATCCTTTACATTTCGGCATTTGATTATGCTTTCTCTGGAGTACTCGTCCAAGAAGAATCCACTCGTCAAGAACATGTCATTTACTATGTGAGCCAAACCTTATCAGGCCCACCACTTTGCTATCCACAGGAAGAGAAAATGTCCCTCATCATTGTCTTTTCAGTATAGAAGCTGCACCATTATATTCTCCTTAGCCACACCACAGTTGTGACAAATTGCAACCCAATGGTCTATCTCTTGAATCGTCGCCTTCTGCAAGGCCGTGTTTCCAAATGGGTGATTATCCTACAAGAATATGACCTGACTTTTAAAACCCCAAAGAGTATCAAAGCCCTAGCACTCGGTCAAATCATTACGGACCTACCATCCTCGTCGTCGTCACCAGCTATCCATACTGATATAATTGAGTAAAATTTATTCATCATCTCATCTGACGACCCTTGGTACAGTGACATTTTGGTATACCTCTACACACAGAAGTTTTGACCCCATGTCGACCATGATGGACGTTGTCGCATACGTCACCACACCCCCTGTTATCTCCTCTTAGGTGATGTCCTATATCAACGTGGTGTCGAAACAATCCTACGACGGTGCCTTTCCCAAGAAGAAGCAAAACAAGTCCTTAACGACTGTCATAGCGGTGCTTGCGGCGACCATTTCTATGGAATGGCCACCACCCAAAAGGTAATTCATGCAGGTTATTTTTTTCCTTCATTATTCACTGATTGCATCACACCAGTCAACCATTTCCAAAACTACCAGCTCTTTTCCCCCAAGGCAAGAACTGCCCCCGCCCCCCTTCATCCAGTCGTAACCATTGGACCATTTTGCAAATAGGCCATCGAATTCATGGATTGTAATCCTCCATCAGCTGGTGGCCATAAACACATTATTGTGGCCATTTATTATTTCACCAAATGGGAAGAATCCATGCCTACTTACTACTGTAAAGCCGACACTGCAACTCATTTTTTCCTTCACCACATTATTGCTCGTTTCGGAGTACCGAAGCAACTCATCTCCGACCACGGCTCTCACTTCGAGGACTCCATTTGGCGAGAATTGTCAACACTCCTTAAGTTTGAACATCATTTCTCCTCTACCTACTACCCCCAAGGGAACGACCAAGTCGAAGCTGTTAACAAAATTTTGAAGACCATCCTCCAGCGTACTGTCAACAGACATAAATCCAATTGGAATCATATGTTTTTTCCCGCATTATGGGCTTACCACACATCCACCAAAACCACCACCGGCTTTACCCATTTTCATTTCGTTCATAAGGTGGAATCTGTCCTCCCCATTGAGTGCTAGATACCAACATTACAAATTTCCATAGAACTCCTCCCGGAAACTTCACTAATTGAAGAACGCTTACTTCTTTTAGAGGAGGCTGACGAAGATCACCGTGCAAATCTCCAAACAATAGAAGCTACAAAGAACAGATCAAAACTCCATTACGATAAACATGTTCACCCATGAGCATTTAGTGAAGGAGACCTTGTACTCATTTACGACCAAGCCCATGACAAAACGGGAAAAGGAAAATTCCAAACCATGTGGCAAGGCCCATACATCATGCACACTTTCCTTGGACATGGGGCATACATTTTGACTGACTCAGAAGGCAACCCCATACGCAACCCCCGTAATGGGTTGTACCTCAAACGATTCTATCCATAAAAATATTTTGGACACCACAGTCCTTATTATACAATTATTTTTGTTTTTTCACTATAAACTTCCAAAACCTTACATTTTCATTTTTTCTGCATGAACTAGATGGATCCTATTCCCCTCTACCATATCGGCTTTGCCGACGGTGCAAGTCGCTGGTCTCCAAATCTCACCTCTGCAGCTTGGGTACTTTATTCCCCTTCACACAAGTTTATCCACCTCAATAGAGTGTGCATAGGTGCTGCCAAAAATAATCAAGCTGAATACGATGCCATCAGCGGTCTACTATTTGCTGCTCTCCAAATGGGCATAAGTCACCTCAGTGTCTTCCTGGACTCCTAGCTCCTTGTTTCCCAGCTTAATAACTGTTACCAGGTACGTGATCCCTATCTATTTAGAAAATTCCTATGCACTTACCAAATGATTCGACACGTTGAATTCATCTCATTCACTCATGTCCCAAGAAATCTAAATAGTGTAGCAGATCAAATGGCAAACAACATTGTAGATTGGCATGTCAATCAAAACATGTAAGACATCACAACATGCATCACATAGTTATATAAAAATCAAATAAACACACTAAATAAATCATCATAACTTTGCATCCACGTGCATAACATGTGCCTCCATGAGCATACAAAAACAATAGTATTGCATCCACGTGCATCGAACACGCCTCCACGGGAAAAAAAACAACATACAATTGCATCCACGTGCAATAAGACATAAAAGAAATGACAAGATGTGCATCCACATGCATACACGGATGTATAATCAAAATGCATCAACATGCATAAATATATATATCATCATATAGTCATAATCTCAAGGAGTGCTCTTAGCACCCAAATATACAAAAAATACACCAGCCGTATAAAGTGTGTATCAACAAAAAATGTCCCCATATGCTCATCAGCATTTGGGGGTAGGTACAAGACAACATAATCATCATCATCACGGTAAGCTACCTCCTCCCACTCCTCCTCCTCCAGATCATACTGGTCTCGATCTCTCCTCTCAGCTGCCAACACAACTACCCTCAATAAAATCGATCTCCACTCACACGGAGCATCAAAGCAATGATTTAGCACATGCCGATCTAGGTCTGTCCAACCATCATGTGGTACATCACCCAGCAGTGCCTCTAAGGTATCATGTACCTCCAGGCCATCATCTCGTTGACACACAACTCCTCGTGCATGAGGTGGTGGGGCCACTACCGATGAAACTGCCACCACCATCACTCTTCCCTTCCCCGATGTTCCAATGGAGGCCGCGGACCAACATCTGCCAGAACCCATAATGAAATAAGTCAGTATCATACAAACATCTTTAGCTATCCTCATAAAAAAGCATCTAAACATGATATAATAGAGAAATAAATCAAATACATACCATCTGGCCCCCAAGACTGACTTGGAGCATCAGCCATCTCGAGGTCTCCATGGAATTCCATGTCCTAATATGGAATGTCATCAATCACAACTGGCATCTGCTCCCACTGCTCATACATCTCTGTCGTGAAGAACCGCCGAATACCACCACCACCCTGGGGCATCATCTCCCCCCAATGCACCATCCATGGCTCACTCCTCAGTCCCTCCTGAACCGGCACACATGGTCTCAACGTAGGAACCCGCTCAAAAAATAAGCAACATAGGAAAGAGGCATAATTGGACTCTCCTCCCTCATGCCTCACCTTGTTCATCTCTCGCTGAACACAAGCCAAGAACATCTGTCCCCAAGCAAAATAGGTCCCAGTGAGGACACGCTGAACCATCATCATCTGCCCACCCCACCCGACAAACAGTGGGGCACCTGTGCACCAAGCACCCGCAAAACACAAGCTGCCACTGCCTGCATCTCTGGCTCTCGCAGATCCGAGACACTCAGTACGATGTTCTACACACGGGCCCCTCGAACACAAAATCTCTCCATGAGATCCTCTATATCCATACCAGCCAGAATCCTGGGCTGGGTGTCCCCTATCTCACCCAAAAGGGGCAAGCCAGTAAGAAAATACACATTAGACAAGGTGAGATCTAGTTACCCACCTTGCACAATGAAAGCTAGCTCCTTTGGGTCCCAGAAGCCAATCAACTTGTTCAGTAACTCCCTGACTAAATGCATAAGACGAATCTGCGCAAACTTCAGTAGTCCGCCCAAAGCTAACGTCATCCGCACATGAGGACTCACCCAGATAGTCTCCATAAACTCCTCATTAATATCCCTCTCCCTCCACGATTCCTGCGGCCTCCTCAGCATCCTGCCAAACCTACACAAAATGTTTTTTAGAAAAATATTGTAAAATTTTTTCCTAGTCATAATCCACATTGTGACTTTGGGCACCCACAGCCGCGATGCACATCGCCGCTATAAGTACACACAGCCGCAATGAACATCGTGGCTGTAGGCACCCACATTTGTGATGCACATCATGCTGTAAAGCCCATACCCCTGATGTGCATCACGCAAAAAGGCCCAAAACCCGCGATATTCCACGTTGGCAAGCCAACATGGAATATTCGCCACTTCAGAGACCTCGATGCTCACCAAAAGGTAAATAAATTGAAAGGCGAAGGCGAATAGGCTTTCCTAAAACTCGCGGAATGAAAAATCAATGGTTGAATCTCCCGCAAATGAAGAAAATGCTCTGACTCAATCAAATTACTGTGTGAAACTCAATGGTGAAAATGACACTTGTCACATTGGGTCCACTTGCTATTTATAGAAATTTGGCCAGTTTTCAAACCACTATTCCGTAGTCATACAACGTCCATTTTGCAAACTGTTGGTACCATTTGAATCAGCGCGACAAGGACTTCACGGTAGTCCACTCCTTTTCTTAATTCCATCGGGTTCGGTTTTGGGCATTTTTTCACATGCCCCTCATTGCCTCAGTTTGCATGCCACTTCGGCCATTGTCCATTTTGGACAAGTTTTATATCGCCAGATTCAGTTTTCCGCGCTTGTGATGACAGTTGAGATCATTTCTTGCTCTCACCACCATATTTTTTCGAACCATTTTTCACATGCCCCTCATTGCCTTGGTTTGCATGCCACATCGACCATTGTCCATTTTAGACAACTTTTATATCACCGGATACAGTTTTCCATGCTGGTGACGATGCTTGAGATCACTTCTCACTCTCACTGATATCTTCTTGTTCGGTATAATTTTATCCCTTTTTCGGGTCGAACAACTCTTTTACAAAAAAGGCACTTAGGGAGTTTTTGTTAAGCTCTTTTCTGATGCCTAAAACAACGAAAAGATTGCCGAGCAATCTTGATTCCGTTCATGCTCGCTAAAAGTATCTGAAAGGTCGTCTACCTAGTATAAGTTTACCCCTTTTTTGGACCTTGTAGACTAATTACGAAAAATGAATACTCTAGTCACATCGACTAGAAGAGTTATTCATTTGCATCATTTTATGCTTTTTCAGGCCTGGGAGACTAAACATACGAAAAAGAACATCAATGGAGTCTACTTACATCTTTCAAACTCTCTAAAAATTGAAAGCAACCACGAGCAATCACCATCTTGGGCTCATACAAATCCATAGGACGGTACTCCTCCACCAATTCAGAGTCTTCTTATCGTTTTCAAACTCCTTAAAAATGAAAGCACCCTCGAGCATGAATAGTCCCGGGCTCGCATAAATCCATAGGATAGTACCATTTTAGAGCACACTTTTATCCCTTCTTGGAGCTCGTTAAAACCATGAAGAAGGACCCAGTGGTACTTTTTCGGCGCCACAACAGATCATGTCCACTCATATGGCGGCTTTCCCATTATGGTCACCTTTGTTCAGAGTATTCTGCAGTATGTCACTGTGAGAGTCTACCAATAGCATCCATCAGCATGTACCCCAAGAGTCACTCCAATCTACAACACATCAATTTGATCCCTTAAGCTATGATCCCCACACCTAAAAGTCAGTTTCCTATGCTGCCAGGTCAACCATGTCATCATGCTCTGAACAAAGGAAGTTTGAGTCCACCCACTCTATGACCCCAGTTATTCCCCATCCCCACAGTATAACAGTCCTATCATCAGTACTATCACATTTCAATGGTACACCTCGTGCTCCCATCAAGGAAACATCATTGCCTTGGTAGTTGTCGGTCTCCCTCAATCGACACCAACCAAATCTATTCCAGAGGATAGACCCAGAGGTCCCTGTGCCTTGGACCCATCACCATCAGTGATGAGTTCCTACTTATCATTTTGAAAGGAGTCCTCAGTACCTCTCCAAATGATTGTTCCTTGCATGCACAACTTCAACACTTGATCGCATTGTTGAGACTCATATAGGGTATCGTCACTTTTAGTTATTTATTGAAGACCCCGGATATCACCTTACTCTACCACACTTCACAATCTAATTAAGAAAACAACAAGTTACACATACCTGTGGATATCCGGGTTGCGCTTGGCAACATTTTTCAGATGTACCCCATTTTTATAGTCCCTCGAGTATACGGTTAAATATACTCCTCAGAAGTTGACTCATTTACTGAGTCTACCACATTTGAGAGTCTAATTGAGTCCCTACAGATGTTGGACACCTTCAGCTCCAGTAGTTCATCAACACTTCTCAAACCTTATTCAGAATGGTTGTTGCTCTTTTCCAGTATATCAGTTATTGAGATCAGTCATGGTATGACCATGAGTACATCCCATCATTGTGTCCCCTCTAGACCATTATGATGTACCAACATATTTTTATGTATTATTCAAGTGCCCCTTCATGGGCCTAATTGTTATGTACATGTCTTGATATGAGCATGGGTATGCCCGCCTCATCCATTATCAGAGATTATTCCTCATTCATTTTGAGGCCATGTATTTTTTCAGTTTTTATAGCTTCCAAGGGACCGTTGTTCCAATCTCCAATCGGTCTCTTCTCTTCTTCAAGCCTGACGAAAAAAGACAAAAGAACTATGATGTCTATCGGCCATACGATGAGCGCCTGCCCTCACACATCAGGGGGCAATCTGTTAACACCCAAAAATTGCTCACTAGCTCATTCCCTTATTCACATGACCCATTTGTCCACTTTTCCCACCATTTGAGCCTCTAAAACCTTCAAAAGTTCACCAAAAAGACCATAATACACCCTTTTTCCCCTCAAAATATGTATTTTTCCTCAAAAAACACAAAAAACCCTAAAAAAGGGTCCAAAATTCCCAATAAACAATTAAAAGGGAATAATATTCGAAAAAGGAAAAAGAGGAAAAAAGAGACCTAAATCATTTTGGTCAATACCATTGGTTTCCTTAAACCATAATGGTATTCCCCATCACCAAAAAACTATAAAAAGGTGATAGGTGCTCCTCATTATTCATCCACATTTCATCCTATCCTTATGCTACCAAATTCCCTCTGAGAGCCCTTGCCTCCCATTTCGAGTTTGAAGATCCCCATTGAAGCATTTGAGAAGAAGAGACCATTGCACATTGGAGCACCTCAACCTTGGAGTTGCTAAAAAAACTCACCATCCTCACCATTTGAGGTAAGACAAAAGATCAAATTTATTAATTTCTTGTCTTTCTCATAGATCGTATTGCTTATTGTTCTTAATCTAGATTTCTTTGTTTTTACTGTTTACTTCCATAGATTGATTGTTTACATTTGCTTATTTACATTTGCTTTATTTGAGAACTACTGCTACAAGTTAGCAGGTGCACCCTTGCACATGCTTGGTTGAAAAACCAAGCAACAACAAGGTTCTTCACCATCACTAACACAGGCTGGTCACAACACCACCAAATCATCCACTCCTGCAGTCATCAAAGAAGTGAATTATGTTTCATCAGCTTCACCTCAAAAGTCTGGTGGTAAGAAAAGAATAAGGGGAAACCTAAGAAATCTTCCACCCTGTAGGAACAAAAGAGAACCCCTGATGATACCAAATAGAAAAGGAAGTTGAAGTATCCTTTCCTACTATGTGGTGATGATCAATTTTCTAAAGAGTGCCCCCATAGAGATGAAGTTCAAAAGTTTCTTAAGGGTAAACCCACACCCATAGTTCTCAACGATCCCTTCCCTACTCAAAATCAGCAGTGGATCACTCACACTTCTTCTTCCCAAGGAGAAGCATCCACCACCGCACATCTTCTCATGATGTGGAGCGAAACTATCAACTTGAACACCCGTTCTCATTCATTTGACTCCATTTCGGCAAAGGAACCTGTTGGAAGTAATACTGAAAAAGCTTCCACCTCGATGCCTGATGTTACTGTACCGACTGCTCCTCTCACCATAGAGAAGGCCTCGTTTGAGTCAGTGTTGCGTCCACCCAAGAGCATGATTAGAAAGTCAGTTTTCAATCCTAATGCTCGGGCTTCTCAAAACTACAATATTGTAGAGAAATTAGCACAAGCCCCTTGTGGAATGTCGACGCTCGAAGTCTTGCAAAACTATCCAAATCAGCGCAAGACTCTCCTAGCTTCCATCAGTGCAGTTGACCCAGATTCATCGCATACCATCATGTTCCGACTGGAATCTTTCAAACCGAGGCTCTCCCATCAATTGGCATTTCAAGTTGCTACAAACATTGCTGGGAAGACAATCCATTGTACCGTTCTGTACAAAGGTGCCTCTACGTCAGTCATATTGATCTCATGTTGGAGAGACATTGGCTCTCTCAAGTTGAACTGTTCCCCTACCACTTTAAGAGCATTCAACGGATGTGGCTTTCAACCTCATGGGCTGTTACAAGCTACGCGAGTCAAGTTGGGGGGAAAGACTGCAACCATTAACATAGAAGTGGTCGCTGCCCTGTTGGATTACAACATTCTGCTTGGTCGTAATTGGTTTTACGCCATGACTATGGTTGCATCATTTGTCTTCCACATAGTACAATTCCCCCATCAAGGCTGAATTGTGACAGTTGACCAACTAGATTTATGCACACCTTCCACCACTACTCACCTAGGTGATAACATTCCTTCGATTGGACAATCTTTGCAAAAGTATGACAGTGTAGGGTCCGGCCTCCTTAAGGATTCATCCCTTATGGGCGTCTTTCCTACTTCGGATCCCCAAAACCATGTTGCCACAGTGAACATGATCTCCTTGCAGATTTCATCTATCCCCAACTTGACTGATTCATGGCTTGTTTCTGATGAAGCCACCACAAACCTGATTGGAGACACAATGCCTCTTTCACCTGCCAAACTCATGTATGAGGATATCTAATCAGTGTTGGAGGACCACTCAGCTATGGCCTTTACCTCCTATTCTCTACAACGGGCATCATCTGATCCTCTGCTGCGGACTTTTCATTCTGATGAGTCCATTATGGAAATCATGAGCATAGATGATTCATCCTAGGAAGACCTCTACCATCGTTCATCTTTCCTTCCCTTGTTGGATATTGTGGAGAACAACATTCACACCATCTTTACACCGAATGTCTACTCTGGCTCTCAGTCCTTGATACTTGGATGTCAAAAGGACTCCGAAGGAAACTTTGCCAACATTGAGCCTACCACATTAATAGACATTTCGGTTACTCTTGGTGTAGTGGAACACATTTAGTTAGGCCAGAAAGTGCTCCCTTGAAGAAGTCATCACCCCCACAGCCTTATTCAAGCAATTTCGAGACGTGTTCGCTTGGAATTGTGAGGAGATTCCTGGGATAGACCCCTCCATTGTTTTACATGAGATTAAAACCTATCCCAACATCAAACCTGTCCACCAAAAGTTGTGACCAGTACAACCTTGGAAGACTACGAAAATCAAGGAAGAGATTGAGAAACTCTTGAAGGCCAGCTTCATTTACCCTATCCCATTGATAGAATGGGTCTCAAACGTAGTCCCTATGAACCAAAAGTAGAGTACCATTCGTGTCTATGTCGATTACCGGGATCTCAACAAAGCTTGTCCCAAGGAAAACTACCCAACTCCCTTTGTCGACCAGATCATCGACAATTGTGCTGGAAGTGTCATTTTTCATTCATGGATGGCTTTTCCGAGTACATCCAAATTGAGATCCACCCCACTGACCAACACACGACTGCATTCATCTGCCCTTGGTGAATTATTACATATTGTAAACTTCTGTTTGGTCTTAAAAATGATGGTGCCACATTCCAGCAGGCCATGTCGTACACCTTCCATGATGTGAAGGGATTTGTGGAACCTTACATGGATGACCTCCCTGCACACTCAAAGTAGTGTGAGTTCCACTTAGATCATCTGATGGTCATTTTCCTCAGATGTAGGTGGTATAATATCCATCTAAATCCTCACAAAAGAATTTTTTGTGCCAAGTCTAGAGGGCTCTTAGGCTTTATTGTCTCGAAGGATGGGATCCGCATTGATCCCTCGAAGGTGGAAGCCATCGTTGCTATTCCACCTCCAAACAACATTATGGAACTTCAGAGTCTGCAAGGACGTGTGACTTATTTAAGGCATTTTGTTTGTAATTTCACAGAAAAGATGCAAGGTTACATGAGATTGATGAAGAAGGACATCCCGTTCATCTGGGATGACCAAGCTCAACAATCTTTTGATAGTTTAAAACATGCCATCACGCATGCCCCTGTGATCCAACCACTGAATTACTATCAAGATTACATTTTATATCTTGCTCCTTCCGACACCACTATCACCATGGTTTTGGTACAGGATGACCAGAATGCCTAAGAACATGTCATATACTATGCCAGTAAAGGTCTTGTTGACGTTGAAACTCGCTATTCACATGTTGAGAAGCTCACTCTCGTGGCAGTCATAGATGTGTAGAAGTTTCGACATTACATTTGGCTTTGCACCCCCACCATCATCGCTGATTCGAACCCCATGTACCACGTTTTGACTCGTTAGTTACTTGGGGGAAAGTATTCACGCTGGATCGTGATATTGCAAGAATTCGATCTTCTTTTCGAAAAGGCCAAGTTGAAAAAATATTTGGTGTTTGCTGAGCTCATCTGCAACCTCCCCCGCACTGATATAGAATCTGAGCCTAATGAATCCTTTCCAGATGAGTCATTGTTTCTTATCAGTACGTCTGATCCGTGGTATGGAGATATCACATTGTATCTTCAAACCCAATGTTTCAGCCCCAAATTTTCTCGTGATGACCATCGTCGCATATGCCACCATGTAAAGTATTATCTAATCATCAGTGATACTTTGTACCGCTATGGTATTGATTCTATCCTTCGACGTTGTCTGAATCATGATGAGGTTGAATGCATTCTCAATGACTGTCATGTAGGGGCATGTGGAGTTCACCTCTCTGGGATGGTTATAGCCCAGAAGATTTTAAGCGTAGGATATTACTGGTCATCTATCTTCAAAGATTGCATCAAGGCCATAAAAAAATGTCCTCCTTTCCATCATTCCATACGAAAAAGTGCACCAATCCCACCCCATTACACCCAGTTATTGCCATTGGCCCCTTCACTAAATGGGGCATCGATTTCATGCATTGTAATCCTACATCGGTTGGGGGGCATAGTTACATCATTGTAGCTGTGGATTACTTTACAAAGTGGGCCAAGTAAATTCCTACATACATGAACGATGGCAAGACCGCCACACTCTTCATGTTTAACCATCTAATAGAGCGGTTTGGAGTTCCTCAAGCAATATTTACTGACCATGGTTCTCACTTTATGAACCATATGGTTGACGAGTTGAGCAATAGGTTGGGTTTTTTCCATGAAAACTCAACACCATACTACCCACAGTCAAACGGATAGGTTGAGGCCATTAACAAGGTCTTCAAAACTATGGTCCAATCTATATTGGTGGTTATGCACAAGGCCAATTGGAACAACATGCTCTTCTCCGTGCTTTGGGATTATCGAACCTTCATTAAAACTGCCACTAGATTTAATCCCTTCCAACTAGTGTATCGATTGGGGGAGATCCTTCCTATTGAGTGCGAGATTCCGTCCCTCAAGCTCTCAATCGAACTTATCCCAAACACACTTGCTAAGGAAGAATGCTTTCCCTACCTAGCTAAGCTTGACAAAACTCGCCGAGATGCCATTCTTGGCAACGAGGCTCACAAGAAATGCATCAAAGCACAGTACAACTGTTGATGTATATGTAACTTCAGAATGTATTTCATCCATGTATTTCATTTATATATTATTGTACTCCTATAGAGATGTGTCATTCCTCTATATGGAAGTGTCGTCATGTGTATTGACAAGTGTCGCAAGTGTGTTAACTTTCCGATGGGTTATTAGACCACCATGTGTGGGATCGGCCCTGATTTATGTAATATATGGTTGATGTACCTATCTAGACAAGTCGGCCCCATAAGGTTATTGGGAAAACAGAACAAGTATAAATAGAGATCGGGAGATCTCTATTTGGATCACTCAGAAACTCATTCTTCCTTTACTTGGAAAGTGGCACACTTGTGAGGAGGAAGTTCACCTGCTAGGAGGAGTCTATCTCTTCTATTTTGGTTGTACTTTGGTTGAGCTATTGCTCTATCTATCTCTGAGGAAGTTGTGGGGTTTTTCACCTTATGGTTTTCCCCATGGAAACTCTGTGTGTCTATTGTCTCTCATGCTTTTGATTCTTGTGATGATTGACATGCTTGTTATGATTGATATGCATTGATATACTGTACATGTTTTTCTCTCTGTAAAGATCCTAGAGTATTGTGAATTAATGCTCAAAATTTAACATGGTATCAGAGCTAACCTGAAAAGAAGACATTGTGCAGTGATGAAAACCAAGGGTTTCTTGTTTATTAGGTTTCTCTCCATAGATTTTGGAAAAACAGTATAGTATATTGACTCTACTCATCAAGGAGAATCTATTTGTCCAATCAGAATTCAATTCTGAGCATTTTCAGATTTGGTCTTAAAAATTAGGGTTTCCACAAACATAGGAATTTATGGAATCTGATGACATAGCTGGAAGCTCCTTGCAAAAATTGAAGTTTAGAGCTTGGGATCGAGATTTTTGGCTGGGTAGATCTCCGGGAAACTCAAACTCTAATTCAGGGTCCTCCCAAGTGAACCCAGGAAGACTAAAAGGCATTTCTGAAGTGTGGAGCTTTGCAGATCTCAAATTCTGAATACACCAGGTTGATCAACTCATCAAGGTGCATCTTTCTATCCTTTCAGAATGTTGAAATTCACATTTTGAATTTTTAGGTTTTTTCCAACAAACCCTAATCTTAGACCAAATCTAGTTTTCAGCAAAACAAGTGGTAAGACCTAAATATCTTCTATTTCCATTTGAAGTACTCTTTAAGATGTCTCACCACACCAAGCTTGAGGATGAGCTTGAAGGGGGTGATAACTTCAGAGCCTAGAAGTATAGGATTGGGTTGATCCTGGAAGAAAATGAATTGGACTCCTACATGAGCTTTGAGGTCCCTATGCCAGAGGATGAAGAGGCTAAGGTATTGCATAAGAAGAACTTGGTCAAGGCAAAGAGAATCATTGTTGATTCTATCAAAGACCATCTCATACCACATGTGTCATCTCTAAACACACCCAAGGAGATGTTTGACTCCCTGACCAAGTTATTTGAAGGGAAGAACATAAATCAGAAGATGACTCTGCGGAATCAATTGAAAGGGGTCAAGATGTTGAATGTAGAGACCATTCAATCTTACTTCTCCAAGGTCTCTCAGATCAAGGAACAACTTGAAGCTGTGGATGAAGTAGTGGAAAATGGTGAAGCTGTTATGACCATTCTAAATGGCCTACCTAGGTCATGGGACTCCTTTATTCAGGGAATTTGTGCAAGAAAGAAATTGATCTCTTTCAGTAGGTCGTGGGAGGAATGTTCTCAAGAAGAAGCTAGGCTTGTGGGCCGAGAAGAAAAGATGGGAAATGAAGATCAAGCACTCACAACACATGCCAGGAAAGGAAATTCCAAGAAGGAATCATCTCATAATAGGAAATTCTCTCACCACCATTCTCATAAAGATAAGAAAGATCTTAGATGCTTCAATTTCAATAAGAAGGGACACTTTGCTTCAGACTGTCCAATAAGAAGAAAGATAACAAGAACAACTTCAACAAGAAGAATAAGAACAACAAAAGAAGATATCATGCTCATGTTGCTGAGGATGATGAACCTCCAAAAGAAGAAGGCTAGAGCAGAAAATGATGATGATGACTCATCAAGCGAAGAAGAGTATGTTCTAATCTTTGCTCTCACAAGTACTATCTCTCATGGTTGTAGTGATTGGTTAATTGATAGTGGGGCTTCCAAACACATGACTAGGTTTAAAGAATCTTTTGTAAACTTATATGAACATGAATCACCCCATAAGGTGAAACATGGGGATGATTATCAATACCCCATCAAAGGAAGTGGTGAAGCCTCCTATAATCTAGAATCTGGAAAGTCTTTGAAGATGAAAGAAGTTCTTTATGTACCTGGGCTCCAGAAGAATCTGCTCTCCATCTCTTCATTAGATGCAAAAGGCATGAGGGTTGCATTTGTAGATGGCCAAGTGCTAATGTGGCCAAAGGGTAAAACTATTGATGATGCAGTGGTGATTGGAGAGTAAGAGGGAGGTTTGTATAAATTGAAGGGACAACCTGAACATGCCATGGTACATGATTCCATGGAGCCAAGTGAACTTTGGCATAGAAGACTCGCACATATGCACTACAAAGCATTACCAATTGCAAGTAAGGATGTAGAAGGTCTTCCTGAAATCAATACCAAGCATGAAGGTGTTTGGAAAGGTTGTGTAAAAGGAAAGAACATAAAGAAGGCATTCCCAAGCAGTGAAAGCAAGGCAAAAGGTATCTTGGAAATTATCCGCTCCGATGTATGCGGTCCGATGTCATCCAATTCTCTGAGTGGGTATGTTTACTATGTCTCTTTCATTGATGACTTCTCCAGGAAGACTTGGGTTTACTTCTTGAAGAACAAAGATGAAGTATTTGATAAGTTCAAGGAATTCTAAACCTTGATGGAGAATCAAATCGATAAGAAGATCAAAACATTCAGATCCGATAATGGTGGAGAATTCACCTTAGTTGACTTCAAGAAGTTATGCAGTGATTCAGGGATTAAGAGGGAGTTGACTACTCCTTACAATCCACAACAGAATGGATTTATAGAAAGAAACAATAGAACAATCATGGAAGCAGCAAGGACAATGCTACATGACCAGGATCTACCTATGCATCTATGGGGAGAAGCATCTAGGACAACTGTATATGTGTAGAACAGAACACCCCACAAGATATTGGACAACAAGACACCAGAAGAGGTCTTCTATGGTAAGAAACCTGAAGTCAGCCATTTCAGAATATTTGGTTGTCCAGTATACACTCATGTCCCAAAGGAAAAGAGGACCAAGCTAGATCCTTCAGGAAAGAAGGGTATCTTTGTGGGTTACAGTGAAAGCTCGAAGGCTTACAGAATATACTTTCCACGGTTCAAGAAGATTGATGTCATCAAGGATGTGACATTTGATGAAAACTAAAAATTCATCAAATCAAGAAAGACACCTGTTGAAGATTATGAAGAACCTATGGAAACTAGATTTCAAGACACTACTATGACTGAAGCAATTCCAGATGCAGATCGTGAAATTGAAGATCTGCAAGAACCTATAGATCCACTCCATGAGAATAACTCTCACAAGAGGAAACCTGCATGGGCTAGAGAGCTCATTCAAGATGCACAAAGATATGGCATTCTAGAATAAGAACAAAGAGCTAAGAAGAGAACTAGATCACATACCAACTATGTTGCCTTACTCTGTGATATCATGAACAAAGAACCTTCCAGTTATGAAGAAGCAACGGAAAAGAAAGAATGGAAGGATGCCATGGTCGAGGAATACCAATCAATAATGAAGAATGATGTTTGGGATGTTGTCGCAAGACCTGAAGGGAAGTCTGTTGTGACTTCCAAATGGATCTACAAGATCAAACATGCTGCAGATGACAGCATAGAGAAATACAAGGCAAGGTTCGTAGCTCGTGGCTTCTCTCAAAAAGAGGGAATAGATTATGAAGAAAATTTTGCTCCTGTAGCCAGGTACACTTCCATCAGAACAGTACTTGCTTTGGCTGCAACAATGAAATGGAAGATACACCAGATGGATGTCAAGACTGCTTTCATGAATGGTGTAGTTGAAGAGGAAGTATATGTGGAGCAGCCACTCAGTTTTGAAACACATGACAGGGAGTTATATGTATGCATATTGAGGAAAGCCTTGTATGGCTTGAAGCAAGCTCCTAGGACTTGGTATGGTAGGATGGACAGTTTCCTATCTAATTTGGGCTTTACCAAGAGTAAAGTGTTGAGATATTGTAACTTCAAAGAATATTATATTTGTACTTTATCATTCCGGAGATGTTTCATTCCTCCATGAAGATCTTATTGTATATCCGGAGATGTTTATTCCTCCGTCGGAATATGGTAACTCTGGTTATTAGACTTCCCTAGTGGGGGTCGGCCCTAAATGTGTTATGTGGGTCAAAGGGTTATTAGACCACCCTAGAGGGGTCGGCCCAGTCAGTTATAATGGGGTATTTAACCTAATGGTTAAATACGAGCCTACATGTACTTGTGTAAAATACATATCAGAGTAGTGTATAAATAGAGGAGGTGTGTTCCTCATTTATACACATTCACTCACTTGAGGATAGTGCACTTGTGGAGGAGAGGTCTACTATTGTGGAAGAGGAGATCATGTCTCAGGGTTTCATCTTTGTATATTGCTGGTCATCTATATTGAGGAAGCTTTGCTGGGTTTTCTACCCCATGAGGGTTTCCTAGGAGAAATCTCTGTCTCTTGTGTTTATGCTATGCTTGTTGTTTCTTCAGTGATCCTGTATATGCTATTATTGTGAAATGGAATGTAATGCTGCTATTTTCTGTCTTAGCATATTAAATCTTAACATGGTATCAGAGCTAACCTGAAGGAAGACAAGGTATGGCACTAACGACACTTCCTTTACTTATGACAATTTGAAGGTTAGGGTTTTACATAGCAAAAACCAGTCATCGTAGCAATTTCGCTATAAATACGTTTTGGTGACGTTTTCGGATCTGAAATTGTTACAGGATGAATATTAAATCTCTAGGTACCTTGTGTCCAAAGGAAAACCTCTAATTCGTTGTACTTTGTGATTTATGATCTGTACAATATAGGGTTTCTGCCTCTTCTAGATCTGAGTCAAAATCAGGTGACCTTGGGAAAAATGTCATATCTTGGGCTAGGAAGCTCCAAATGAAATTTTGTAAAAAGTGACAAGTAGTAAACAGTCTGTACTATCTCAGAAAACGTTTTTAGAGGCCGAAGTTGAACCAGTGACACGTGGCACTCCGTACAAATTCACCCTCCTGTATTATCCCATAAACAGGTCTTGTTGCGACACTTGGCATAACTCTCTCTAAGAGAGTCCAATTGAGGTCAGACATGTCAGGATGGAAATATAATAGGCCAAGATAGCTCAAGAAAGTTTTTCAGAGGCCGAAGTTCAAACAGTGACACGTGGCACGTCGTACAAGTTCGCTCTTCTGTTTTATCCCAAAACAGGTCACGTTGCGACATTTGACATAACTCTCTCTCAGAGAATCCAATTGAGGTCAGACCTGTCAGGATGGAAAGATAACAGGTCAGTCTATCTCAAAAAACTTTTTCAGACCCTGTGTATTGAAAAGTTTGGAGTTACACCAGAAACAATCAGGTACATATTTCTGTCAAAACAGAATTATTTTTGAGTACCTTCATTCATGGCTTCCGGAATTTAGGGCTTTGAAGAAAGTTGGAATTTTTGTAAACGGATACCACGGCTGAATGCTACTCATAAAAATAGAAATTTAGAGACCAAGATCAGATTTTTTGGTTGGGCAGAAGGCCGGGCTTGATCAAACCCTAGTTCGGGACTTTGATCAGAAAAGTGGAAAATTAGGGCTTCTGTAAAAATGGGAATTTTTGAAATCTGTGACCATGGCTGGAAGCTCCTCAGAAAAATAGAAGCTTAGAGATTTGGATCAAACATTTTGATTGGGCAGAAGAGTGGGATTCACCAAACCCCAGTTTAGGGTCACATCCAGTGAATCCGGAAGTTTCAAAGGCAAAATTGAGGAGTGAAACTTTGCAGTTTTCAAATTCTGAATATATCAGTTTGATCAGCTCATCAAGGCGCATATTTCTATCCTTTCAAAAGTTTGAAATTCAAAGTTTGAATTTTTGGGGTTTCTTTGACAAACCCATATCCAGCTCCAGGTCCAGTTCTTGCAAATCAAGTGGATAGGGTTAATCCTAGAAGAAGATGGATTGGTCACCTACATAAGTGAAGGAGTTCCTGTTTCAGAGGGAGATGAGGCTAAGGCTTTACATAAGGAGATTACAAGCGATCTCGACAGGTATGACTCATCGAGGTATGTTTTGAGATTTGTTCATGATTAAGTTTATGGTATGTTTGTCTTCATGTTATTACGGTTAGTACAATCTTGATTTTAGATTTGTTTTATCACCTTAACAAAATTATGAATGCATGATAGAAGATATTCATTGGTTAGGGTGTTGACACTTACGATTGTACTAATGCATTATGATGTTGTTTGAGGTTGATGTTGTCTGCTAACAAGATACAAGTACATCACAAAAGACAAATCAGGCTCCATGACCATGAAAACATGAAGACAAAGACTCATCCATAATCTTTGTTCTACTTACGAGGTATGTATGACTTTGTTATATTATGCTTAACCTATGAGACATGCAGGTTCTAGCTCAGGATCTCTAAATCATTGAAGAGATTGTTTAGGTATGTTGTACATAACCAAGTAGGTATACTAATCTAGGTATGTTTCCCATGAATCTTACCTTGTGTTAGGATCCCTTATATAAGTATACTTGGAATGATTGGTTATGCTTATTCATAAAGTTAGTAATCAAGGGATTATGCATATTATATCTTTTATCTTGATTGATGATATGCATGAGTAAAAGAAGACTTCCTTGAAATCTTGAATACTAATGTTTATTAACTATAATCATGACTATACATTTTCAAGATTATTTAGTACTATAATGTTTTGATAGCATTTAGAATATACTAATGAGTGTATGTTTGTGTATGAGATCATGATGATGACTCTTGAGCATGCACAGTGGTACATAATGAATAGAAGTTCAAAATACATACAGAAGATCAAGCGGGAGGCAGCCACACAAACATAAAAGATAAGTATTTGAGTTGTTATTTGAAATAGTAATGATATTGCCTGTAATAGGTTGTATGCATATTTGTATTCCTAGAATATATAATGCTGAGTGTAAACATTCATAGAGCATTGAACAGTATACAACTAATGTGCATATGTTTGGTAAGTTGGACAAACATTCCATTGTTGCTTGTCTAGAATGAAACCTCTTTGCTGACATGCCGAGAGCTGTGCACACTCTTGATAGTATGTTCTGGTAGAGATGGAAGGCATCTAGATAGCCACTATATGCATACAGGATATGGGAAAGTGTTGTGCCAAAGTATTGGTCAAATTAGTTGCATAACTATATAAATGATATTTGTATGCATAATAGGTTACCATGTCAATATGATTTGATGATTATGAAGTATTACTAATCCTGTACTTAATTTTGATTTGTAGGAAATATCATGATGAATGATGAACATTGAACAAGCAATGGATGTTCAACAAGAAGATTTACAAATCAAACAAAATATAGAAGGCTCATGGCTAGAAGATTCTCTTAGAAAGAGGAAGAGAATCATGATGAGATGGTTGCTCCAAGTGGCTAAAATAAGACTATTCTCTTAATGGTGTAATTAAAGAAGAAGTGTGAATCAGGTTCTATATGGTTCCCAGGATCGATAATCAATTGATGAGCTTAACGATCACCATGGGTGATATGGATCTCAACCTTTGCTACAAGGTTGAATATGGCTTCTATACACATATGACATGGATGCAAGAAGGAACTCACCACAGAGTTTGAATGATGTTGAGGCTCATATCAATAGACCCATCTGATGAGAGATGGAACAGATAGATAACTGTAGAAATGAAATTGAAAGATCTCAGATTGATGCATTACTTTCTAGGTCTAAAAGTATGGAAAGTCTCAGAAGGAATCTCTCTCAACCAGAGAAAGTATGCTGAGAAATCTTGAGAAGACTTGATATGTTGGAATGGCCACTCTTATGGATTCCAACTTGAAGCTGTTAGGAGATGACTCATCAGAGTTAGTGGATATAACTCTGTACAGTCAAATTATTGGGTCATTGATGTATCTAACATATACTAGGTTAGATATATGCTTTGTTGTGAACACCTTGAGTCAGTATCTAGTGGAAACTAGATGTGTTCACCCGATAGTTGCAAAGCATGTGATGAGGTACATAAAGGATACGATAGACTTTGATCTATTCTATCTTGGAGATCATAACTTTAGATGGCTAATCAGATGTTGGTTGGGAAGAAAGTGTATCAGAAGGAAGAACACATCAAGTGGATGTTATTGGGATTAACCATGATCTCGTGGTTTAGCTGGAAGCAGTCTAGTGTAGCTCTCAGCACAAGCAGAATATATGGCTGCTTGCTCTGCTAGTTGTAAAGAAGCTTGGCTTCAGGATTGGTTTGAATTAGAGATAGAACCAACTGTGATCCTATGTGACAAATAGAGTTGTATGAAGATGACAAAGAATCTAGTGTTCCATGATAAGTCAAAGAACATAGGGATCTAATAAGATATGATGCAGAAGGAACTAAAGTTTGAATTTGTAACAGGTTACCGATGTACTAACCAAATCTCTACCTCAAGTGAAGAAGTTACCAACATACTAACCAAACCTCTGTCTCGAGTGAAATTTGAATACTTCCGAGACAAGCTTGGTGTAGCTCAAAAGGACCCTCCTCGAAAGGGGGAGTAGTATAGTCCCTGATGATGAGATTGTCTCATCGAACAACAAGGTCGATGATGAGGTAACCTATTCTCTACACCTAGTTACTTAGAAATATTTAGATTTAGGACTCTTATGCTTAGAATACTTTGTTTTAAATGCTTTTGATGATAGATGTATTGGTGAGAATACATGCTTTTGATGATAAGATGTATTGGTAAGAATACATACTTTTGATGACACATGTATTGATTAATGTACTCATATGGTTGAGGATACTTGTACTTGTATTGATGAGAATACATGTGGGGATTGTATCATCCTTGAACACTTGTTCTAAAGTGAGCCGTAGACAGGTGTCTTGGAGAAAGAAAAGGGATTGTATCATCCCTGGACTTCGGTCCCTCAATTGATCCGTAGACGTATGGTCTCCGAAAATGAAGTCCTTAGTAGACAGTTGAGGGGATTGGATCATCCCTGGACTTTCAGTCCTAAAGAGAGCCATAGACGTGAGGTCTCCGAGAATGAAGTCCTTAGTGGACAGTTGAGGGGATTGGATCATCCCTGGACTTTCAGTCCTAAAGAGAGTCGTAGACGTGAGGTCTCCGAGAATGAAGTCCTTAGTGGAAAGTTGAGGGGATTGGATCATCCCTGGACTTTCAGTTCTAAAGAGAGCCGTAGACGTGAGGTCTCCAAGAATGAAGTCCTTAGTGGACAGTTGAGGGGATTGGATCATCCCTGGACTTTCAGTCCTAAAGAGAGCCATAGACGTGAGGTCTCCGAGAATGAAGTCCTTAGTGGACAGTTGAGGGGATTGGATCATCCCTAGACTTTCAGTCCTAAAGAGAGCCGTAGACGTGAGGTCTCCGAGAATGAAGTCCTTAGTGGACAGTTGAGGGGATTGGATCATCCCTGGACTTTCAGTCCTAAAGAGAGACGTAGACATGAGGTCTCCGAGAATGAAGTCCTTAGTGGACAGCTGAGGGGATTGGATCATCCCTGGACTTTCAGTCCTAAAGAGAGCCGTAGACGTAAGGTCTCCGAGAAGTGGGGATTGTATCATCCCCGGACCTTGGTCCCTGAATTGATCCGTAGACGTATGGTCTTCGAGAATAAAGTGATGGGGATTGCATCATCCCGGAACCACTAGTTCAAAATGTACGTGATGGGGATTGTATCATCCCCGAACCTTGGTCCCTGAATTGATCCGTAGACGTATGGTCTTCGAGAATAAAGTGATGGGGATTGCATCATCCCGGAACCACTAGTTCAAAATGTACGTGATGGGGATTGTATCATCCCCGGACTTTGGTCCCTGAATTGATCCATAGACGTGTGGTCTCTGAGAAGTGGGGACTGTATCATCCCCGGACTGCAGTCCCTGAATTGATCCGTAGACTTGAGGTCTCTGAGAAATGGGGATTGTATCATCCCCGGACTTAGGTCCCTGAATTGATCCGTAGACGTATGGTCTCCAAGAAAGTGATTTTTGATGTGGTTACTTGTATCGGTAGGATACTTGTATTGATGATGTGGTTACTTGTATTGGTAGGATACTTGTATTGATGATGTGGTTACTTGTATCGGTAGGATACTTGTATTGATGATGTGGTTACTTGTATCGGTAGGATACTTGTATTGATGATGTGGTTACTTGTATCGGTAGGATACTTGTATTGATGATGTGGTTACTTGTATCGGTAGGATACTTGTATTGATGATGTGGTTACTTGTATCGGTAGGATACTTGTATTGATGATGTGGTTACTTGTATCGGTAGGATACTTGTATTGATGATGTGGCTACTTGAGTCGGTAGGATACTCGTATTGTTGATATGGTCACTTGTATTGGCATGAATACTTGTACTGCTGATGATCATGTCATGACGATGCTGTTGATCATGTGATGACGATGCTGCTGATCGTGTGATGACGATACTGATGATTGTGTGATGATGATGCTGTTGATCGTGTGATGACGATGCTGATGATCGTGTGATGACGATGCTGCTGATCGTGTGATGACGATGCTGCTGATCGTGTGATGACGATGCTGATGATCGTGTGATGACGATGTTGATGATCGTGTGATGACGATGCTGTTGATCGTGTGATGACGATGCTGATGATCGTGTGATGACGATGCTGATGATCGTGTGATGACGATGCTGATGATCGTGTGATAACGATGTTGTTGATTGTGTGATGACGATGCTGATAATCATGTGATGACGATGCTGCTGATCGTGTGATGACGATGCTACTGATCATGTGATGACGATGCTACTGATCATGTGATTACGATGCTGATGATCGTAATGTTGATGTTGATGTTGACATTGATGTACCAGTAACTGTTTGAGTTACTGATGAAGACAAATTGAAGAAAGCTTCCAATGATTTATAGATGTATCATGTATGATGTTGATGACTCCTTGCTCGTGCAGATGTTGTTATAATATCCTTCTCGTTAAGGGGGAGTGTTGAGATATTGTAACTTCAAAGAATATTAAATTTGTACTTTATCATTCCGGAGATTTTTCATTCCTCCGTGAAGATCTTATTGTATATCTGGAGATGTTTATTCCTCCGTCGGAATATGGTAACTCTGGTTATTAGACTTCCCTAGTGGGGGTCGGCCCTAAATTTGTTATGTGGGTCAAAGGGTTATTAGACCACCCTAGAGGGGTCGGCCCAGTCAGTTATAATGGGGTATTTAACCTAATGGTTAAATACGAGCCTACATGTACTTGTGTAAAATACATATCAGATTAGTGTATAAATAGAGGAGGTGTATTCCTCATTTATACACATTCACTCACTTGAGGATAGCGCACTTGTGGAGGAGAGGTCTACTATTGTGGAGGAGGAGATCATGTCTCAGGGTTTCATCTTTGTATATTGCTGGTCATCTATATTGAGGAAGCTTTGCTGGGTTTTCTACCCCATGAGGGTTTCCCAGGATAAATCTCTGTCTCTTGTGTTTATGCCGTGCTTGTTGTTTCTTCAGTGATCCTATATATGCTATTATTGTGAAATGGAATGTAATGCTGCTATTTTCTGTCTTAGCATATTAAATCTTAACATAAAGCGGATTCCAACCTTTACTACAAGGTTGAGGAAGGAAATCCTGTGATACTACTCCTATATGTAGATGACTTGTTTGTAACAGGAGATGATAGATTAATTGTTGATACAAAGAGGGATCTTGCTGCCGAGTTTGATATGAAGGACTTAGTGATGATGCATTATTTCCTAGGTATGGAGGTGTGGCAGAGTGCAGATGGGATCTTCCTTGGACAAGGGAAGTATGCAGTAGATATCTTGAAGAGGTTCGGGATGATGGATTGCAAGGCCATGGAAACACCTATGGCATAGAATCTGAAGCTTCTATGTGATGCTTCATTTGAGCTAGTTGATGTCTCTATGTATCATCAGATGATTGGGTCCTTGATGTACCTGACGAACACGAGACCAGATATTTGCGTTGCGGTGAACACATTGAGCCAGTTCCTGATGGATCTGAGGAGTGTTCACCTGGTTGCTGTAAAGCATATTCTGAGGTACCTGAAGGGTATAGTTGATTATGGTCTCAAGTATGATGTGAATCAAAAGTTTAACCTACAGGGTTATGTTGATTCGGACTGGGTAGGTAGTGCTACAGATAGGAAGAGCACATCTGGGTGCTGCTTCAGTATGGAATCAGGTGTGATCTCTTGGTTTAGCAGGAAGCAGTCCTGCGTAGCACTGAGTACAACTGAGGCAGAGTATGTTGCAGCCTGTTTGGCTAGTTGTGAGGCAGTATGGCTTCAGCAACTACTGTCTGAGTATTTGATCTCCCGCTGGAGACTACTAGTATCTTTTGTGACAGCCAGAGCTATGTGAAGCTGTCTGAGAACTAGGTGTTCCATGACAGGTCGAAACACATAGAGATCAAATATCACTATATCAGGGATATGGTGTAGAGAGGAGCAGTGAAGCTCCTGTATGTTGCGATGGACGAGCAGATTGCAGATGAGCTGATGAAACCACTAGCCAGACTGAAGTTTGAGTACTTCAGAGAGAGGCTTGGTGTTCTTCAGATTGATGACACTTCGAGGAAGAAGTGATGAACACATTTGCTGAAGCCATTCCAAGCATGCTGGAAGGAGGATCCTTCACATGGCTGTGGATGTAAGTGCTAGATGATGAGCATCAGGACGATGCTCTGTTACTGCTATGTATGTAGGCATCATGTTGGATGTTGGATATGATTAGTTGGATAATTTATATGTATATGTATGTACGCATCATGTTTGATGTTGGATATGATCAGTTGGATCATTTATATGTATATGTATGTATGCATCATGTTGGATGCTGGTTATGGTCAGTTGGATAATTTATATGTATATGTATGTATGCATCATGTTGGATGTTTGATATGATCAGTTGGATCATTTATATGTATATGTATGTACGCATCATGTTGGATGCTAGATATGATCAGTTGGATCATTTATATGTATTTGTATATGCATCATGTTGGATGCTTGGACCATGTATTTGTATTTGTATCAAGTGGATACGTTGTATGATCAGGTAGATCATGTATGTTGATACGTATCAGGTATGATCAGGTGGATCATGTATTTGTATATGTATTAGGTGGATACATCGTATGATCAGGTAGATCATGTATGATGATATATATCAGGAAGATACTGTGTATGCATCAGGTAGATGCATTGTATGATCGGGATGATCATGGATGGTGAGCTTCACGATGTTGCTCCAGATGACATGCAGTAGGATGTTGCAGTGATGATGATCAGGATGATCATGTGTACATCAGGATGATGTATGGTGAGTATCAAGTTGATACTCTGTGGCCATGGAACAGGTTGTCCAAATAAGCATATAATTTGTGCCCTAGGAGATTTGTAGATAGTATTTTGAGGTTTTGCCTATGGCATGTAATTTGTACCTTGGGATATCTGGCAAATGCTCTTTCGAGGTTTTTCTTGGGAGGACATATAATTTGTGCCCTGGGAGATTTGCAGATACTCTTTAGAGGTTTTTCCTATTGCATGTAATTTGTGCCCTGGGATATCTTGCAAATGCTCTTTCAAGGTTTTGTCCTATGGCATGTAATCTGTGCCCTGGGAGATCCGATAGGTTGAGCTGTGTGCTCGTAATCAGTCCTAGGATGCTCTTTCGAGGTTTTTCCATGACCACATGTAATTTGTGCCCTAGGAGATCCGATAGGTTGAGCCATGTGCTCGTAATCAGTCCTGGGATGCTCTTTCGAGTTTTCATGGTGACCACATGTAATTTGTGCCCTGGGAGATCCGATAGGTTGAGCCATGTGCTCATAATCAGTCATGGGATTCTCTTTCGAGGTTTTGTGGTGGGGTCACATGTAATAAGTCCTGGAGATCTGGATAGGATGAAAAAGGCCTCAGATGCTCTTTAGGGTTCTTGCTAGTTAAGAGACTCTTTTAAGGTTTTGTGACGCACGTAATAAGTCCTGAGATTTCCACAGTATGGCCAGTGATGATGAAGACCTGCAGGTGGTGGGCCTACATCTAGTATGAAAAAGGACTGGCTCTGTAGAACTTCCTATGACGAGTAGATTCAAAGATTGGTTGAGATAGAAACAACAGTGACGATGATGATGTCAATGCATCAATGACGATGATACAGAGAAGAAGACTTGTGCTAGTAGATCTGCGTCGAGAAATACTTTCCTAGTTAAGAGGGAGTGTTGATGTATATGTAACTTTGGAATGTATTTCATCAATGTATTTCATTTATATATTATTGTACTCCTATAGAGATGTGTCATTCCTCTATACGGAAGTGTCGTCATGTGTATTGACAAGTGTCGCAAGTGTGTTAACTTTTCGATGGGTTATTAGAGCACCATGTGTGGGGTCGGCCCTGATTTATGTAATATATGGTTTATGTACCTAGCTAGACAAGTCGACCCCATAAGGTTATTGGGCAAATAGAACAAGTATTAATAGAGACCGGAAGATTTCTATTTGGATCACTCAGAAACTCATTCTTCCTTCACTCTGAAAGTGGTGCACTTGTGAGGAGGAGGTTCAGCTGCTAGGAGGATTCTATATCTTGTATTTTGGTTGTACTTTGGTTGAGCTATTGCTCTATCTATCTCTGAGGAAGTTGTGGAGTTTTTCACCTTAGGGTTTTCCCCTTGGAAATTCTGTGTGTCTATTGTCTCTCATGCTTTTGATTCTTGTGATGATTGACATGCTTGTTATGATTGATATGCATTGATATACTGTACATGTTGTTCTCTCAGTAAAGATCCTAGAGTATTGTGAATTAATGCTCAAAATTTAACAACAACAAGTAGGTAGAACCTTGCGCCTATAGCGAGGGAGATTTGGTTCTCACATATGATCAAAAACATGATAAGCTAGGGGCAGAAAAGTTTGAGTCCATGTGGAATGGACCCTACATAGTGAAACACATCCTAGAGAAGCGAGCTTATGAGCTTGAATACTATGACGGGATATCTTTGGGTGAGCCCTGCAATGGGATCTACATAAAGAGGTACTATGCCTGAGTCTTTCATGCATAGGAACTATTGTATATACTGTACATGGCATGTGTGTGTTTTTGTGTGGTGTGACGCTTTGACTTTTACGTGTTTTAGGTCTTTTTTTGTTTCTTATACCATGTTCTATCTGCGTGTGTAGATGGAAATGTCATATGGATCCACGAATGGCGCCAACCGACATACCCGTAACCTTTCTTCGGCAACCTGGGTACTCTATTCACCTACCAACGAGCTCATTAGCTCAAGGGGGATGTGTCTAGGTTTCGCAATGAAAAATGCTGCAGAATATCAAGCAATCATCAGAACCCTAATTGATTCCATTTCTTTAGGTATGGACCATGTTGTCATCCACTTGGACTCTCAACTAGTGGTATCTCATCTTAACCAAGTCTACGTCATCCGCGATCCTATCTTACTCTGTCTCTATCGACGAGTCCATCTTCTGAAAAGGTCCTTTGAGTCCATTCAGTACCTACACATTCCACGAGACATTAACATAGTTGTCGATTCTATGGACAACTTCATCTTAGATTGGTACATTGCACACACATAAGCATTTTCATGAATTGTTAAAAGTAGACATAACATGTAAATAGCTCATTTTATATAAGCAAACACATAACAAGATCAACCCATTCATTCATTCTAAAACACATAATGTATAAATTGTTGGAATGTTTATATATATATATATATATATATATATCTTCATAAAAGTAGTGTTGGTACAAAAATCTGAAGCACAACGGCTTTCAGTGAGTCTCTACAATATATGAAGCCTTGTAGCTTTCAGTAAGTACAAAAATCTAAGGCCTCTAATCTCTCAGTACATGATAACAACATTAGGCCTATCGCCTGCCCCATACAACCCTAGGTGGTCTAACAACTCTAACCTGCTAAGTGTGGAAACAGTCAACTTCTCTTGCAACCCTACAAAGCAGCGCGTTGTAGCGCACAGTCGCTCCAACCATTTACACCTGCATCAGTCGCGACACCTCATCTATAGTCAACTCGGGAACATCTAACGTCAACCCACTTAGGTTGGTGTATACTCCATCCATCTCTTCAATAGCAGCATGTATGGCAGGATCCATGACTGCTCCCTCTCCTCTCTCTCTCTCCTCACGAGAAGAGAGACTCCCACTGGTAGTACGGGGCCCACATCTGCACACACATGTTGTTAACTTGTTAGCACTATAAAAAAAAAACTCATAAATGCACAAAACTTAAAAGTACAAGGGTTCAGTGTTCTTACCTATGTCTCCCCATGCTGCTCCCTTGGGTAGCGGCAAGTCCTGGTCATCTCTAAAGTACGTACCCCTGTGCGGGAAGTCCTCTACCATCAGTCATTGGCTTGCTAGCCAGGTGAAGAACTCAGGACCATATGTGATGATGGGGCACCCACCATGTCCGGCCATCACCTCTGTCCACCTAGCCATGTGAGGAAACCTAGGATCCATGTCTTCCAATGGTACCTGAGGGCGCAAGAGGCGAACCCTCTCTTAGAGGAATGAGATCATTATCAAAACATATCCAAACTGTTTGAGCTCTCCCCACCGACACTTGGTCAGCTGAGCTCGCATGTTTGCGAGGAGTCCCCTGCACCAGTTGAAGATCTTCGGAGACATGCAGTCATCTGCATATAGCATCTGAGACCTGGTGGCTAAGTGAGGAGCTTGACTCCCTGCCATCCTCGTAATGGTGAAAAGTATGGCACGAAATGGATATTCCTGCACATCTCTTATGGGAATCTTCCCACTAGAAGCACTAGTTTTGGGAATACAGTGTTGTAGATTCATGTCCCCCACAGTCCGATCACTTCCACGTGATCCAGTAAGAAGCACATTGTCCCTTCTTCGAGACAATCTAGTCAGGAAGTAGATGTCCTCGACATCTATGGTAAGCACGTGCTCACCGATCACGAAATATTGTTGGGCCGCATCCCAGCATCATAGCATATGTGTCACTAACAGAATTTGGGCACTCATGCCCTGGATCTCAAAAAACTTGAGGAGCCCACAGTTCCTCAGTGCTTCCAAACATCGTGGATCATTTGTAGCATGTTCATCATCTAACTCATGCTCTTGTTCATGCCACTCCAAAACCATTCTAGTTGCTAGTAACTTGCCAAAAGGAGAGTTTAAACATTGGTAACACTTGCTTCAACCACCAAAAGTTCTTTTTTTGGGCATGGTTTGTGTTTGGGGTTGGACGTTTCCACCATCACACCCCATTATTGCTAACAATGCGACATCGTCGCAGTCCATCCATGCGACCTTTGCGATGACTCAGTCTCATCGCAGTTACCGAAAGGGCAGATTGCGAGGACTCGAGGATGCAATGGCCCTTCACAAACCAAGCTAAAACCCCAAAAAATGAACCTAATTCAAAAATTTAAACCACTATAATTATGCTGGATGAAGTTTAGAGTTACTTTCTCCATACTGTGGGTGAAATGGCTGCTCGTAGCCCCTAGAATCAACAAGTGAAGTTTTGGCTCCAAATGGCACATCTCCTCCCAATTTGGGAAATGAAACAATGGCGACTATATTTGGTTTTTATTTCTATTTATAAACAAAATGGAATATTCCTTTGTCAAATATTTGATGCCTTTAGGTCATTTTCTATTGTTTGGATCGATTTTTATCATATTTGAATGCTTGGTTGAGCATTTGACCTAGTTTCCGAGTGTGTAGGAGTCATTAAGTGTCTTTTTATGCCACTTTCACATTGGGACGGTTAGCTCAGGTATGAACACCCCTTATGTGTTTTTGTCGTTATTTTCCATTTATTAGATTATAATTATTTATGATGATGAGCTTACTCTTTGTTATTTCTCGTGCTCTTGAAACTATGAGAATACATTACCGAGTTACGATGTATCACTTTTCTGGGCTCGTTAAACTCCTACGGAAAAGGAACCCCGCAGAGTCTATCTTTAAGCTCTTTCCAGGCTCTCGAAATACAAAAAGATCGCCAAGCGAGCTTATTCCATTCACGCTTGTTAAAGAATTTGAATGGTCGTCTTCTTGGTGATAGTTTATCCCTTTTTCGGACCAAGGGCACTACTTACAAAAAAGGTATACTCCAGCCAATCATGACTGGAAGAGTCCTCTCACGCATTGTTTTACCCTTTTTTTCGGCGATGAGGCTAAATTTATGAAAAAGGACCATTGGAGTCTTCTTTAGCTCTTTTCAGATTGTCTAAACATGAAATGACAACCAATTTTACCTTCTATGGACTCGTTAAACTTTCACATTGAAGGGCCTGCCATGGGACGAACCCCTCCTATCTCAGGTTCGGAAAATATTTGGGATTGGACTCATCTATGAGATGAGCTATACTGAGCATCTAGTTACCCTCATCAAGCTTGTAAAAAACATATGAGGCACTCATCATTCATGATGGGAAAAGGAAATATTTTATGTTAAACCCCTTATCAGTGGTAGTATCTAGTCATTTCTTGAACATGGCACTCATATGCATTTGCATACCACACTTGGATCATTCATTTGTCCTCGAGTTTCACCTATTTGCTGAGTCTTTTTACTCCTGTGAGTCATTCAAAGAATGCTTCCATCATCAGTTTCATTAGGAGTTGGTATCATAACTCGTCAGATCAATATTGCCAAGGCATGCCATGCCCATGTTCAAGAATACTCTCACTACTCATTATCTACAGTCAAAACACCTTCCATCATGTTGGTCTACTTGAAGTGAGTCTTTCATGTCACTATACCATTTGATCTACTCTTCACATCCTTTGTCGTGTTTCGTGTTGATGATGGGGGATTCATCATGGCCCTCCTTCGATGGATTCATCTCCGTCAACTTCAAATCATCATCCAAGGATTGAATCTAGAAACCAACCAAGTACCTTGGCCCCGCATGCCTCCATGGCAGGATACCTTGCTTTCAAGATGAGTTTACATCATTGAATCTTGATTGAAAGATTTCATCTCGCATTCGACTTCAACTCATTTATTCATGCTTGATGATATGTATAGTGATACCTTGGGAATCATTGACGTTAATGGTGATCTCCCTCACACTTGTTAATGGTATACATCAATGACCGGTAATCAAGTGGTTTCTACCATGTTCGACGTCAAGAAATTTGTAATCACATGGTTAGATTCGTATCATTGCGGGTTCATCTTGAAGACCCTAGGGAGTCATGTTTTACCCAGGTTGCGATAGAGTTTTTATTGAATTATGTCACATGGATCCACATTTGTATTGATCATGGCTGTGTTATCATCTCATAATGGATCTACACTTGTGTCTAGTAGCCATTATTGTGTTTAGTCGATCATTACTACCATGAAACTGCATTGTATTGGTTAAAAGCCATGTTATTCCCTTGGTTGAATATAGATATAATGCAATTCATCCTTGAATACTAGCCTTTGTATGTATGTGGTTGTAAGATCCTTTGAGATTCACAGAGTGCATTGAATCACATCAGACAAATTACTGTAGTAAGTAAACAACTGCTCATTGTTTACCCACTTCCTGTCATGCCTCGCATTTTCCCACATGTTGGAAAATTTCACCCCTCGTCAATCTCCTAACAATAATGGGAGTCTTTGCTTGTATAGTGGCTCCTTCTAGCCTACAAAAGAAATTAGCACAAACAACCAACTGCTTCCATTCTCCTGAGTCTCACGGACATCATCTAAGAACTCGTTCAATAGGTGACTTTCCCAATTGTATGGCATTACATCCTTGTCCTTCACAGTTAGGAGAACTGTTGTGGCCAACAACTCCATCGGTCTACACTTCCTCAAGACTTTACCTTCCAACAACTAGATAGTGAACCGCATAGCTTGGTACTCAATTCTAGCTGTGATATAACCTTGACTCCCCTTTATTAATTTATACTCATCCTTCATTCGCTTAGAGAGCTCTTTTTCCTTTGTATTTCCCATGAACTCCGCTACAGGATCATCACCTCGCTTGCTGAGATGGGTGATTCGGTAGATGAGATCTATATTTACATCAACCTTGCAGTTCAGCCACAAATATCTCTGGTACGTGCACGATAGTAAAGTGTGCACCACCACAGTAAAGCTTAGGGCTTCGATCAAAATGTGGGATACGCAGGAGTTTCAACAACCTAGATGGCACCAATAGCTTGAGACAGTCCTGCGCGTGGATAGCAGGTTGTTGTGTTTTCTCATCAATCTTTCAGCACATGTTTTGATCAGGATGGAACTGAGGCTATTTCGGATATTTAGGGTCCTTCCCTTCTAATAGATCATGATCTGAGAACTTACACTCCCCTATCTTTCCAAGTAGGTTCTCACGGATACACAAATGGATGGAAATTATCGACAGAGGAATCTCATATTGTGCATTCTCCAGTAGACGAACCGCTGGTTCATCAGTCCTTCTTGGTGGAACATACTTCGATGTGAGGTAAATTGTCTTGTCCCCAAGTGGTAGCGATGGATTGGGCCTTGGAATCCCTCCTACCCTCATCTTCTCATGATATTTACCTAGCTCTTATCCTTTTGCTACATCGCTGGTGCATGGCTTGGCGATCTCCTTGACGCAGAACCCCTCTTTGGAATATAATTTTTGATGGGATTTTTCATTAAACCCACAAGCCCTGAGTGTGTAAAATCCCTCACAACCTCATATACCATCAACTGCTCAGAAATTCACTTGGAAATCACTCTGTGTGCTCTCAAGATCGCTCGTGCTGGTAAACATTCAAAGTTACCTATAGTAAAAATAAAAAATTGTTGTAACTCTAGTAAGTATGCGATCGACCTTATTTATAGATGCAGTAGGCCTGAACCGCTCCCTCAAATAGATAGATAATCATTAAATGTCATGATTGTTAGACAAATCCCACGAGGATCTTGGTCCTTTCCTTCATTGAATGCAAAAGAAATGACGAAATTTGCGTTAAATGCAAATGTGGTCGTCGACAAAACACTGTATAACGGCTACTTTTTGGACTGAAAAGACATAACAACTAATTTTTCTGAACTTCGCTCATGGCTTAGAAAAAATTCACCAAGTTCCTCTATGCACTTATTCTCCTTCATTCTTAAATTCGTAGTTGCGCTTCCTATTAGTACTTCACATCACAGCTTTACACATAGTCTTCGCATCAAATGTTTCATCAGACTTCGCTTTTCACCAAAATTGTGTATAGACTATGCTCAATTTTTAGTGTCCAATTTCAACTGTACTTGACACTTAAAAATTTTCTTCCTTGGTGATCAACTGATGTTTGGTGAAGTAGGACTACCCCTGTAGGGTTTTAGTCTACTTCCATTAATAAGACCTGCTAGGTTTTCTCCCACTAATGTGGTTAGTTGAACTGCGCCACCATTACTAACATGCTTGACAATATATGGCCCTAGCCAATTCATTTTAAATTTTTCAGGGAACTTCATGTATTTTCTATCATAGAGGAGGACAAGATATCCTACCTGAAATAATTTGTACTTGATATGCCTATGATGCCATGATTTTTCTCTGTCCTTTTGCACTTGTTGGTGAAATCCTGTAATGAAGCGATCTTCTTCTAGCCCGAATACGTGAATGTTGCAATTCTCAAACTTGATACTATGTATTCCATTAACATAACAACTTCCTGTCCATATGCTAACCTGAAAGGTGTATGACCTGTCAACTTCTTCCAAGCTGTCCTATATTCCCATAACACAGCTAGTATTCACAGATCCCAATCATCCATGTTTGTATTACATACCTTATTCAATGCATTTTCCAATACTTTGTTAAAAGCTTCAACAGTGCTATTGGCTTGTGGATGATATGGTGTGCTCTTTTTATGGTGAATATGAAATTCCTCAATCAGGGCTTCAATAGTTATGTTCAATAAGTGAGTTCCCTGATCACTCATTAGGACCTTTGGACATCCAAACCTTGTGAGGATGTTTTCGAAAATGAACTATGTGGCAGTAACTGAGCTACAGTCCTTCATTGGCTTTCTCTTTTCCCACCTGGCTAGATAGTCTATAGTTGTAATGGTGTATCTTGAACAAGTTTGCTTTCCTGGTGGGCTGATAGGTCCCACAAAATCAATAGCCCACTTATCAAATGATGGCAAAGTCATTTGTGGCATCAATGACAACTCATATCTATGAGAGGGCTTCCCTGTCCTTTGAAAACATCGCAACTATGACAATGTTCCTTTGAATCCTTCTGGAGTGTAGGCCACCATAGTCCTGCTCTTAGAATTTTCTACACATCAACCCTTCCTACGTAGTGGCCTCCAGACACCCGTGAATGTGCTTCATCAAGTATCAATGGTTTCTCGTGTTCTAGCACACATCTGTGCAGTAATTCATTTGCTCCTAGCTTGTATAATTGTCCTACAATTATTATGAATTGTACTGCTTTTGCTACCGACTATTTCTTTTTTTTGCACAACAAACTTTGCAGGTTCCAACCATGTGGTCATGAATTATACAATATCCTTATAATAGTCATCTTCTATTTGAATAGAAAACAACTCCACATCTGGTATACTATCCTCCAGGTTGGTAGGCTCTTCGCTTGACTCAATTCTGGAAAGGTGGTTAGGTACTCAGTTTAGCCTTCCTTCCTTAACAATGATTTTAAAATCATACTCCTAAAAGAGTAACAACCATCTACAAATTCCTCACCTTAACACTTGTTTATTGCCCAGGTATTTTGAATCTGAATGGTCACTAAACATACAAAAATGCGTACCTAGAAAATAGTGTCTGAACATCTGCAGTGCATACACCATAGATAATCCTTCTCTTTCGGTCGTGGTATAATTATTTTCTGCTGAGAACATCTTTCTTCTTGAGAATTCAATAAGATGGTCGATGCCTCCCTCACCTGGTTGAGCTAGCACGATGCTAAGTGCTATGGATGAAGCATGTACATGTACGTGGAATGGTTTACTCCAATCTAGAAAAACTAGAATAGGCGTAGTGACCATCATTTCTTTCAATGTATCCAATCCTTTCTGACAGTCCTCAGTACATGTGAACTTTGCTTCCTTCAATAATTTCTCCATTGGTGCAATGATTTGCGCATAAAATTTGATGAACTTCCTATAGTACCCTGTGTGTCCCAATGTAGTGTGCAACTGTTTTACTGAATTGGGTGCTAGAAAATTCACAATTATTGCAATTTTTGTTGGATCAACCATCAATCCTTTTTTACAAACAATGTGTCTCAGTAGAATTCCATACGCAACAACGAAGATGCTTTTATTTAGATTCAGGGAGATCTGATGTTGTCTACACTTCGCTAACATCAGTCTTAAGTTCACATAATGGTTTTTCAATAGCCCAAATACTATCCAATCATCAGCATACACTTCTAAAAATTTATGGATAAAATCCTTAAATGCAGCAACAACTACTCTAGA
Source organism: Larix kaempferi (assembly GCA_027924585.1). NCBI lineage: Eukaryota > Viridiplantae > Streptophyta > Pinopsida > Pinales > Pinaceae > Larix > Larix kaempferi. Next base: position 9,600,449 of record BSBM01001763.1, read on the forward strand.
AAAGATAGCAAGTGTGTTTTCTAGACCAAAGGGCATAACTGTGTACTGAAATGAGCCCCATTCAATGACAAAAGTGGTCTTGTGCTTGTCTGTTATATCAATTCTTATTTGATGATATCCAAAAAATAAATCAGTGAAGGAGGATGCTTCATTCCCTCCAACATTGTCTAACACTTCATCTGTGAATGGAGTAGGAAATGGGTCATGCAGCAATGCATCATTTAACTTTATGAGATCTACGCATATCCTAATTTTGCCTTTAGCTTTCTTATTCTGGATAACCATGGGACTTATCCATTCTAACTCTTCTAATGGTTCAATGATTCCTTCCTTAGGCATCTTATCAAGCTCTGCCTTTACTCTTTCTTTGTATATTGGATTTAGTTGATAAGGTATTTGCTTAATAGGCTTCACATCCGGCTTGAGAGGCATTTTCATGAATCCCAACTCGACCAAAATTCTTTTCATTTCAAAAACCTTTGTAGGAAATAAGTCTTTGTATTTGGGGAATAAGTCTGCTATCTACGTGACTGTCTCTTCATCCAAATAATACCCTATATAAGTGAACTTTGGTTCTTCACTAGTTCCAATGTTCACTTTTCGAGTTTTTACAAGATTACTTAGATCCAAAATTTCCAATTGAGGTCCTTCTACTTCGCGCTCTCCTTCTGGATCATGTATGTTGACATCGTGTGGATCTTCATCCTTGTTCTCATCTTCATCTTCGTCTAAAGAGAAGTTATAACATTCTAGGGAATGTTATAGCTGTCTTTCCCACTCTGGTTGTTGATACACAGGTTCTGGTGTGTCATTGAATACCTTATTTTTGATGATTTGTAAAGCCTCATATATACTTGGTCAGTTGTCCTCAAAACTGAAAGTCGCTTGGAATTTCTTAGTCATGATGGACCATTCTACTATTGCTCTGCGAAGTTCTATCTTTGTGTACCAGTTCTTTGAAATTGTCTCCAATGTGTGAACAGACCGATGGACCCATTATGCTTGTAATATGTGTGTCCATGCTTTCAATAAAAGGTATATGTGATTTCTAGGATCACTCTGTCCATTATATTTCACTTGTAGAAGCTTAGTTTCCTATAGAAATCTAATATCCATCATGTGCTTACATTCATCCCATATGGTAAGATTTTGCTTATGTGCATCCCATCATCTAGCAGGTCTTGCACGCAGTGTTGTATCCAATGTTGTTAATTTGTATTCATCTGGGGCTGATATGAGGTACTCCTGAAATAATTTGCAGATATCCCCTAACCCATCATAAGTAGTCATTGAACTTTCCTCTTTTCTAATCCGGCGGAGTGATTTAGTGAGCTGCACACATCTTCTCGCAGATACTTCGTGCATTCTTCTCTACTAGTTCTCTAGTCCTGCGTCTGATTATGATATGAAAGAATTGTCAGATCGCCAACTCAGTATTACATCATTAGTAGGATTGATGTAGTCTTCCTGATTCACCGTCATGTTGTAGATATGATGCATATCTTGAGCTCTGCATTCTTCTCTTATTGCTTTAGTATATCTAGGCCACTGTGAAGGATCCAAGGGTGCGATGAGCTTGATATCTGGTCCTTCAAATATCACCTACTTCTTTTTCAAGTTGATAATTGTGAGGTTATCATTTCCCAATCTATCCCCAATAGTGTCGGATAGGGATTTCTATCATTTATAATCTCAATGACCTCAAAGTCTGCTTTACTTCACACTATGTCAATGTCAACAAGGACATTTGATAATCTCCCAAAGGGTAGAAGCTTTTGCTAATTGGATAGCTTCAACTGTATTGGTGACCATGATAACTTCGGCTTCCCCATTTGTTCCCATGTATGCTTTGTCAGGACATTTACTTCTGATCCTAAGTCAAGGATAATCTCGTCTATTTAAAAATCCCCAATCTACGCATTTAGTCTCATTTCTCTTCCCGTTCTTTTATGATTCTTAATATGATGAACCACTCTATGTGATTTATTTACTACATTACGCTGCTCGTAATGACTCAATAGGATTTGTAATTCTGCCAAGGCATTTTCATGCTTTAACAACTTCATGCAGCTCTCTAAAATCTACGCAACATAACTCATCGGGTCTGTTGCATTACATGATCGATCATACGAAGCTCGCATATCCATCATAGATGCTATCTTCCTTCGCAACTTGATTCTCAGAGTTAAAGGATCCGATTCTTTGAAGGTTTCTCTTGCTTCCATGAAGACCTCTTTTTCTTTATTCAGGTTAAAAGCATGTGTTTTCCAGTTTCTTTTCCTATCCAAGCCCCTTCATTAGGCTTCTGTCTAGCTTGGCGATCCTCAGAAATCAAAGCTTTAGTTCTCTGATATCCACATGTAGTGGCTCCAGTTCACGTCACAACATGAATGTTGCAATCTGTATTCCATTTTTCAACTATGATCATCTGTATGTTCTAATTTTGCGCTTCTGGTCTTATCTCTTTCATTTTTCCTTCCAAAATAGGGCATGCCTCAATGATATGTTCAAATGATTTTCATTAGTTACAAGTTGTATAGGGGTTCATACAGTCTCTAACTAGATGTCCTGGTTGGGCATGGTTATACCATACAATTTGACCTCTTCCTCATCATTGTGCAGTGTTTTGTCCTCTTCCTTTGAATCCACCACGTCCTATGTATGTGCCTTCGTCATACTGTGCATTTTCATTGTTGTTTTGTGTTTCCCCTTGAACTCTGTATACATCATGTTTTGTTTCTATCATGAGGCCATATGCTCTGTAGTTGTTATCATCATGGCCAATTAAATTATAGAATGTGCAGTATAGCTTCTTTGTTGTTTACACGTACTTCTAAAGTAAGTAACAGTCCTCTGGGTGATGTCTTCTACATCGAAAAATATCACACCATGGTCCTTCATGTTGATTTAATGGGTTTGGAGCTCCGCTAGCGATGTAATGCCTAAATACCGGACAATTTTCTTTAGAGTGTCCTTCTTCCTTACACTTTGTACACCAAACCTCTTCTCAATTTTCTTTTCATTTATTCATATCTTGCAGTTGTAATGTAAAATTTTCTAGATGGGTCTGTATTCGAACCATTCCTATGCTAGTCTATCCTATAGGCGAAGCCTCTAGTTTCATCGCAATTTCTAGGGCCTCTTTCTATGAAGCAACTTTCTGTTGCATCCATAATAATCTAATATGGGGTAGTAGCACAGCTATAAACCATTCTTGGTGTTGTTGTGGTTCTATGCCAAATATCACTTGATCTAACAGTGCTTTGAAATTTTGATCAAATTCCCATACTGTCTCGCTTGTTTTTTGCTTAATTTGTTTCGTCTCTATGATACACTCTGATTATGACTTAGGATTTTTAAACTCTTTCATGAGTGCAATTCTGATCTCCACTAGTGTCCTATTCTGTCCAACAGAGTACTTCATAAACCATGTTAAGGCTTTGTCCCTGAATGTGGTAACCAGTTGTTCTTTTCTAATAGCATCATCATATACTTGTTTAACTTTCCATACGACTTCACAAAGAAACCAATGTTGCTCTGGGTATTCGAGACTAGTTCCTTTAAATATAGGAAGCTTAATGTCATTTGTCATTCTTCTTCTAGGAGGTGTAGTGTTCTGTGAGGACTTGGGTATACTACTACTTGGAACGTTTTCAGTACTGGATTTTGCATTGTTACTACTACTAGTGTTCTATGGGTTAGTAGTATTTTTGTCGTCACCTGTAGGTTTTTGTGGAGTAATGGGCCGATAGGTAGTTACTCTAGAATTTGTTTCACTACCAAACTCAACCAGATATGAGTGTTTGTCACTTCCTAACTCAGTTTCTAGAGAGATGTGAGGTCTAGGTTCATGAGACCTACCTCCATTGCACTGTAAGACTTCAGAGTGTCCACAACAAATTCTGTATCATAGCCTTCTAGTATGCTATCGATCCAGAAGTTTACTGCTATTGAGATGGGCCTATCCACTGCTTTAAGTCTCTGAATTAGTTATGGATTACACACTATAGGTTCTCCACCTTGAAAGCAAATTTTCCATTCTACGAGTCTTGATATCCACTCATGTAGCTCGTTCCCGAAGGATGCGAATAAAATTTCATGTATGCTAGAGAAGAGATATCTCTATAACCACCCTTCCATAGATAAATGTGGATGTCTGTTTTTTTCTTCGTAAACTCCTCCTCAGTCTTAGTTACCCAGTTCTGTATCTTTGTCCTCTTTGGATTCTAGTTATCAAAGCACATAACAAGTTAAGTCACAGAAAGTGATCCATTTGTTGGCTCTAAACTTCCTCTGTCTCATAATACTTAGATCAGACCCAGATTTAGTGCAGTTAGTGGCCGAACAAAACCCTTCTTCACTGGACCTTTCATTAATAGCCTGGGAATAGACTGAGGTCTCACCCGAGGTAAAGTTATGGGGTGGATGCAAAAGCATGTTGCTACATCCAGGTGATGCACAAATAAAAAATTGGTAAGCTGAGCAAAGTCACATCTACTTCGCGTCCACTTCTTGTACTACAACGCATTCTGGAGCTATGCTCACAGGAAGCTACATAATGCAATGGAACAACGCACATTGGGACCACACTGAGGGACAATTTTACACTTTATAGGATCCACTAGATTAGTGTCAGTTGTGCAACTACGCATTCAAATATATGTGTTCAGTACTTAACATATTATTCTCATCGAACATTCATGTGAAAATACATACAAAAGTAGGAACACACATAATCATAAACATAAACATAAACATAAACAATCACACTCATGCATTCACACAACATGCTTATTTACGTGGTTCACACCCAGGATGGGAGCTATGTCCATGGGAACTATTGTTTATATTAATGGGAAGGGTCAATAGTTCTAGTCTGCACACAAAGTCGCTGACTCTTCCCTCTACAATTGGGTCTCTGCCTACTTAGCTGTAGATCCTCTTCCACTCTTCTTTCCCTTACAATACTTAGTCTTTCATCAAGATCCCAAAATACCAACCCCTAAGAGACCAACCTTTCCCTTACAAAATTTTTGCTTTGATAGACCATTCTTGAGGGTCACATCTTTATAATCATTATGGAATGAAAAATCCTATAGTTCCCAAACACCACCAAAAATGGCGCGGTTACCCCACTAACCTAGATTTTTGCACCTAACAGCTACTTCACTTGACTTCAGCCACCTTTCTATGCCGCTTCTGGATCTGACGCTCTTCTGACAACCGCAGTTCTCACCACACGGCTTTGAATTCATACTGACATGTCCCTTTCAGTCGCTTCGCTTCTTCCATCGCTGTCATTCCGTCGCTCTAACTACCTCAGCTATCGTAGCTATCCTTAATACTTTGTCTTTACTAAGGCAACATGACCCTTTCGTCCAAATCTGTGTTGCTCCTTATCCTGTTCTCGAGACTTGTGGAGTTCTTTACCCAAAATAGACCACTACTAGACCTCACTTCACTTGTACTTCTTGCCAACAAAAAATGCTATGATGAAACCTCGCTTCACAAAATTGCTCCACTTGGGCCATTCCCAACATGATGTGTGTGGATTTACCATTTATGTATTATATTGCTCGAGTTAAATGGACTACATCCACATGGGATGTATAGACGAGTATGGATTGTATTATGTAAGTAGTGTAGGGGCGGTAGGTGTGGGGTGTCATTTATGATCTTGAAGGAAACCAAAAAATATCCTTTGCTCAGGGTTTAAGCGAAGAAACCAATAACCAAGAAAATATACTATCCCTATACCAAAAGCTTACTACTTTCCAAAGCACCGGGGATCAAGAAATTGGTAGTTATAGGAAACTCAGGCATAATTATTAGTCACATGTTCCACAAATCAATCCTAGAGGAGCACATTCGTCTTAGGCTAGTCCAAAAAAGGAAACTATTGGAAAAAGGATTTGAGTATATTGGTTAAGATTAGATCAATCCCTAGGATATCTCCTTCAAAATTCTCAATATTGAGATACCGGATATGGTTTTCCATTCAAATTTGAAAATTTGGTAATGTACAGGTGAATTGGAAATATTTGTCTCAGAAAAAAATGTGAGTTGGAAATGTGTAGTTGGAAATGGAACCTGAACTCAAAAACTAGATACACCAATAAAAAAAAAATTTCAATTTAAATACAAGGATAAACCAGATGGAAAAAATACACACACTTTTTAGCTCAATGATTGTATTTGTAATTTATTTGGTTTTCATCATCATATGTACAATCATAAATCTAAAATATTATCATCCATACAATCATAAATATTAAATATTATCATCATGTGTACAATGATAAATCTGAAATATTCATCACACATTATATTGAAAATAGAAAAATTAATCACAACACATCAAGCCTCTTACATACAAGAATTTAAGTTGTTAACAAAATTTATATTTAATCCATATCCAAGAAGCACATTGCAATTTTCACAACCTCCATGCTCACTACATGCACAATATATACATTGAATCCTCCACACAATTACTTTCATTATATGCTAAAATGCGACATTAATGCGGATCCTTCACCGCTACTGCTTGTTTTATTTGTCCCCATTTTTAATCTAGTAGGATTCAACCAACCTTCCTCTTCATCGATCGATGACAGAAAATCTTATTAGCAATATTAAATTAAAAAAAAAAGATCCACAAAAGATATGCAATTTATATTTTTACAACTAGATCCTGTAACTAGATCAACTAGATATTGTAACTTAATATTTTTAAATATTATGTATGTTATACATAGTTTTCATTTGGCCTTATCTATAAGGACATATTATGAATGTATGATTCCCTTTAGATCCCCAAAATTTAAATAGGGTATTTGTCCTTTTTTGTTGGGACTCTGCATTCTGTGGTTCTTTTGGGTTGGGATTGTTCTGCTGAAATTAATTTTGTTGATTTCATAAGAATGGAGGTTGGAATCCTTTCTTCCTTTGACATTGATTATCTATTTTATTATCCATCCAATATTTCTCTATAGATTCTCTACCTATATTCTGATCATATATATGCTTAGCCTTTTGAATGGCCTCTTCAAGGGATTTTGGCTCATCATGTTGGATTATGTCTTTGTAAAATGTAGGAAGTCCACTTAGAAACCTCTAAATTTTTACTTTTTCCTCCTTAATAAACCTCACATACCTCAACAAATCTAAGATTTTCCTTTCATAATCCTCCATACTCATATCTCCCAACTTGAGTTCAATGAACTCCATTTTCTTCTTATAATAATTTCCATATAAGTATTTCTACTCGAAATACTTTTTGAAGTGTTTCCATTAAATTTTCTTCTCACTAATATGCTTCACTTCCACTATTTGATCCCACCATATGGAGGAATTCCCCTATAGGTTATAAATGAAAATTATAGCCTCCATATTTGAAGAGTATTTATGAAAGCACAGGTATTTCCTCATCCCTAATAGCCAGGTCTCAACATCTTCACCTTTCTTATTCTCACCATCAGAACTAGATGGTTTAATCTTTCTTGATTCTCCTTGCAACACTTCTTCTAGATGTCTTCTTTTATGATGTCTCCTTAGAGACATTTTTGGACTGTTCATAGAATCCTCTATGGCATAATATATCATGTTTGCATGAGGTGGTGAATGATGATGTCCTTGACCTCTAGTAACACTCTTAGAGTGTCTATATTTTTCATGAGATCTCATCTTTGAAATGACCCTATATTCCTTATCGGAGCATGAAACTGATCCAACCTGCAATTTCCTCTGTAACAATTTAAAACTCTGCATAGTTTGAGTATTTAATTGATTTCGCTTCTCTTGAGCCCTCAACATTATCTCATTATCAGCTTTACAACTCTATACTTCCATTCTAAAACTTTTCATTGTTTCCACTAGCTCCGTTGATTCTAAGTTGACTCTGTCTCCATTGGATTTTGTTTCTTCATTTCCTATTCTAATATTCTTCCCTATAGCTTCTTCTCTCAAACTACCTGAAATTTATATCCCTTCCATCTTTACTGCACATTTATATTTATGTGGCATTGAGCTGTAAACCTATAGACTGTAGTAAATTTCTACCCAAATATCTGCAATGTGTTCAAATAATAAAAATCTATTAGAAAAACTCCTTCCAAAAATCCACAACCAATTTTATGCATAAAAACACATTTTGTAAAATTCCCTTTTTTGACAACTTTTGTCAAAACCAAGCTCTAGACTCATTTTCTATTAAATTTTTGGAAATTTAGAAAACACTAATTCATATTCAGGTTCATTATTTTTGTTCTCGTACTATTACTTTATCAACTTACCATACCCATGTGAAGTATTTCTTTCACCACTAAGACTTATATCTCTTTGAAAACACAGTTTCTATCCAATTTTACTCACTTTTCTGTAGCTACAACTATTTTTAAGGTCCACTTTTAGAGACCTATATAAAACGAATAGTCAGGAACTGGAATTTTTTTTTATATTAGGAAATGATAGCCCATATAATTTTGTGCACATGTACACTTTCACTATTTGAATCTGATGCTCTTATAAAAAATCACCAAACTATGAAATCACAAACTTTTTAATTTGTCATTCTTCCAGACTTGGAATTTTTAATAAAAGCGACTATCTTCCAAAATAATCATTTCTGGAAAAATTTCCTCTAATAAAAGTTGATCATATTGGTGAGTTAAAAAAAATTCAATTTTTTTTTTTGATTATGGGTTCTTGGGCCACTTTTGCCTCCTTCAAATTTTCAAAAACCCTACTTTTGCACACCCAAATACTGGAATTGGGCATTCTTTCAACCCTTGGGTTCACATATTTTGGAATTTGACCACAAGGATCCTGATTCATATACATGCCTGTATCAAAACTTCACTGTGACAATTTGAGTCTCAACCGAGCCTCAATCTATCCTCAGGATACACACCTTAAAAAACCATTAAACTAAAATTTATGTCCAGTCTGAGCTGAATGGGTCCTTGACCCTCACTGGTGATTTTGTAGCCTCCATTAATAGCAACTAAATGGAGCAAGTCTCATCACTTGCCGATCTAATATTCATTTTTGTGCAATCTACTGTGTAATACCATTAGGTAAGACCGTGAAATGATCCTAAGTACAATGTGAATATTGTTATGTAATGCCTGAAAGGCGAGACAATTGTACATTTTGACATTATAATAATAAAAATTATAATTGGCTATGGTTGAGGTAGAACGCTGAAATATCGGGGACTCATGTATTGACTAGATTCAACAAGGGGGTTAAATTCCTTAGGAGGGGAAACCTTTGCTAAGACCCTTATATAATCCTAAGTCCCTAAAAATACCCAAAGTTTTGGCTAAGTCATAATTCCATGTTCATGACTTAAAGCATAGAGTTTAAATATTAATTAAGCGATGATGTGTTTTGATTAATGGTAGCTAGGAAACCCCATGTGTTTTTCTAGCCTGCAAGCACATACTTATAAATGCAAGGAAAAGTGGGTGTGTGTGATTCTATGCAAAGGCTCGGGGAAGAAAATTGCTTTGTGTGGAAAAATTACTTGGGCTGGGTGTGTCTGAGAGAAGAGAGTAGCCAAATTTTTTATGAGACTGAAATATGAGATGAAATTCTCAACCTGTGAGCCAAATTGTTGATAAATCTATGTTGAAATGTTGTCCATTTTTCCTCTGGTTGCACATGTGAAATTTAAATGGTGTACGAAATTATTTTAGTGGAATTCTAAGCACAAATGCAGTGATGGGTTTCACTGTGGTGCTAGTTAGAATGAAGCTAAATGAATGGATTTCATAGTTGCCATGGATCTGGAAAGAAACCAGTAAATCATGTTTTCCAAGTCAGGAAATCCTAAGAATTGGAGAGGTGTCTCCTAGTGAATGCATGAGTCCTGACTCAGGGGTGGCATTTTTCTAAGAGATAGATGAGCAAAATTTCCTATGGTTGGGTAGAGCATGGAAGCCACACGACCAATTTCCCATTTCATCTGCTTTCATATAAGTTTTTATCTCTCAATCTAGTTTAATTGATGAATGATGAACAAAAACTTACATGTTTATAAATTCCTTAGTTGTTTGTTGAATTCCTATACATGGAATTGACACATGTTTATTTTTGCAATTTAATTGTTTTCTGGATAAAATTATGGGTTTTATTTCCCATTAGAAATTAAATTATGCATACCTCAAATTACAGTTTAAGTGATACATTATAGCTTCAATGGAAGGCATTTTTTCATGCTTAACTATGGTATGTTTTCCATAGAATGTATGTGTTTATGGGCAGGCCTAAAATTTCCTGTAAATTAATGTTTCACCCAACTGTAATAAATATATCTCAAATTACCTTTGACATAATGGTTGATGAAATTTCAACCATGAACTGACTATTTTTTCATGAATTTTAATTATGCTTGCATGCGCAAATTGGTTGTTTCAATTGAAGTGATAAAATTTATGGCATATGAAGTAAAGATTAAATTCATTTTAATTTTCTGTGCATGGAAATGGCGTGAATTTTCATTCAGCCATATGCTTATAATTAATCTCTAATTTGCAGTGCGTAAACTATTATTGATTAGTAGTAAAATTGAAAGATTCATAGAGATTAATTATTAATGTGCAGTAATTAGATCTCATTACTCAATGAGTATTTGATTAGCAATGTAAATGGATAATGCTCATGACTCAATGCATTAGGAAAAATGAAATATTTTTGAAGTATTTATTTTATGCACAAGGTTTGAACCATGTATGAATATTTATTGTTTAATAAATCCTTAAGAAAATAATTAACGACTGTGAAAAGTCGTTATTTAAGCTTAGTATGAATGGTTTCAAGGTGTTGGAAAACCACAGATTGAAAATATAAACCACATGGAAAAAATATGTGGTATTTGCATTAATATGCACATATTTAGAATTTATACTTAGTTGGTCCAGAGCACGAGTAAAGAGAATGATTCTCTAGTACAAGTCTGGGCCACATAAGGCTATAAATAGGAGTATGATTGTACACCTAAGGGAACCTGTATATTATTTTCCGATGGTTCCCTCCATCCCATCAACATGGTTAATATCAACAACCATGAATATGTGAATGGATTTCCTTTCTCTTGCACTACTATCGCGTCCTCCATCAACTTGTTCAATAAGAATAGCGACCAGTTCATTTGAACTCCCAATGCTTCCCTCCATCCCACCAACATGATTAATATCAACATCCATGAGTATGTGAATGGATTTCCTTTCTCCTACGGTGCTACCGCGTCCTCCATCAACTCATTCAATAATAATAGCGACCCGTTCATTTGAACTCCCACTGCGCACTGCTGTGTGGATGCAATCATGCCTAATTTACATTGATTCGATTGGTTCTTCCTTACTAGATTGATTTCCAACAACTTTGTTGCAATCCTAACCTCCTGATCATTGATTTTGTCGATCAGGTAACCTCTTGTGTTCTTCTAAACCCCATATTTTTTTTTTAGCTTCGCAATAAGCTTCTTGTAGTTATCCTTCACCTGGAAATATTGGGAAGGATCTACCCCGGCCTTGGGTAGTCCGGTGATCCGTGAAATAAAATCAACCATGATTGGGATATTTGTCACCAACCACAAATATCCATCATTAAAGAAGGTCACTAGTTCCTTTGCGCATACATTTTCTTCTACCGATCTCCCGAAATGCGGCATGTGAATGATAGATAGGAGCCCTGATTTCTCCACCCCCAATTACCACTTCCTTGTTTCTCTTGTGATTGGACCTCCTTCTCCATGCACTACCTCAACATGTGTGTCCTTAGTGCATTCTAGATATGCTAGAATGTCATGGTCCCTATACTACAGTTTTTGCAGTTGCTCTACTATGTTTCCGGCGGTATGGACACACTTTGGTGTCATCGGCTGCTTGATGGTGTATTTTGCATTCTTCCCTAGCCAGATTGTTGGTGCCATTTACTTCTGTGACAACACATACTTTGGTATGTCCGCTACTGTTGGGTCGTGATGCCCTCCTCTTTTTGTTCTTTCTTCCTCTGCATCACCTAATATGCATGCTTCTCTTGTTGCAGTCCTAGCCCTTACTGAACTACAGGTATCTCTCTTTAGCCTTCGGTTGGTATCCACCAACCGACTATAACTTCTCTTATTTCTTACTATTTGCAATGAAGAAATGTCCAATTGCTCGTGGATGATTATTGTTCTCGCCCTCGGTGCATCTTGTATGCTCGTGCTCGAGATGAAGTGTGCCATCGTAACTCTCTAAGCTCACTCTTCGCTTGACTATGTTCTGTAATTTCTTGACTAATCCGCTCAATGCATAGTGAGTTGAACTGTCCATCTTGTTGATGTATTTGTAACTTTAGAAGATATTCACTTGTATATTGTATGTATTACATGTGTAATTTATTGTATCCCTGATGAATATGTTCTTATTCCTTCATTTAGAAGCATCGTCATTTGTATTTGCAAGTGTCACAAGTTATATTGTGGGTGTCATAACTTGTATTTGATGGGTTATTAGACCACCTTAGAGGGGTCAGCCCAGTATGAGTTAAGTGGAAGGGTTATTAGGCTCCCCTAAGGGGTCGGTCTAGTAAGGGTAAAAGGAAAGTCAAGTTAAAGTATAAATACAGTGGATTCACCACTCTATTTGCTCATTCACTCACACATCCAACTCACATAGTTGAGAGAGAGGAGTGTGCACAAGCGGAGGATAAGTAGCTGCTGGAGACATCTATATTTTGGGGTTTTATCTTTGTGATCTTTGTATTGGTGTTTATTCTATCTCTGAGGAAGTTGCACGGTTTTTCACCTTTTTGGTTTTCCCTGGTGAAATGCTTTGTGTCTCTTGTCTCTTGTGTTTTATATGTTGTACATGTTGGTCTCTCAGTTAAGATCCTAGATCACATTGAATTAAATGATGAAAAAATAACATGGTATCAGAGCTAGCCTGATGGAAGGCCTTGTATGGCATATACGACATGTGTTGCACTTGCAGCAAATTGGAAGCTAGGGCTTGGTTTAGTAAAAACGAGTCATAGTGGAACATTCGCTATAAATCCGTTTTAGCAAAGGTTGAGGATCTGAAATTTTTATAGGATGAATATCCGACAATGATGTACCCTATGTAAAACTTTCACCCTCATATTCGTTGTACTTTGTGAGATATGATCCGTACAAGTTAGGGTTTCTGCCTCTTCCAGAATGCATCCCTAAATAGGTGACCTACGAACAAAGGTCATATCAAGGGCTAGGAAGCTCCAAATGGAATTCTGTAAAAAGTCGTAGTTAGGGCACGGACTATAGGTTCACAAGTTTGAGTTTTAGAGGTCGAAGTTGAAATAGTGACACATGGCACTTCGTACAAGTTCGTTATATTGTTTCATCCCATAAACAGGTCATGCTGTGACACTTAGCATATCTCTCTGATGGATAATAGATTGAATCTTAGATATATGGGGTTATAAAGATGACAAGTCAGTCTACCAGAGGCTGAAGTTTCAGACCTTGAGGATCCAAAATTTCAGAGATGCACCAGAAACAATATGGCATATCTTTCTGTCAAAACACAATTGGATTCTGAGCATTTTCATTTTGGGTTGTCACTGCTGTGGGAAATTAGGGATTTTGACAGAAGTGAAATTTTGGAGTGCTATCAACATAGGATTTCTCTCCTCAGAAAAATCAAAATTTAGAGACTAAGATCACACTTTTTGGTTGGGTGAATCTCCGGGAAAGTCAAACCCTAATTTGACTTTTGGACTAGAAAACCAGAAAACCAGATTTTGACAGAACTTTCACTTCCGAAATTCATAGGTAATTTTTTGGAGTTTTCAAAATATGAGCACACCAACTTGCTCACCTCAGTCAATTGCATCTGCATGTCTAGATAGAAATTTGAAATTCCAAGTTTGGATTTTTAGGGTTTCTCTGTCAGACCCGAGCCAGCTCCAAATCCAGTTTCAGCAAATCAAAGTGGTAAGACCTCAAAATTTTCTATTTTCATTTGAAGTACTCTTTAAAAGATGTCTCACAACACCAAGATTGAAGATAAGCTTGAAGGGGATGATAAATTCCGAGCATGGAAGTATAGGATTGGGTTAATCCTAGAAGAGAATGATTTGGACACCTACATAAGTGGAGAAGTTCCCGTTCCAGAGGGAGATGAGGTTAAGGCCTTACATAAGAAGAACTTGGTCAAGGCCAAGAGGATCATTGCAGATTCTATCAAAGACCATCTCATACCACATGTGTCTTCTCTAAAGACACCCAAGGAGATGTTTGATTCATTGACCAAGTTGTTTGAAGGGAAGAACATAAATCGGAAGATGTCTTTGAGGAATCAATTGAAGAATGTCAAGATAAAAAATGCAGAGACCATGCAGTCCTACTTTACAAGGGTCTCTCAGATAAAAGAACAACTTGAAGCTATGGGAGAAGATATAGAGAATGGTGAAATTGTGTTGACCACCTTGAATGGTCTTCCTAGGTCATGGGATTCCTTCATTCAAGGGATTTTTGCTAGAAATAAGCTAATCACATTCAATAGGTTATGGGAGGAATGCTCACAGGAAGAAGCTCAAATTGTAGCTCGAGAAGAAAATATGGATAATGAATATCGGGCTCTCACAGCACACACCAGGAAGAATAACCACAAGAGGGAGCATCCTCATCATAAGAAGGGTAGACACCACCACTAGAATCAGAGGGAAAACTTTGTAGAATCCATGAGAGATGTTTCTCACATTCAATGTTATACTTGTGATGAGAAGGGACACTATTCCACAGATTGTCCCAGGAACAAAAGCAACTCCCACAAGAAGAAGAACAACAAGAGGGGACATCATGCTCACACTACAGAGGATGATGAACCTCCAAGGAAGAGAACCAGGGAAGATAGTGAATATTCTTCAAGTGATGAAGAATATGTATTGTAATGAAGTTTTACATGAAAGGAGTAGAAGAAGCTACTGCAAAGTTGGACTCCAGGAAAAAAAATATATGGAAGAACCTCTCATCCATTTTCAACATTGGTTAAGGTGCACACTATCAGAGACTCCAGTAGCTCTTGCAAGGAAGCAAATATTGAGAGGGAGTCCACACAACAACCAAACAAAGATAAGTATTTGAATTGGAATTTCTTGTATATATGATTACTTGAATGATGTTGTTCAGTCATGTACATACTTATGTTCCTAGATTTAGGATGAATATTATGCATTTTAGAAAATTTGCATTAATGGAAAAGATACTACTAATATGCAAGTAATGGGTAAGTGGCCTATGGTACTGTACAACATCCCATTTCTAATTATCTAGAATGAAACCTCTTTGCTGACATGTTTAGAGTAATGCACACTCTTAACAATGTTCTGGTAGAGATGGAAGGCATCTAGAAAGTTACAGGATATGGATAAATGTTGTATTGAAGCATTAGCTAAGATCATTGTATTACTACATGACATATGTCCTTATGCGTAAGATTTTGTTATGAAAACTATGAGATGTTTCTAAATCATGCAATTCAATTTGACTTGTAGGAAAGATCTTGTACAATCACCTACAAAAACAACAAAATTTGTTCCAGTGATGGAGTTCAAGAAAACTACCTATTGAAGATATTGAAGAATCTGAATTTCCCAAGATCAGGGATGCAGTAATAGAAGGATTCCATGACTGAGGAGTACTAGTCGACCATGAAGAATGATGTATGGGATATGGTCCCGAGACCAGGAGGGAAGTCTATAGTGACTTGCAAGTGGATCTACAATATCAAGCATGCTGCAGATGGTAGAATAGAGAAATAAAAGGAAAGATTTTTGGCTCATGGCTTCTCCCAAAAAGAAGGGATAGATTATGAAGAAAATTTTGCAGCTGCAGCAAGATACACTTCCATCAGAATAGTACTTGCTCTAGCTGCAATGATGAAGTGGAAGATACACCAGATGGATGTCAAGACAACCTTCTTGAATGGTGTAGTCGAAAAGGAAGTGTATGTGGAGCATCCACTCGGTTTTGAGACACTTGATAGGGAGTCACATGTGTGCAAATTGAAGAAATCCTTGTATGGTTTGAAACAAGCACTTAGGACATGGTACAATAGGATTGACAGCTTCCTGACTAGTTTGGGCTTTACCAAGAGTAAAGCAGATTCCAATATTTACTACAAGGTTGAGGAGGGAAATCCAGTGATACTCCTATTGTATGTGGATGACCTATTTGTGACAGGTGAGGATGGGTTGATTACTGATACGAAGAGGAAACTTTCTTCCGAGTTCGAGATGAAGGAGTTGGGTATGATACACTATTATCTTGGCATGGAGTTGTGGTGGAGTGCCGATGGAATCTTACTTGGACAAGGGAGGTATGCAGCAGATATCCTAAAGAGGTTCAAGATGATGGATTGCAAGGCCATGGCCACACCTATGGCATCAAACCTGAAGCTATTGAGTGATGCTTCATCAGAGTCGGTTGATGCCACAATGTATCATTAGATGATTGGGTCCTTGATGTGCCTGAACAACACAATACCATATATTTTCTTTGCTATGAACACATTGATCCAGTTCCTTACGAATCCTAGACATGTTGACCTGATTGCTACAAAGCATATTCTGAGGTACCTGGGGGGTACGGTTGATTATGGGCTCAAGTATGATGCGAATCAGAAGATTAACCTAGAGGGTTATGTTGATTTGGATTGGGCAAGAAGTGCCATTGATAGGAATAGGACTTCAAGGTGCTACTTTAGTATGGGATCAGGAGTCATCTCTTGGTTTAGGAGGAAGCAGTCCTGCATAGCACTGAGTACAACCAAAACAGAGTATGTGGTAGCATGTTTGGCCAGTTGTGAGGTAGTATGGCTAAGGAAGCTACTGTCAGATTTATTTGATCTTCAGTTGGATGCTACTTGTAGCTTCTGTGACAACCAGAGTTGTGTGAAGTTGTCCGCGAACCTGGTGTTCCATGAAACTTCGAAGAATATCGAGATCAAGTATCACTATATCATGGATATGGTGCAGAGAGGAGTATTGAAGCTCCTGTATGTTGTGACAGATGAGAAAATAACATATGTGTTGACCAAGCCACTAGCTAGGGTGAAGTTCGAGTACTTCAGAGAGAGGCTTGGTGTTCTTTAGATCAAAGATACTTCGAGGAGGAAGTGATGAGACACAGATGCAGGATCCCTTACAAGCATGGTGGTAGGAGGGTCCTCCCCATGGATGTGGATGTAACTGCTATGTGATGAGCATCCAGACGATGCTCTGTCATGAACATCTATATGATGTTCCATATGATGATGATCTGTACAATCATGAGAATTCGTATGATGCTCTATGTGAGGATGATCTACATGATCATGAGCATCTGGATGATGCTCCGTGGCTGTGGATATCTTGTAGGTTGTGTAGTAGCATGTAATCAGTCCTAGGAGATATTGCAGGTTGTGTAATAGCATGTAATCAGTCCTGGGATGCTCTTTTGATGTTTTGCTTGTTTGCATGTAATCATTCTTGGGAGATCTTGTAGGTTGTGTAGTAGCACATAATCATTCTTGGGATGCTCTTTTGAGGTTTTGCTTGTTCACATGTAATCAGTCCTGGGAAATCTTGTAGGTTGTGTAGTAGCACATAATCTATCTTGGTATGCTCTTTCGAGGTTTTGATTGTTCACATGTAATCCGTCCTGGTAGATTTTGCAGGTTGTGTAGTAGCACATAATTAGTCTTGGGATGATCTTTCGAGGTTTTTCTTATTCACATGTAATCATCCCTAGTAGATATTAAAGGTTGTGCTTGGCACGTAATTAGTGTTGGGATACTCTTTTTCAGGTTTTGCAGATGCACATAATCAGTCCTAAGATTCCATCGGATGGGACTTTCGCAGAGATGATGAAGACCTACATGGAGGCTAGACCTACATCCAACATGAAAAAGGGATGGGTTTGTATAAATTCCTATGATGAGTAGAATTGAGAGATAGCACCAGTGAATGATATGTCAAGTACAACAACATTGACGATGATGCTTTAGTGGTCCAGTGTTAATGATTTAGCTCCAGTATTGAAGACTTGTGCTTATATGTATTGATACCTATGTCAAGAGAATACCTTCCTAGTTAAGAGGGATTGTTGATGTATTTGTAAATTCATAATATATTCAATTGTATATTGTATGTATTACATTTGTACTTTATTGTATCCCCGACGGAGATGTTCTTATTCCTCCATCTAGAAGCGTTGTCATTTGTATTTGCAAGTGTCGCAATTTATATTGTAAGTGTCGTAACTTGTCTTAGATGGTTTATTAGACCACCTTAGAGGGTTCGACCCAGTATGAGTTAAGTGGAAGGGTTATTAGACTCCACTAAGGGGTTGACTCAGCTAGGGTAAAAGGCGGGTCAAGTTAAAGTATAAATGGAGTCATTGCACCACTCTATTTGCTCATTCACTCACACATCTAACTCGCATAGTTGAGAGAGAGGAGTGCGTACAAGTGGAGGAGGAGTAGCTGTTGGAGACATCTATCATTTGGGGTTTCATCTTTGTGATATTTGTATTGGTGCTTATTCTATCTCTAAGGAATTTGCAGGTTTTTTCACCTTTATGGTTTTCCTTGGGGAAATGCTTTGTTTGTCTTATCTCTTGTGTGTGATATGTTGTACATGTTGTTCTCTAAGTTAAGATCCTAGATCATATTGAATTAAATGATGAAAAACTAACACATCTATGCATATATTTATGACTTCAATTTCCTATTTCCCATCCATCTTGTCAATATTTCGACAATGATTACCAAATCTTGCGTCGATTTACCGAATCCTCGATTGATTTACTGAATCCTATGCACTCATTCCTCATTAAATGCGCCTTCATCCACTTGCATCATCATCCATGATGCCTTAAATGTTGCATTTATTACTGTATTTGAACCATTAATGCTTCTTCAGATATCGACAGGCCCCATACTCGTTGCTATTCCAAACTTCCCCACTATTCCATCGACAAACATAGTGCTGTTGAAATACTCCCGAACTTCGCAATGTACTTCATTTTTTTTTATCTCGACTCAATGGATTTTTTAGTCTATATGCGCCTAGATATCCCGATAATCCTTTAGCTAGCTTCCATTCACTTAATTTTTCAAGAGTGTCCCATCTATCTTTCGAAGTTGCAGTGCACCTCCATCAGTAATGAAATTAATTATGTATGGACCATGCCAATGCATCTGGAGCTTACTTGGGTGCTTTGAAAAATTACTATTGTAAAGGAGAATCATGTCTCTGTGCTGGAAATGCTTTTCCTTTACATAGAGGTCATGCCATGCCTTTTGTTTATGCTTTTATACCTGCTGATGAAATCTTGTGATGAAGCGATCCTCTTCGAGTTGTAACAGCTGCGCCAATCTTTCATCAATGGATCTGTAGTTACTCATTCCTATCATGCTGCGATGCACGGACCAGGGGAAATATACTCCACTGGCATCATTTCTTCTTGTCCATATACTAACTTGAAAGGAGTTTGGACTATCAACCTTTTACATGTCATTCTCTAGGCCCACAATACCACTGGAATATTTAAATCCCAGTCATCATGGTTTGTGTTACACACCTTGGTAAGTGTTGGAGCATTTTCCAACCACACATCAGTTATTCGAGATTCACAGCTTAATTTTCCACTTATCCAAAGCATTTTGACTTTTTCATGTGCTTGCATCATTAGTAGATCACAGTTTCAATAAACTGGTCCTTCTCCTACATTCGAGGAGTCAACTGGGCCATCATTATCAGTTAACTGGGCCTCCTCCATCATTTAGGGAGTGGTTTGCATGACTGAAGCGCACTACTTAGTCCAACTGACATAATTTACTAGTTCATTCAACCAACTTGATACTATAAGGAGCTTTACTACACTGGTTGACTTCATTTGGTGTTATTTTCACCTACTATTCAGTTAACTGCAAACAAAAGGGAGCCCTCCCCTATTTTTGGGAATTCAGTTGAGTTATGGATTCAGTTAGACTCAATTAGATAGTTTTGGAATCTCTTGGAGTTAGTTTCATATTAGATAAGTGGTTAAATGATGTGTCAGGCGGTATTAAATTCCAAGTAAGCCACCCTCATGCATCCGATTCGAATGGCCTGATCTATGGGCCCAACTGGACAAAGCATTTGGAAAGCAGAATGAAGAGATTGGTGAAAATTATTTAGATAACAAGCCCAGTGATACCTCCTTAAGTGTTCTCTCTAATCATGTTTCAGCCTCAACCATATCCCACGATGAAGTTGTTCAAAATGAAGAAGAAGTTGCCAATTCAACACTCATGTTCTCAATTTCTTCTATTTTGAATTCTTATTAAGATAAGCCAGTTCATACTCTACAATCTGAAGAGGTTCTTAAATCCTCTCTTTCACATGAGTCTAATGGTGTGCATGATGATGATCTATTGAATGGTTTGGAGGTTAAATCATAGTTTGGAGGTGATACATTCTCCCTCCTTGATCACATGCTTCCTATGAACTTATGTTCGATCATTGGAACATGTTCTCAGGGTTTCATTGAAGATGGAGGACACTACCATTCGCTTGGGTTCAAGTACCAGGCACATTTTGGTGATTTTGGTTTTGATCTCACCCCTCTTGGTTCAAAGGAAATCACAAGAAACCATCTATCAATTCTTGGAGCTGATTTATTTTCCACTGATAAAAATTTCAAGCTTCAAGAGCAATTAGATCTAATTGGAGTTGATCCTACCTTGGTTGGTTCAAATTACAAGTTCTAGGATGATATTCATATTTTTGGATTTTTTCTCACCATGTTCAGTCTGAAGAGAAAGTTCAAAAAGCCTCCATATTAGCTTGCATCCACTGAAGGAGAATACAAGCACATGTTTTTGGAGCATGATCCACTTCTTCCCAGGATTAAGATACCTCCAGATATATGATCAAGCATCACACCTACTTGATTTTGGAGCAGTTAATCTTTTGGTGTGTTTCAGTCCAATTTGAGAGGGGGTTTATCCCATGAGGTTTTCTCGGTTTTCTCCTTTTCCTTGGTTCATGGACTACTCTTTATTTGGATTATTTCTGTACTAGGTGACCTATGGCCTTTGTTTCTAGGGCCCTTTTATTATTTTTATTTTTTCCTCCACATGAGATTAGCTTAAGGGAGGGTGTTGGGGCATTTTCCAACCACACATCATTTATTTGAGTTTCAAAACTTAATTTTCCACTTATCCTAATTATTTTGACTCTATCATGTGCTTACATCATCAATAAATCACAATTTTAGTAAACTGGGCCTCCCCCTACATTCGAGGAGTCAGCTGGGCCATCATTATGAGTTAACTGGGCCTCCTCCATCATTAAATGAGTGATTTTCATGACTAAAGTGCACTACTTAGTCCAACTGATAGAATTTACTAGTTCATTCAGCCAATTGGAGACTAGAAGTTGCCCTACTACACTTTTTGAATGTTTGGCCTGGCCTAAGTAAGGCATTTTCGATGCAAGTCAGTTTTGGAGCTACAACGCAACTCAGATGAAAGCATTTTTGGTAAAATAGTTTTGGAAGATGCGAAGTTGAGCACAGTATAGAACCGGCATAGAAGGAACCAAACAGCTGAGGTCTGGTTCCGCGAAGTGTTAGCAGGGCACATTTTTTGGGAAAAGAATGGAAGGAAAGGTCAAGCTATGAAAGCAACCTGTTTCAGTTGAAGTACTCCATGATTCCCAGTAGGAAGATAAGGAGTGGTGCGGAAGGAAAGAGATCAATGACATGAGTAGAGGAAGCACGACATGAGTTGGCCGCACAAATCTGTTAGAGATGGAATGACAGGGTGAAAGAAACAATTGACATGCGGTCGAGAGGGTAGGCTGAAAGAGACGTGACCACGCGCAGAGGATGGCCATGACGGAGAAGTCTTTATCAGAAGCTAGCAAGTCCTAGTTAGTGAAGTAAACATGGTGGTTTTTCGGTAACCTTAGGGTTTTTGAGCCTATGCATTGTAAAGACATGACCTAATGGCACGATCTATAAAAGGGAAAATTTTGTAAGGGAAAGGGTTAAGCTCTGAATTGTGAATTGTTAAATCTTGAGTAATACTTGTTGTGCATTGCTAATTTCTATTGAAAACACTCTGCATCTACTTGCACAGGGACCTACAGAGAGAGAAGAGATTCTGTAGCTGAGTGCACAGACTGGAACTATTGTACCCTTCCCAAAGGTAATAC
Source organism: Larix kaempferi (assembly GCA_027924585.1). Taxonomy (NCBI): domain Eukaryota; kingdom Viridiplantae; phylum Streptophyta; class Pinopsida; order Pinales; family Pinaceae; genus Larix; species Larix kaempferi. The sequence goes on from BSBM01001763.1 coordinate 9,622,664, forward strand.
AACAATAGTTCTTGTGGATGTAGCTCCCATCCTTGGGGTGAACCACGTTAAATTATGTGTTGTGTGATTGTTATGTGTTTGCATTTGTGTTTTTACTTATGATGAATGGTTATGTGTTGTTTATGAGTTTATGTGCTTTACTTTTATATTTATTAACCATAAGGATGAGATGGGAATAATATGTTAAGTAATCACATGTATGAATGAATGTCGAATGCACCAGTATTTTGCAGTTAGATGAATGCATGGACTAGTTGGATAAACACTAAGCGTAGCACCGGAAGTGCGTAGTGATACCGTTGTTGTTAAAGTGTATAAGGATGCAAAATTCCATCTATTATGTTGTTGAATGCATCTTTTTACATTAAGTCAGATCTATTAAGTTGTAAAAGTTTGTAAGAGGAAGCACAGTCTTCATGGTGCTCTCCTGTCGACAAGTAGAATTTACATTAAGGAAGATCCAAGAAAGTGGCTAAGTGTTAGTAGGAAGCGCAGTCGTCAGTTGTGCTATCCTACCATAAGAGAACCATCCCACATCACATAGTCCTTGGATGCAGCCTAAGCATTCATCATGAAGAAGCTGAAGTTAGCGCATCCCAAAGTATGCAACGCGAGTCCTGTAGCACACTGCTCACCAATCTATTTAAATGCTCATCACCTAGTTGTGGAAACATGATTCTGCAACCCCCCCATTCCTTTTCCTTGGGTGAGAATTCAATCTCTTCACAGATTGTTGTCAAAAGGGTCGGTGAAAATGGGTTTGGTTGGTTCCTCGAACTGCACAGAACTTGGGTCTTTATTGAAAACCTCAAGAACAGTATTACAATCCAACAAATGGTTATGTCACTGAGAATTGTTCCATCCATATGCTCTATGTCTTCTTTATTTCCATCATGGGGTCATATGCGCAATAGTTGGAATCATCATGTCCAACTGATTTATAGAAATTGCAATATAAATTCTTAGGTGTTCTTACATATTTCTGAATTAAGTAATAGTCTCATGGCCAGTGTCCTCTAGTTTTACAGATCTCACACCATGGCCCTTGGTTCTGATTCAGTGGATTTGGTGCTCCCATGTTAAGGTATTCTTGAAACAAAGGACAGTGATCCTTGGTGTGTCCTTCTCCCTTGCATCTTGTACACCAGACTTATTGTCTTTGTTATTTCCCCTTCTTCATGTCCTGCAATTGTAATGTTAAGGTACCTAGCTGGGTCTAGATCTAAGACATTCCAGTGCTAGTCTCTGCTATAGGTGAAGCTTCCAATTTCATTGCGATTTCCAAATATTCTTCCTGTGAAGCCACTTTCTATTGCATCAACAACAGTCTGATATGAGCAAATAGTGAGGCTATAAACCATTCTTGGTGTTGTTGTAGTGCTATGAAAAAACTGACCTGGTCTAGCAATGTCTTAAACTTCTGGTTAAATTCCAAGACTATCTTATTAGGTTTTTTCTTAATTTCCTTTAATTCTGTTATACATTGGGATTCTGACTTTGGTTTCTTGAACTCACTCAATAGTGCAACCTTAATCTACACTAAGGTTATGTTTTATGCTTGAGAATACTTCATGAACTAGTTCAAGGCTCTATCTCTAAATGTGGTGATGACTTGCACTCACTTCACAGCATCATTGTGAACTTGCTTGAAACTCCATATGACTTCACATAGAAACTAGTGTTGCTCAGGGTCCTCTAGACCTGTTCCTTTGAATATTGGCATCTTTATATCGTCATTCATCCTTCTTCTTGGTGGTACAGGGTTCTGCACAGCGTTTTGAGTGGAGTTAGGGATGGCACTACGCAGAATGTTCTGAATCATAATATTCTGAGTTGGAATGGTCTGATTCAGAATGGTCTGAGTACTCACTCCCGTGGTGTTACTGGTATTGATGCTCTGAGGGATAGGCATATTAACAACTGGAGGGTTCCAAATTGGTGGGTTTTGTTCAATTGGATGCGTCGTGTTCACAATGGGCGGATTCTGTGGATTAATAGGCGGATAGGTTGTTGATGGAGGTGTGGTTTGGATATCAGGCTCAGCTTCTAAATTAGTGTCTATGCGGAGTCCATGTTCAATGGAAGTCTTCTTAGTAGTATACTTATATCTTTTCCCACTTCTCAAATTGTGTGTCTCTTCGTCAGAATCACTATATATGCTATTGACCATTACAGATTCAAAAAATCCTATGATTCTTTACTGCATTCTTATAGCGTCTTTCTCAGCTTAAAGAATTTTAATATATAAGCTCAAATTGTTCAGGTACTTACCTCTGAAATCTTTGAAAAATTATGCTTCTGCTGCATTGTAGGACTTCAGCATGTCCACAGAGAACTCTGTCACGAATCCTTCTAGTATGGTGCCAACCCAAAAGTAGACTCCTCACAAGAGCGGGCTATCTATTTCTTTAAGCCTCTGAAAGAGCTGTGGATTCTACTCCGTAGGTACTCCTTCTAGCTGAAAGTAGTTCTTTCACTCCGTGAGTCTTGATATCCACTCGTGCAATTTGTTTCTAAAACTTTCCCAGAAATTTTCATGAACATCCTTCTATAGGTACTTATTTAACCAATCTATGTCGGAGAGATGCAGATGTATATTATCTTTTCTAGAAAAATCTCTTTTTGTATTATCGCACCAATCCCATATTTCTTTCTTGTATGGATGGCAAGTTTCAATGTCGGTACTCATCACCAGTTCAAGTGCGGCAACAAAACCATTTGTTGATATCGATGGAGTGCAAAGTCATGCAGACTTTGAGGTTATTGAAATTGTGGATGACGGTCAGCCTTATCCACACTACTACATATGGTCTAATTTTCCACGAAAGTTCGTTGTAATAGCCATGAATTTTCGTCCCTGTTGCAACGATTGGTGTTTCTTTTTTTTGTGGAAAGTGATTCATGGATATAGCCACAGACATTCCACGTCGTGGCAATAGCAACGCTTCTTTGATGCCACGTGTCAATAACATAACTTTCCTCATATTTGTGGAAAATACATCCTACCACGAAATTGCGTCTCTATATCGATGCACTTTCCACACTCGCAGTGAATCTTCCATGAAACTTCGTCGCAGTATCCATGTATACATTCACGATATTTCATGGTAGATTCAGCACCTGCGCTGATGATTCTTTTATAGTCCCACAAAACATCGTCCCAGTATCCATGCATGGATTCCCAAACTTTCGTGGCAGGTTCAACACCTGCGTAGAAGATATTTTATAGTTCCACGACGCATCATCGCAGTATCCATGTAAGGATTCAGAAACTTTCGTGGCAAGTTCAACAACTGCGTGGAAACATTCTCTATAGCCTACATTGTTGTTCGTCAATATAGAGACGATAACTGGAAGTGTTAAAAAAAAATGGATGCGACAATAAAGATCCCAATTGCAAATTTTGATGAGTTGCATAAATTTTCACTGTCAAGTGCACTTTATGTAATAGGATTTGCCAAAAATACCATAGAACTATATAGGCACCACATGCAAACAATGCAATTACCATGCACTCAAATGGGAAGATGTATTCACTTAAGACCAAACAACTTCAAACAATGACAAATTACACAATTTTGCATGTAGCTCAACCATGTTTACATCTCCCATGCAAATATGCAATCACAAACAAATCAGGATCATCACGTGTTTTCCCACAGTGTTTATATCTCATTCTACGATAAGTTCTGGATGAAATCTCTCCACTATAATGGTTTAGTCTCAATCAAGGACTCCCAATTTCATTGAATTTCTTGTCTGAAGGCCAAGGTATGATACAACTAGAGGAAGCCTTCTATCTTCAAACGGACCATCTTCCCTCAATTGGAAGCAAAGATCTAGTTCATTACCAATGGGAACATTACTTGCAGCCCCCCTCAGGGGACTCACTACTAGAAGATTCCCTAAATGGAGATGATCCTAATTTCTTGCCAATGGAAAAGACCAGGTAATCAATTGGGTCTCCAGCAAGGAAGAATGGAGATCACTATCACAAGTGAGACGTTATCAAATTCTTTAGTTTTCCCAAGTTTTCTATGTTTTTCAACTCACCAATTTTTTTGAATTTTTAAGGTCTGAATTTATACTTGATAAGTTTTGTTGGTTTTCTCTCAATTTTTCTGATTTTCCAAGTTGATGACCCGTGCCAGCTTTTTGCCAGTTTTTTGTTTTGCAACACTAATGTTATCTATTGGTTTCAAAGTCCTTTTGTTAATTAGTATAAGCTACTTCACAAAAAGTGGTGTGCACCTCTCTTCTTGAGCAACTAGGGCTTCATGTGGTGATTTTTGGTGTGTGAAGGCTTCTATACTATCTTACGAGCCTTGTCTAAAGGAAGGTGCCAAAGCTGGAGTGTGCCACATTCCAACTTTGGGTTTCCCAATCGCCATAGAATCTCCAACTTTCGGTAACCACCATAATTTCTGTAGCTTGCAATTTTTAAAAGACCACAATGCCCAGATTGTCCATAAAAGACCACAATTTGATATTAAATAAGTAGTGAATACTCAACTGTGTAGAATAAGTCCTATAGGTGGCTATTAATTTTGTCTCCTTCAAACTCCAAATGTACAACTAGTAAGTTCTTAACACAGGGTCTTTGGTAAATTCAAAACTGCCATATCAACAGATTATAATGAGTTACATTGACAAGCAAACTATAACGATAAACCAATATTCAGTAACTTGTAATAAATTAAACATATATATCAGTTAACAAAAAGAGAGATTTAGTTGAAGATACCAACCTCGGTGTGAAACCATTCTTGAAAATATACTCAGAACTATTAATTTAAAAAAAGACTGCGTGTGCCTCGGAGAGGCCAGTCATCTCTAGGAACCAGCTGACCCTTCAAGAGGGTTTGTACAAACCACAGAGAGAGAAATGACTGGAGTTGATTAGGTCAACAAAGTCAACATAAACAAAGTTACAAAAATTATAAACTTCAACCTAGTCTCAGCAGAAGAGAAGTGATTATCACCACACCACAACTGATCACAGGTGATCAAAGTCAACTTCTCTATAAGACCAAAAATTCAACAAGATGGTATATAAAAAATGAAGGAGAGTAAATGACCGCATTAACCACAAGTCAAAGACAAGGTACCACAAGTCCAATAATATCTCAATCAAGGTGGGGAAGGTACATTAAACCAAAAATGAGATCTGAAGTGTTGGTACCACTAGTAGATTTGAACCCTAAATCCGACGAGCAAATCCGACGACCTCCGACGAAATGGACTGCGTCGTCGGATTTTTCTTTCAAAATTACTTTTTTTGTTTTATTTTTTTTAATTTCGTGAGGTGTCCATCGGATATCCGACGTAATTTTGAATATCTGATGAGGCATGTAGAATATCCGATGGATCCGCAAATATCCGACGCCTATTCGGATAATCGACGCTTTGGATGTCGGATAACCGACTCCATTTCTAACACAAAGAAGTCGGATATCCGACGGATTTTTCCTAACGGTAACTATATTAGAGTCGTCAGATATCCAACGTCGGTTTGACTTTTTTACTTTTAAAATTTATAAATATCCAACTATTCCGACAAGTTTGCCATACCAACGACGGTTTGCTGATGTTTTTTTTGTTCGGTGGACTGTTTTTCGTTGTTTTTGTTATTCAAGTGAGCAAAGTACTGTGGAGCTTCATTTTCTAAGATCGATAATCTTCATTTAAGCTCTTTACGAGAAAATGTCAACTACGAATATTCCTGATCTAGATGAACAAAATCGACAATTGCTTGCTAGATTGTGAGAAGGAGTTGAAAGAAGGGGTGATGGTAAATGCTATTGTCCATGTAATCAATGCAGGGGCTTTAAGAGGAGAATAATTTTGATCACAACAACCACAAAACATTGTAGGGAGCATGGGCATGCCGAGGGGGGACATGAATACCATCCATTTGTAAGTTTTGCATTATATATGTTTTTATTTTGATTGCATTTGTAAATTTATGTATTATTATAATATTTATTATGTATTATTATAATATTTCTTATTTTGGACCAACAGTAGAATTGGTCATTGTTCTTTTCATCCCAACAGTACAAAATTTGTTAAATTTTTAATGTATCACATAAATTTTTACATTTTGCGTTTGAATTTCTTATATTAACTTTTATCTATTGATTGTTTCATGTAATTATAAAGGAAATACATCCTATGGCATATTGTCCGGATCAACAAGTGCTTCCAGAACAAGTACCAGAGGGACATGGAGCTATGAATAGTAATGGAGAACAAGTTAATGATCACATTGAAGAAGATGATCATACTGATAACATAGTTGAAGATGATGTTACAAATAGTTTGATCCATGATTCAGTTAATGTTGGAATGGATCATGATGATGATCATGAAAATGATGAACATTTTGATGATATTCATGATATACTTCTTCTTGACAAGGCATACGAACCCCTTTATGACAGCTCCAAGACAAATCTTCTCTCTGCTATATTGTTGGTAATGGACTTGAAGGTTATGAATGGTCTTTCAAACATATAAGTCACACGGATGTTAAGGTATGTAATATATTCCATCACAAAATATATATGATTGTCATGTATTTTATTGTCAATTCATACATAAGTCAAATTACTACGGATGAAATTTGTTTCATTAATATTATTTCTATATTATATTAACTAGATTTTTATTTTAATTTGTTGTAGCATGATAGCTGAATATTTGTTACCACCGTCAAATATTTTACCTCGCACATATTGAGATTTATCTGCCATCATGAAAGAAATTGGAATGCAGAATGATGCAATTCATGAATGCCCCAATGATCATGTTCTTTATTACAACCAGCATGAGTTTGCAACAGAATGTCCTGAATGTCATATCAATAGATATCACACAGATCAAGTAACTAGAAAGGTGCCTCGTGAGGTTCTACGTTATATTCCCATTATTCCCCATTTGCAACGACTGTTCAGGTGCAAAAACATAACGCAGTTTATGGATTACCATGCACGGAAAAAAAGTCAAGATGACATTATTCGGATGCCTACAGATGGGTCTGCATTTAGAGATATGGAGGAAAAATGGCCTCACTTTAAAGACGAACCTCGTAATCCTAGGATTTCTTTGGCAGCAGATGGTGTCAATCCTTTTGCAGAGATGAGATCTGTTTACTCGGTGTGGCCTATTTTTGTTATCAACAACAACATTCCTCCATGGTTGACAATAAAGAGGGAGCACATAATGTTGTCGATGATTATTCCAGGTATGAACACTGCAGTTTTTTTTTAATGCAGTGGTATATTCTCATTTGTCGCTTTTGGTCTCATAATGTTATATATATATTTAAAGTTTTTCTATTGTGAAATATGGTTTATATATCTCAATGGTACGTCTCATAATCAGAATATTTATTTTATATGTTCAAATCAATCAGGTAAGTACTAAGTAAAAGATATGAATGTATATATCGAACCTCTTATTGATGAGCTATTGAAGTTATGGAATGGCATCACTATGCATGAATTATCTAGACCAATACGACAAAGGAAATTCCAATTCCATGCAATGCTTGTATGGAAAATACATGATGCCCTAGGGTTAATCCATTTCTGTGGTATGTAATTATAAGTTCCACTTTAGTTGCATTTAATTTTACGAACTACTAGTTAATATAATATGCATGCATGTTTTTCTAAATAATCCAATCATTTTTTATATAATTATAATAGACAATATTGATATTCCATCTTTTTATTTAGGTCTTCAGACAAAGGGGAAATTTGCATGTCCAGTTTGTGGTCCTAAGATCAAATCTTGTTGTTCAAAAGCTTAGGAAAGGAAGTGTTTGATGAGTATAGGCACTTCCTCTCCAAGAATCACAGGTATTGAACTACCGAAAAACATCTTTTCAATGGAAAGCAAGAGACTGCATTAAAACCAAAGAGAATGACACCTCAGCTATGGAAGCTGCAATATAATAAAAATCGTCAAGGTACGTATAATCAATCATTGTATATGATCATATTGTATTTTATTATATTGTGTGTTGTTTAGTGTAATTGACATTGATTTAATATTTAATTTCATCATTGTTGTTCATGTGATCATCATGAAGGCATTAATGGGCTTCCACGAGGAATGAAAAGTTATCCTAGACAATTTAGTAGGTTTCCCTATTATGAGCACCTACAAATTGCTCATCTATTTGATACAATGCATATCGGAAAGAATGTGACTGAAACATTATGGTGAATATTGGATGGAAGGAGTGACAAAGAAAAAATTGTCAAAATTTGCAAAGACATTCAAGATAACAACCATGCAATGAAAGACGTCATTCAATTTCATAGCAACAGAGAGAAAATTAATATAAACTCACTTACATGGATGTTAATGGACCAGCAAAGTAATGTTGTAAAAGAAGTCATTCGAAAAATTAAATTTCCCACCAGATTTTGTGCGAACATGAAGAATATCATAACAAAGAAAGGTGATTTTGCGGGGGTGAAAATGCATGGTTGGCTTGTCTTCATGAAGGTAAGAATTAATATGGTATGCATTTAATAATTTTTTTTTCTTTTTCCAGTGAATATGGTTGGTATTGTTGTTTGTCTAGTACTCTTTTTTGATATACTGAAACTATTTGTATATTATTGTTATAGTATGTTCTACCTCTCTCTATCCTAGACAACTTCGACAACAATGTCAAGCAAATAAAATATAGTCTCGGGAAATACATGAGGTAAGTGGTGATTTTTCCATGTGCTTACTGTTTGTTTAATTCAACATAGAACTTATTATTAATTTAATTTTCATTCTCTACTTCATGTTACGTAATATAATGACTTTTTTCTTTAATCTCTTGATTGGGTTGTCATGTCACTTGTAGATGGTTGTCATCTAAAGAATTCCATAAAGAAGACATAAAGTATTGGAGGAGAGAAATTACTCGTCTCATGTGTGAAATGCAGAAGCATCTACCTTCAGCATTTTTCAATGCACATGAACACTACCTCATACACCAAGTTGAGGAGATTGAACTGTGTGGACCTGTGCACTCAAGGTCCATGTGGATGGTTGAGAGGCACTTGAAAATTATGAAGGGTTTGGTTAGAAAACGAGCATATGCTGAGGGTTCTATGATGGAGGGATATATGGTATACCAAAAAATGTTGTACATTAGTGAATATCTTCCTATATTGATGTCAAAGCTTAATTTATGCCGCATTTGTGATCCATACTCAAAAAACAATTTCGAAGGGGAGTACCTGAAGGGGAAAGGTAGATCGAGGAAGGTGAAAGGTAATATAACACACTTCACTGGTGATTTTTATGTTTATATATCATACATATTCTATTTTTTTATTTAGTATTTTGCATTATTTTATACTGTAATTATATACTTTTTTATGTGACTAATATACATTTTCATTGAGTTTTAATTTTATTGTCATCAAACAGTTGGTCGAGAGAGGGATGCAATTCATTTATACATCGCAAACAATCTTGACTGGATGAAGGTATGGATTGAAAAATGTGAACAATCTGGTCATGGAATATCATGGGAAGGTGTGGCTTCATTGGTTAAAGCTGCACATCGCAATGGAGACACAAATCTAACACAAAGGGAAATCAATTTAGCAAGAGGTTTAAAAGATAAGCAGGTAAGCATATTAATCAAGGGCCCTATTTTTTTTATTTTAAATATTGTCGTTGTACGTCACGCTGAGTATTTTCCTTTTATGGCATTATAATAAGCATGCACTACTTTATCATAAATATGGTGTCATTAGGTAATCTTTTTCTATATGGCTTGTTGTACTAGGTAAAACACCATAAGGCTATGTGGTGCAATGGATGTAGATATCACATCAAAAAGTTGGATGAAACAAAGAAAACATCTGATTGTGGGATATCTGCAGTCTTTGAGGTGACCAATGTTTCTTCTAGAAGTGACAGACATCCAGAACTATCTGAAAATCGATACTATGGGTATCTGGAAGACATTCTTCAGTGTGACTTTAACTCCTTCAAGGTATTTCTGTTCGTTGTCAAATGGTACAGGTGTCGATTGAATCAACGTGATCCCGATAAAACAATTATTGAACATGATAATGGTTTTACCATCGTAAATACAAGGTTGTTTGAGCCAGGAATCGATCCCTATGTTCTTCCAACCCAATGTGAACAGGTATTTTACTCTAAGGTTCCAGGTAGAGCGGGTTGGTCATTTTCTGTGAGACATGATCCAAGGGGAAAGCCGGTAAAGTATAACATAGATGAAGGTAATGAAGACGTTCTTGAAGAAGAAGATGTCATTGAAGATGATCGTGATCAACATGAATTAGAAGATATTCCTGTTCCAGAAGAAGAGGTCGAAGAACTTATTGAATTAGATCATGATGTATATTCAAACAATGTCCATGAAGATGATATCGATGATGACATGATGATCGTAACTGACATCGACGATGATGATGATGTGGCCAATCCTTTGTTAAAATTTAATATACTAAGACAGAAAATAGCAGCATTACATTCCATTTCACAATAATAGCATATACAGGATCACTAAAGAAACAACAAGCATAGCATAAACACAAGAGACACAGATTTATCCTGGGAAACCCTCATGAGGTAGAAAACCCAGTAAAGCTTCCTCAATATAGATGACCAGCAATATACAAAGATGCAAACCAAAGACATGATCTCCTTCTCCACCATAGCAGACCTCTCCTCCACAAGTGCACCTCTCTCAAGTGTGTGTGTGTGTCAAATGAGGAACATACCTCCTCTATTTATACACTACACTGACATGTATTTTACACATGTACATGTAGGCTCGTATTTAACCATTAGGTTAAATACCCTATTATAACTGACTGGGTCGACCCCCACATGGTGGGTCTAATAACCCTAGTTACCACAACCAATTCGGAGGAATAAACATCTCTGGATTCATAGTATAATCACATCGGAGGTATGGAACATCTCCGGAATAAATAATATACAAATATAATATTCTTAGAAGTTACAATATTCAACACTCCCCCTTAACGAGAAGGATATTATAAAAACATCTGCAGGAGCAACGAGTCATACATCATACATGATACATCTATAAATCATTGGAAGCTTTCTTAACATCATCAGTAACTCAACCAGTTACTGGAACATCAACATCTTTAGTACTGAGTCTTTATCTTCTGCAGCACTCGAACAACTATAGCAACATCAATGTCTGGATCCTCACGATCATCAACATCGTCATCTAGACCATCACGATCAGCATCATCATCATCATACGATCATCAGCATCGTCATTACATGATCATCAACATCATCATCTCACGATCATCAGCATCATCATCACACGATCAACATCATCGTCATCACACGATCATCAGCATCGTCATCACACGATCATCAGCATCGTCATCACACGATCATCAGCATCATCATCACACGATCATCAGCATCATCATATCATGATCAGCAGCATCGTCATCACACGATCAGCAGCATCGTCATCACACGATCATCAGCATCGTCATCTATATACATGATCCTTCCTTTCAGAATTACTGGATCAATCTCATCACAATCATATTTAATACTATCCTTCCTTTCGAAATTACTAGATTTACTGTCTAAGGATGATTAGTCCAACCACAATCATATTTAAGACTATCCTTCCTTTCGGAATTACTGGATTTACTGTCTAAGGATGATTAATCCAACCACAATCGCAATTAAGACTATCCTTCCTGGATTTACTGTCTAAGGATGATTAATCCAATCACAATCACATTTAAGACTATCCTTCCTAGATTTACTGTCTAAGGATGATTAATCCAACCACAATCGCATTTAAGACTATCCTTCCTGGATTTACTGTCTAAGGATGATTAATCCAACCACAATCGCATTTAAGACTATCCTTCCTAGATTTACTGTCTAAGGATGATTAATCCAACCACAATCGCATTTAAGACTATCCTTCTTGGATTTACTATCTAAGGATGATTAATCCAACCCCAGTCACATTTAAGACTATCCTTCCTGGATTTACTGTCTAAGGATGATTAATCCAACCACAATAGCATTTAAGACTATCCTTCCTGGATTTACTGTCTAAGGATGATTAATCCAACCACAATCGCATTTAAGACTATCCTTCCTGGATTTACTGTCTAAGGATGATTAATCCAACCACAGTCGCATTTAAGACTATCCTTCCTGGATTTACTGTCTAAGGATGATTAATCCAACCACAATCGCATTTAAGACTATCCTTCCTGGATTTACTGTCTAAGAATGATTAATCCAACCATAATTGCATTTAAGACTATCCTTCCTGGATTTACTGTCTAAGGATGATTAATCCAACCACAATCGCATTTAAGACTATCCTTCCTGGATTTACTGTCTAAGGATGATTAATCCAATCACGTGCATTTTGAACCAAGGTCGAGGGACGATGCAGTCCTATCCTCTATTCTCGGAGACACCTGTCTACAGCTCACTTTAGAACTTGAGTTCAAGGATGATCCAATCCTCTCAAGTCCACCAAGGACTTCATTCTCGGAGACCTCACATCTACGGCTCTCTTTAGGACTGAAAGTCCAGGGATGATCCAATCCCCTCAATTCCACCAAGGACTTCATTCTCGGAGACCTCGCATCTACGACTCTCTTTAGGACTGAAAGTCCAGGGATGATCCAATCCCCTCAAGTACACCAAGGACTTCATTCTCGGAGACCTCATGTCTACGGCTCTCTTTAGGACTGAAAGTCCAGGGATGATCCAATCCCCTCAAGTCCACCAAGGACTTCATTCTCGTACACCTCACGTCTACGGCTCTCTTTAGGACTGAAAGTCCAGGGATGATCCAATCCCCTCAACTGTCCATTAAGGACTTCATTTTCGGAGACCTCACGTCTACTGCTCTCTTTAGGACTGAAAGTCCAGGGATGATCCAATCCCCTCAACTGTCCACTAAGGACTTCATTTTCGGAGACCTCACGTCTACGACTCTCTTTAGGACTGAAAGTCCAGGGATGATCCAATCCCCTCATGTCCACCAAGGACTTCATTCTCGGAGACCTCACATCTACGGCTCTCTTTAGGACTGAAAGTCCAGGGATGATCCAATCCCCTCAACTGTCCACTAAGGAATTCATTTTCGGAGACCTCACGTCTACGACTCTCTTTAGGACTGAAAGTCCAGGGATGATCCAATCCCCTCAAGTCCACCAAGGACTTCATTCTCGGAGACCTCACATCTACGGCTCTCTTTAGGACTGAAAGTCCAGGGATGATCCAATCCCCTCAACTGTCCACTAAGGACTTCATTTTCGGAGACCTCACGTCTACGGCTCTCTTTAGGACTGAAAGTCCAGGGATGATCCAATCCTCATCTATATTCTCATCTATACAGGTACAAATATCCAAGAGCATGTATCACATCAAAACATGTATACATCACAGCAAAACATGTATACATCACATCAAAACATGTATACATCTAGCATGTATTCTCACTAATACATCTGACATCAAAGCATGTATACATCACATCAAAGCATGTATTCTCACTAATACATCTAACATCAAAACATGTATACATCTAGCATGTATCAAAACATGTATACATCACGTCAAAAACATGTATACATCAAAAAAATAAAAGATATATAGGAGTTCTAAATCTAAATAATTCTAAGTAACTAAGTGCAACAAAACAAAATTTAAGGGACAGACTTGTTATCAAGTACTATACTACTCCCCCTTTCGAGGAGGGTCCTTCTGGACTATACCAAGCTTGTCTCGGAAGTATTCAAACTTTACTCGAGACAAAGGTTTAGTCAGGATATCGGCAATCTGATCCTCAGTGCTTATATACTCGAGCTTGATAGCTCCTCTCTGCACCATGTCTCGTATATAGAAGTAACGGATCTCAATGTGTTTTGACTTATCATGGAACACAGGATTTTCAGTCATCTTAATGCAGCTTTGATTATCACACATAATCATAGTGGGATCCATTTCTAAGTCAAACACCCCATATAAAAGCTTCTGAAGCCATACTACTTCACAGCTGGCAGAGCAGACAGCCATATATTCTACTTCAGCAGTACTGAGAGCCACTCTAGAATGTTTCTTGTTGAACCATGAGATCATGGCAGATTCAAGACTATAACATCCACCTGATGTACTCTTTTTGTCTGAGACACTTCCTGCCCAATCAGAATTTGAGTAACCATGTAAACGGAGTTCATGACCTCCAAGATAACATAGACCAAAAATCTAATGTACCTTTTAGGTACCTCACTACATGCTTTGTAGCTATTAAGTGAACCTTTGTAGGTTCTACTAGATACTGACTTAGGGTATTTACAACAAAGCATATATCTGGACTAGTATTTGTTAAATACATCAATGACCCAATGATTTGTCTATATAGGGTTAGGTCCACTAAATACGATGAGTCATTAACTAACAACTTCAAGTTGGAGTCCATGGGAGTGGCCATGGCTTTATACTCCAACATATCAAATCTTTTTAGAAACTTCACAGCATACTTACCTTGATTTAAAAGATTCCTTTTGGATCTTGCCATACTTCTAGACCTAAGAAGTAGTGCATTAATCCGAGATCTTTCATTTTCATTTCTGCAGCCATTTTCATGACCTCTTTCTCATTCCTTGTCAGAAAGAGATCATTGTCATACAATAATGGTATGAAAGGTTCATCATCCACAACCTTAAGGTAAAGGTTAGGAATAGTTTTACTTGTGGTAAAGCCCAAGCTTTGTCATGAAGCTGTCAATTGTCCATTATTCACACTCAGCATTGAGTGATCTTCTGCATATCTATCTGTGCCATCTCTCGTCAGATGGGTCTACTAATATGAGCCTCAAAATCATTCGAACTCTATGGTGAGTTCCTTCTTGCATCCATGTCATATGTGTATAGAACCCATATTCAACCTTGTAGAAAAGGTTGAGATCCACATCACCCATGATGATCATTAATCTCATCAATTGACTACCGATCCTGGGAACCCATATAGAACTTGATTACATTATTAAGAGAATGGTCTTATCTAGTCCCTTGGAGCAAAACATCTCATCATGATTCTCTTCCTCTTTCTAAGAGAATCTCTTAACCACAAGCTTTCTATAGTGTGTTTGATTTGTAAATCTTTTGTTGAACATCCATCGCTTGTTCAGAGTTCATCATTCATCATGATCTTTCCTACAAATCAAAATTAAGTACATGATTAGTAATACTTCATAATCATCAAATCATATGATAACCTACTATGCATACAAATATCATTTACATAGTTATGCAACTATTTTGACCAATACTTTGGCACAACACTTTCCCATATCCTGTATGCATACAGTGGCTATCTATATGCCTTCCATCTCTATTAGAACATACTATCGAGAGTGTGCACAGCTCTCAGTATGTCAGCAAAGAGGTTTCATTCTAGATAAGCAACAATGGAATGTTTGTCCAATTTACCAATCATATGCATATTAGTAGTATACTGTTCAATGCTTTATGAATGTTTACACTCAGCATGATATATCTTAGGAATACAAATATGCATACAAGCAATATCATTTACTATTTCTAATAACAACTCAAATACTTATCTTTTATGTTTGTGTGGTTGTCTCCCGCTTGATCTTCTGTATGTCTTCTGAACTTCTATTCATTCTGTACCACTGTGCATGCTCAAGTGTACACTAGTGTCATCCTCATGATCTCATACACAAACATACATTCATTAGTATATTCTCAATATTATCAAAACATTCTAATTCTAAATAATCTTGAATATGTACAGTCATGATTATTAGTATTCAGGGTTTCAAGGAAGTCTTCTTTTACTCATGCATATTCTTGTTTGATCTAGTATGCATAAACCCTTTATTACTAACCAATCATACCAAGTATACTTACACAAGGTAAGATTCTAACATGACATAGGAAAACATACCTGGATTAGTATACCTGCTTAGTTATGTACAACATACCTAAACAATCTCTTCAATGATTTAGAGATCCTGAGCTAGAACCTGCATGTCTCGTAGGTGAAACATAATATAACAAAGTCATACATACCTCGTGAGTCTTTGTCTTCATGTTGTCATGGTCATGGAACTTGATTTGTCTTTTGTGATGTACATGTGTCTTGTTAGCAGACAACATCAACCTTACACAACACCATAATGCATAAGTACAATCATATAGCCCTAATCAATGAATGTCTTCGATCATTCACATGCATTCATATTGTTACTAGGGTGATAAGACAATTAATAACATTAATCAAGATTGTACAAATAAATAACATGAAGACAAACACATTATGAACTTAATCAAGAATCAGATTTCAAGGCATACCTAAACCTCCTTAAGTCATACCTGTCGAGACCTTTTGTAGTCTTCTTATGTAAGGCCTTAGCCTCAACTCCCCCTGAAACTTTATCTGGAGCTTGATTAGGGTTTGCTAGAGAAACCCTAAAAATTCAATCTTTGACTTTCACACTTCTGAATGGATGGAAGAATGTGTCTTGCTGAGCTGATCAACCTAGCATTCTTCAATTTTGAAATCTCCAAAATTTGACCCCTCAAAATTGCCTTCGAAAATTCTGGATCTTCTGGACAGGAACCCAAACTAGGGTTTGATGAAGCCCCATATTCTACCCAACCAAAAATTCGATCTTGGTCTCTAAATTTCAATTTTCCTGAGTAGCATTCAGCTGTGGACTCCGATTCCAAAAATTCTAACTTTCTCCGAAACCCTAAATTCCGGAAGCCATGAATAAAGGTGCTCCAAAAATAATTCCGTTTTGACAGAAATATGCACCTGATTGTTTCTGCTATAACTCTGAAATTTCTTCTCCACAGGGTCTGAAAACCTTTTTTGCAGTATCCTGACCTGTCATCTTTCCATTCTGACAGGTCTGACCTCAATTGGATTTTCTGAGAGAGAGTTATGCCAAGTGTCGCAACGTGACCTGTTTATGGGATAAAACAGGAGAGCGAACTTGTACGGCATGCCACGTGTCATTGTTTGAACTTCAGCCTCTGAAAACTTTTCCTGAGATAGCTCGCCCTGTTATCTTTCCATCTTGACAGGTCTGACCTCAATTGGACTCTCTGAGAGAGAGTTATGCCAAGTGTCGCAACGTGACCTGTTTATGGGATAAAAAAGAAGAGCGAACTTGTACGGCGTGACACGTGTCACTAGTTCACCTTCGGCCTCTGAAAACGTTTTTTGAGATAGTAAAGTCTGTGTACTACCTGTCACTTTTTATGAAATTTCATTTGGAGCTTCCTAGCCCAAGTTATGACCTTTTTGCCAAGGTGACCTGATTTTGACTGAGATCTGGAAGAGGCAGAAACCCTAACTTGTACTGATCCTAACTCATAAAGTACAACGAATTTGAGGGTGCCCTTTGGACACAAGGTACCTGGGGATGTTATCTTCAACCTGTAAACTTTTCGAAGCCTGAACCTTCGCATAAATAGATTTATAGTGAAAGTTCCACGATGACTGGTTTTTTCTATGTAAAACCCTAACCTTCAAATTGTCGTAAGTAAAGCAAGTGTCGTAAGTGCCATACCTTGTCTTCCTTCAGGTTAGCTCTGATACCATGTTAAAATTTAATATACTAAGATAGAAAATAGCAGCATTACATTCCATTTCACAATAATAGCATATACAGGATCACTGAAGAAACAACAAGCATATCATAAACACAAGAGACACAGATTTATCCTGGGAAACCCTCATGGGGTAGAAAACCCAGTAAAGCTTCCTCAATATAGATGACCAGCAATATACAAAGATGCAAACCAAAGACATGATCTCCTTCTCCACCATAGCAGACCTCTCCTCCACAAGTGCGCCTCTCTCAAGTGTGTTTCTGTGTCAAATGAGGAACATACCTCCTCTATTTATACACTACACTGACATGTATTTTACACATGTACATGTAGGCTCGTATTTAACCATTAGGTTAAATACCCTATTATAACTGACTGGGCCGACCCCCACATGGTGGGTCTAATAACCCTAGTTATCACAACCAATTCGGAGGAATAAACATCTCCGGATTCATAGTATAATCACATCGGAGGTATGGAACATCTCCGAAATAAATAATATACAAATATAATATTCTTAGAAGTTACAATATTCAACATCCTTACAATGTTGAATCTGGATCATCAGATGATAGTACAGACAATCACTCAGATGAAGAAGATGATGAAGACAATTGAAGTTTATGATTAGGTATGCATTACTAATAATTAATTATTAATTGTTTCTTAGCTAATTTCCATTTTCCTGTATGCTAAAATTAGAAACCTTTCTTGTTATTTAGTATGAATGAGAAAAGACATTTAATTTGTTTGTACATAGATATTTTTTTCGGGTTATATTGGGGAATTGAGAGTGATGAGAGGGGGGGGGAGGGGCCATAAGAGCTTCCACCTTCACGTGGTTGGCCCTGTTTAGTAGAGAATATTAAACGATTCTCGAAATAGAGAGAAGCTTATAATTAAGGAAATGCAGTACAATTATCATGCTACCCCAAATGCCGTACTGCTTGATCATCAATATCATCTACATCACAATCACCATCTTCATCATGATCACCAGGATCATCATCATCATCATCATCATCATCTTCTTCATCATCGTCATCATCATCATCTTCATGATTGTCATCATCATCATCTTCATGATTGTCATCATCATCATCTTCATCATTGTCGTTGTCATCACCACCAACATCATCATCACCATCATCATCATCACCATCATCTTCATCATCGTCATCATCATCATCACATTCATCATGATCATCATCATTGTCATGATCATCTTCATCATCAATCTGCATCATGATCATCTTCATCATCATGATCATGATCATCTTCGTCTTCATCATTGTCACCATTATTCATCATAATGGTCATCATCATCATTATCATCTTCATATTCATCATCATCATCATCATCATCGTCATTGTCATCTTCATCATCATCGTCATTGTCGTCTTCATCATCATCATCGTCCCCATCTTGATCATCATCATCGTCATCATCATGATCATCGTAATCATCTTCGTCTTCATCATCATTGTCATTGTCATCACCACCAACATCATCATCATCATCATCATCATCACCATCATCTTCATCATCGTCATCATCATCATCACATTCATCATGATCATCATCATCGTCATCATCATCGTCATCATCAATATGCATCATGATCATCTTCATCATCATGATCATGATCATCTTCGTCTTCATCATTGTCACCATTCTTCTTCATCGTGATCATCATCGTCATTTGAAATCTTCATCTTCATCATCGTCGTCATCATCATCATCATCATCCCCATCTTGAACATCATTATGATCATCGTAATCATCTTAATATTCTTGGCAACAGAGGGAGTATGCGGCCAATCCTTAAAAACCTTGATTTCTCTTCATTTTATCTTGCAACTTATGGAAATGGAGGAGGTCCAAAATTGTTTAAACATGCTAGAAATGATGTATCAATGTCCCATTTGAAACCAAAATGTACTTATCGATATGTGGGTTAAAGTTCTTATCGATACGTGGGTTAAAGATGTCATCAATTATCTCATGAAATTGTCATCAAGAATTTTTTATAATTAATACATGTTATTTTGGTATTAGATGTTTCCATGTACATAAAAAATCATCCTTGGTGTGCCAAGACTCAAAACAATAAAGATATCTCACTCACATGTTAAAGATTCCCAATTCCATGCTTGTGTGGTGGTTTGGGGAACTTATGAACCTAATTCACATTCACAACCATAACCTATGGTTAGTGTTCCACTAACCATAGGCCATGAATCTACTAGTATCCTAAAACACTAACATAGTATCCCTTAAATAACGATTAATGTCCCATTATAACAATTAACCCACTAACCGGCCTAACTCCTTCCAAACCTAACCTTGTGCATGGATACAAACAATACATCTTGTTACCCATGTGACCCATATTGTAGGCATTCTTATCACATCGCTAGTGCCAAGAAGATTTTTTAGTTAGAGATACAACATAATGAAAAAAATTATAAATTCATAACTCACACCCTAAATTTAACTGATGTAACTAACATATGCACCTTACCTATCATGCAAATAAGTAATGTGCCTAACTAACAAAAATCATGCATATAAGCAATGCAAATAAGAGATGCACCTAGTCCACAAATCTCATTGGTAAACATTATCCTTTTAATAAAAGGTTAGTTCATGCATTAGTCAAATAGGCAAGGCATATTCCATATGTAGCCTAGTGTGGTTATTTGAGGCACTATATACAAGACATGATCCCCATAGGTGGTTGTATGGTTTAACATCCTAGTTTTTGACCTCAAACCATCGTATGGTTCTAAATAACCTTCCATGGCGTTCTAAATAGAAAAATGGACAACATAACCTATCCATAGGCCAAAGATTCCTTATGTAGTTCCATGATCCCTAGAGGCAATTGTACTTTCCTAAGACTCTATATTTTAACCTAGGACCATATGTCTTCTCCAAAACCTCAAAATAGATGCCCCCAATAAATGATTCTGAAAAGGGTGATGTCAAATACATCCATCATATTTACATCAAGTGATACCAATGATATTGTACTTTAAGGATGGCATTCTCTTCTGACAATGACCCGATCATGGACATGTCTTTGGCAATGGTAGGGAGGAAAGATTTAATCCTTTCCAATTGTAGTGCCCTTGGTGTAATGGACATATGATAAGGAGATGTTGTTGTTTTTGAAGAAGAAGATGATGATGATGATAATGATGATCATCTCTATGACGAAGATGATGGTCGTGATGACAACAATGATGACGATGATCTAGTTATCAACATCATCATCATCATCATCATATTCATCATTGATATTGTCATTGTCATCACTACTGACGTTGTCATCATCGTTATCATTGACTTCATCATTATAATTTTAATTTATTTTTTTTAATAAAAAAATATTTTTAAACTTTAAACCTTATTTTTATTTTTATATTAAATCTTTTTTTATTTTATTTTTTTACATGAAAAAATACATACATAAATATTAAAATTAATAAATACAAATTATACAAATTAATAAATAAAAATTACAAATTAATAAATATTAAAATTAAATATATAAAATTAAAATTAAATATATAAAAATTAAAATTAATGTGTAGCAATATAAAAAATATAAAAAAAACATACAAAAAACTACAAATACAACATAAAAAAACTTAACAAAAAAAAACTTACCAATTTACGCCTGCTCCTCCCGTGAGCTCGAAATCTCCCAACGAGCGTGAACCTGTATTACAGTAAGAGTTGAGCCAGTGCCGGTTGAGGAGCTGAGCCAGTCAGTCTTCTCCCTCCATTCATCAAGATACATAGCAGAAATAACGCCATTCTCGGCTGGGTTGGTAGCACCCACATTACCAGGTGAGCTATTGGATTCTCCAATTTGTGGGTTTTTTGCCCCTGAGTTGGGATCATCCCCGTTCATCATTGTTGGCGATGGATGGTTGTTTGGAGGGATTTCCCCATTCATCATCATTGAGGGTGGAAGGGCTATTATTGTCTATTAGTGCTCTTAGGGATTGGAACCTGTGACCTTTCTTATAGAGAGATTGAACTGCCAGTTGAGGAGCTGAGCCTAGTGTTGATAGCCAGTGCCTATTGAAAAGCTTGAGGAGCTGAGCGCTGCAATGCCTACCAAGTCGGTAAGATTCGGCTCTATATCTATGTTTGCTGATATTTTCAGGATGCCACGAATACCCAAAATGCTAAGGGGTTTTGCCTTGGGGCCCCGTGTTTGTATAAATGTTGATCTGTGTATAAAATTTAAAGGTTGGGCATCCAAATGTGCTTATGCATTTTCCTTTTTAAATGATGGATGATTGTTTTGGTTGCTATTCTAATGTTTTAATGGAATGAACCATTTTGCATTTCTCTCTTATGGCTAATCGCTTTTGCACTTTGCTTTTATCACTGAAATCATTAATGGCTATGTAAACTTCTTATGCACGAGATGACCCTAATACTTGGGGTTTATGAGACTCGAACCCTGGATGGAAATTGTATTTGAATAGGGTTTATGAGACTCGAACCAATTTATAAAAAGCTGTTGAAAGAGTTAAATCTAGAAGCTGCCCATCCTGAAGAGATTTTGCCATAACTTGTCCGAGAAGACAAAAATAATTTATTACCTTGTAAAATTGACTTCCCTGCAAAGAATCTCCATTAGGTGGCCATGGGCGAGGAAATAACCCCTGAGGAGCCTGCACAAACTCTTCAGTTTCAACTATAGGGATTGTAGTTACTTTTTTTGTATGAAAAAATACTCCATGGTGTTCAACATCTTGCATCTCAACATTTTCTGCCATGGCAACTTCCTTAGAACAAGAACCTGACCTCCACATTCCAAGCACTTTCTTTTGTAATTCATGGTTAAGAAGAGTATAGAACTCCAAAGTTCGACCTAGACCTATGCCAACCTCTCCAAAGTACTCCACTTCAAGAATTGCTTTATTACTACCATACATCTCCATTACCTTCATAGCTAAATCCAGTATACAGTGCCTATAAACACGAACCTTTTGATGTTGCACCCTACCAACTTGTACTTCTAGATTATTATTGAAGCTTGAAGTTTCAGCACTCTATTGTTGCTGCAAGCGATGTAGGGCACGAGATAACCCAAATGAAAGTGAATAAAGTATTTCCTTCTTGTCTCAAATGGAAACAAGAATGGGCATGCTTTGGCTAATTGGTGACACCAAGAAGGAAGACCTCCACTGAATAGTGCCAGAGGATCCTGCATTTGCCGTGCTAAGTTTCCATGTTGTCATCAAAATTTTGCATCAGAGTAATGTTCGTAGAAATGGAACAAATGCATAAGATTGGTTGTCTTTATATGAAACTTCCTATTTACGACTGGAACAAAAGTTTCCATGTGACAGGCCAGAAGTTGGTGCTTACTAGTCGCTTATCACTAGATAAACCCAATACTTGGTACAAATGCTCAAATCTGTGTGAATATTGCAAATATCTGTACTTGCATCTAAAAATCAATGAACTGAAAACACTTTGAATACTGAAATTAATCTTTTTGAATGTAGATTTGACCAGTACCTTAAAGTATTAATAAAATCAGGTTGAAAAAAAGAGAGAAAGTTAATAAGAGGAGCAATATATTAAATCTTATCAACTCAACAACTATCATTATAACAAATGAAAGAGTACCCATGAAACATCAATTGGCTACTAAGAGAGTATTCTTCATTAACATAGCTATAGACAAGTACAAGGTAATTTG
This sequence comes from Larix kaempferi, assembly GCA_027924585.1. Classification (NCBI taxonomy): domain Eukaryota; kingdom Viridiplantae; phylum Streptophyta; class Pinopsida; order Pinales; family Pinaceae; genus Larix; species Larix kaempferi. The sequence goes on from BSBM01001763.1 coordinate 9,646,074, forward strand.
TAGGTAGAACAACATTACTCTAAGAGAGCTTGAGGGGATTTTTCCCAACACTACCCAAGACTCTCTTAATCCAACTATTTAGAAGTCAATACAAACCATGTCTATAGCAAGGGAGGTGATGGGAAATAGGACAACACCCATTTTTTCTAGGTGATTCTGGTAGCTCATATATGTGAATGTTGGTAGCAACCATGTTTAAGGATTATGTTGGCATGCAATGTTTCACAAATTAACACTATCTTCATTTCCCTTTTGAGGAATTTGAGAACAAAGGTTTTAGTTCTTAATTTGACATGGCCCATCCATTGAAACGCTTGTCATTTCGTGCTCGACAAGGACTAGCCACTGTGTAGCTTATCTATTTCTATTTTGTTTTCATAAATATTTTTCATATTATCAAAGAAGGTCATTAATCATGAAAAATAACCAAATTTTTAGGCATTTAAAATAAAGAGGATACACCTAATGAAGACCCCTTCCTCCTTTTCTTTTTTCCTTTTTAATCCTTCTCATGCATTTGATCTCAAGAAAATGGTAACCATAATTTAGGTATGCATAGTTATTTAGAGGTCGTCACCAGAATACCATTAGGCTTGATGGAATGGTGCAATGATACCTATGGTGGGGTGGGGGCTTATAGGTCATGGGGTCCATTCATGTGGGGGGCCTGAGCTACCCTTGATTCCTAGGGAGAATAGCAAGGTAGTATAAACAAATTTAAGAAAACATGTGATGTACCATTAATGTCATCAAATATCATCAACATCTACTTCAAGAAATTGGCAAGTGGAATTTCGTTTCATTGCTCAATTTGGGAGATATCATTAGTAGAAGCACTAACACTAAAGGTTTTTACATTGGGTTTCAACAATAAATATCTCACTCCACAAGCCATGGAGGGATGAGTTCCATATATGACTGGAAATATATCTTAAACATCTAACATGGATATCTAATTGAATCTAATTGCTTCGCTTATAGTAAAAATTATGAACAGATTTGCAACAAGAGGTCTATTACTATTAGAATCACTATTTTTCATTGTGATTTTTTACTATTATATCAAATTCACTTTCTCCATGTAAAAATAAACCATCACATTAGAATTCAATGTCAAGGTCAATCTTTCATTACTAAGTTAGTTATGTGTGATCCAGAAAACCATGGTTACAATTTAGCCACAAAAAGCCCTCTTCATTGGCAATCAACAAATTGTAAACATCTTCCTTCCATACACATTATGTCGTTTTTTAGTAACATTTTTAAAATTAATAGGACCATCATTTTGTAAGGGGGATCGATTGATTTGAATCTTGGGGGGTTTATAGTCCATGTTTCGGATCCATAAGTTATCAAGACATATTTTTATTAAATATAAAAAGGAATATGACATGTTAAATGTAAATGTTCAATGTGTACTTAATCAAAGTTGACTTAGTAAACATATTACAATTATAAAATGTCAAAAAATATAGAGTTAATATTTGGAAGAGAGGTCCTCAAATTTACCTCATTACCTTTAATTGTTCATCTTAATAGAATACAAGTCTACTCCATTTCTCTCGCTCTCTCTCATGTTGTCATGCTTATTGATTTATTTATTCATTATCGTGCATCATCTTTAATGGTTTTCGTCATTGTTCCTTCACTTGTAAAATTGAAAGATCTTGTGATTTTTCTTTGCATTGTATATTATTCATGATTATCGTGCATCATCTTTAATGTGTCCTAGCATACATGATTATTCACAATATCACAATGTCATGCTTATGCTTCCTAATTGAGTTTAAACATTGTCATGCATTTTAGTCATTAGAAGTAGAAGAAAGTTATTGTTGGATTCATTTAATTTGAAAGAGTAGTTATAGTTTGAGAGAACTCTCTCCTTACCTTAGCTAGAATTCATTGAAAGGAAAGGCTTATTTTATTCATATGCATTTGCATGGTTTGAGTCAGTCATCACACCACGAGTTTCACTTCCATCACTCGAGTAAGTAATACAACTATTAAAATTTAACTCGTTAACTCAACACACTTTAACCTCACTTGAGGATAAAAAGAATTTGTTAGTTAGGTAGGACATCGGGGATAGGAATCCAAATAATTCCCCCTTGTCGTTTTTCATCTGAGACATAGTCGTTGTGTTTAGGGAACTAAAATACTCTAGTATTTATTGACACGGTCACGACCAGTTTGTGGAGGGGCCTCTTGTTGTTTCAGGGGTTAAACCACCACGAGATTGAGAACCGGAAGGACTCTGTGGAATGTCGCACTCCACTTAGCCCTAAGGAAACATCAATCATTGTCTTCCTTGTATTCTCCGGCAACCATACTGGTGATACAAGGGTGATAAGGAAAAAGAGCCAAAAACCTTTTCCGATGTGTCATGAACAAGGTAGCTTAGTGACTTTTCTACTAGGGCTCTTTTACCCAGGATCCCTTTCGGTAGAGGGATATCCTTCAAATTCGATCTCTCACTTCGTATTGTTCGACTTGGATTTCATCACCTTGTGAAGGATACAATTTGTTGAGGTCTCCAGCTCCTAGTTATAAAGTTTGCTTGCATTATCACCTTTTTGGAGGGTCTTTTTCTTTTTAGTGCTACTTGTTGGCATTCTGGCCACTTTTGTTTCAGCTCGCTTACTATGACATCAGTCCCAGTACAATTTTTTGAGCTTGTTCTTTTGGCCTGCGAGCCTCGTCTTTTCATAGCTCCCCTTCTGCACGTTCGGTTGCTTTAGGGTTTTTGAGTTTATACACTGTAGTTACCAATACTTATTTGATGATGTGTGATGTCCTCTTCTCCTAGGTCTTCGAGATGGTTGAGTTAGATGGTCTTCTGAAGGGACTGAACACCCCTTCATGGAGCCAATAATGCTTGACCATCGGAGTAGTCTAGAGGACCACATGATCACATCACCCGTGTGGACTTTTCCGTTTACTGTTGTAACATCCGCTCCCGCCTTCCAAATGCCAAGGAGAGAACATGACCAATCATATGGGGCTTTTGGCAGACTTAGCCCCAATTCTTTTTTTTTTACTCATAAATGCATAACAATTAAAACTTCTGAGTGCAGAATCAACTCAATACAGACACAGCGGAATTAAACATAATAATACATAGACAGAATGGAATGCATCAACATGTTTATCTCAAGCAAAAAGGCGATTCCATATGCAGAGATTCAATCTCAATTTGATTACCATGAATATTTAACATTCAGATTGAACACATTGCATAACACAGAATGTATATAAATTAATTCACAAGAATACTTATCTTGAAATGGAAATGTCCAACGACTGGCTACGGGAGGGCAACGTTCCACCCAACCATAGATCTCTATCCAACCTATATTATTTCAGCTGAGAGATCACCCCCAAGCTGGGCTTTGTATCCACTAAGAAAGAACTAGCTGGGCTCACTCACAGCCATGGTTTCGGTCATCAGCTATGCTAAGCCAACACACCGTTGGGTTTATCAAGCATTCAAGAAGATAGAGGAGGGTAATGCTAAGCCAGTGAGCTCAACCATAGAGCTACATGCATCTCAAGTGAACTCAACAGTCAGGCATCCACATTACCTACCACATCCAACACAAGGAAGATCCCCTTCTCTGTTACACAGTCCCTCAGGCAACTCTTCCCTCCAGTGCTCTTCATGATGGGCATAGAAAGGTCCAGATGCTAATCCTTGAGATTCTAGCCTTCATTGGGTTTATCAAGCACACCCAACCTCTGCACAATCATTTCCTACTTGATTTCTCACCATTTTGCTCACCAAATAACTCAAATCCGTCACCGATTTTCTGGGCTGCAAAAATTGGGTATTCCTATGGATTTCGGGATAGCTAATGATCCCAAATTCGCCCCAAGGTTCATACCAATAGATCCCCCATTTTATTTCACTGTCCAATGCCAAATCTGGGCGTTTTTGGCTCTTCAAAATGTGGGTTCTCCCAAGGTCGCGATTTCTTGTTTTTCTCCCTGCTGGCAAATCATTTTTGGATGGAAAATGGTGCTGGTCCATTTCCCAATGGAATGGGGATGAGGAAGAAGCAACTCCCATGAGGTAGAGTGGCTTGTGGCACAAGAAAACAGAGCCCATACTCTGCCATACGAATTTCTGGGCTGCCCATGCTCCATTGAAGCCATGGACTAAATTCCTCAACCACTTCCTTACAACATAAATAAATGTCAGCAAGGTAAGTCAAATGGGTTCTCAAGGTGACATATGGCAGCCTATGGTTCAATCCCACAACCCCCTCACCACTCCCTAGTGGATACACATGGCCCCTTCTCATTTGTTGCTCCCATAGCCAGTTTTGGTATTTTATTTCAATATTAAATATTTACATCAATTTACAATATCCCATGCCTTAATAGCACGTGGGTAGCACAATATCAAAGCGTGTCTAATTTAAATAAAACTTGAGCATAAACTAGCGGGGCCTTGGCCTTGAGCTCCATGCTAGGGAAACATACAACGTGTGTATACAATATTTACATTAGAAGTCAATATTTCACAAGGCTCAAAATTGGGGTATTACATTTCCCTCCCCCTTAGAACAACACCGTCCTCGATTTTTTCAAAACTGAACAAAAATGGGAATGCCTCCCTCATGGCATCCTCTAGCTCCCATGTAGCCTCATCAGTACTAAGGTGCTCCCATTGGACCTCTACCTGCTCAATGGCTCTGTTACGGAGCAATGTGAATTTCTTGTCGAGAATGCGCATAGGTTCTACTTGGAACTCTCCCTCGGGTTCCACTTGTATCACCTTCCAATCAATCATATGATTAGGATCATGTACATACTTCTTAAGCAAAGATACATGGAAAACATTCTGAGCTCTTATGTTAGCAGGAAATGCAATTCTATATGCAATTGGCCCTATCCTATCAAGGACTTGAAATGGCCCATAATATCTTGGTGCCAACTTGGCACAACTCCCCAACTTGAGGGAACTCTTCCTTGGTTTCACTCTCAAATAAACATGATCCCCGATCTGAAATTCCTTATGTGCTCTTTTCAAATCTGCATAACTCTTCTGCTTGTCCTGAGCCGTCTTTAAATTCTTCCTGATCTTAACAATTTCCTGTTCCATTTCCTTGATCATCTCTGGTCCAAGCACTACCCTGTTCACTGGGCCATCCCAATTCACTGGCGTCTTGCATCCCTTGCCATACAATGTTTCAAATGGACTCATTCCCAAGGATGCATGGTGTCCATTATTGTATGCAAATTCAACCAAGTGTGAATAATCTTCCCACTTGGATGGTTTGTTCATCACATACATTCTCATCATGTCTTCAAGAACCTGATTCACCCTCTCATTTTGGCCGTCCGTTTGAGGATGGTAAGCTGTACTGAAATTCAATTTAGTTCCCAATTCCTGAAATAATCCCTTCCAGAAATCGGAGGTGAACTTTGTATCATGATCAGAAATTATTGCCTTAGGCAATCCATGCAATCTGAATATCTCTCTCATGAAGGTGTTCTCAATGTCACTAGCCTTGTGAGTGGACTTCACTGGAATAAAGTGAGCTAACTTCGATAGCTTATCCACCACAACCATGATTGAATAATGCTTCTTCACTGTCATGGGCAGACTTGTTATAAAATCCATGGAGATCACTTCCCACTTCCATTCCGGAATGGGTAAGGGGTGCAATAATCCTACTGGATGTTGGTGTTCTGCATTGACTTGTTGGCACTTCTGACACCTAGCAATGTACTCAGCTATGTCCTTCTTCATACCGTTCCAAAATAATTGCTTTCTTGCTGCTGTTATAGTCTTCTGATATCCTGGGTGTCCAGAGTACGACATTTGGTGTATTTCATCCATTACTAGTTTCTTCAAATCTACATTATTTGGAATGTACGACCTATCTTTGTAGATAAGGATACTGTCTTCACCCAGCTGATATCCTGCACACTTTTCATCCACATTACCGTGTTGCAACTTCTCTTTAATTTGAAGGCAAGTTTCGTCACTGTTTTGGGCTTCAAGAACTCTTGTCTTCAAATCTGATTTGCACATACTTACTGCTGAAACATGAAATTTTCTGCTAAGAGCATCTGCAACCTTATTCTCCTTCCCTTTTACATTTTTAATTTCAAAATCAAATTCACAAAGAAATTCCATCCATCTAGCTTGCCTAGCATTCAAGTTTGGCTGATCAAACAAATACTTCAAGCTCATGTGGTATGTTCTAAGCTCAAATCTTCTTCCCATCAAGTAATGCCTCCACATCTTAAGAGCATGCACTATGGCTACTAATTCTAAATCATGTGTGGCATAATTCTTTTCATGCTCTTTTAATTTCCTGGATTCATAGCAAATCACAATTCCTTCTTGCATGAGAACCCCACCTAGTCCTTCAATGCAAGCATCTGTGCACACTACAAAATCCTTCCTTGGATATGATATCTCCAAAACAGGAGCACTGGTAAGTAACTCCTTCAGCTTCTGAAAAATTTTCTCACATTTTTCAGACCATACAAATCTGATGTTCTTCCTTTGCAATGAAGTGATCGGATGAGCTATCCTAGAGAATCCTTCAATAAACCTTTTGTAGAAACCAGTAAGGCCCATAAAATATCTAACATCTAAAACATTTCTTGGAGTTGGCCAATCCATGATGGAATTAATCTTCTCTGGATCCACTGCAATTCCTTCTTCTGAAATGACGTGACCCAAATATTGAATCCTCTTTTGATAGAATTCACACTTGCTTAACTTGGCATATAGCTGATGTTCTCTAAGAACTTGCAACACCATTCTTAGATTCTCCTCATGTTCTTCTTCATTTCTTGAATAGACAAGAATGTCATCTAAAAACACAATCACAAACTTATCCAAATATTTGCTGAATACACTATTCATGAGACACATGAATGTGGCAGGTGCATTGGTAAGGCCAAATGGAACCATAGTGAACTCATAATGACCATATCTAGTTCTAAAAGCTGTCTTGTGAATGTATTCTTCTTTAATCCTCACTTGATGGTAGCCGGACCTCAAGTCAATCTTTGAAAATAATTTGGCTTCCTTCATTTGATCAAACAAGTCATCAATTCTTGGTAATGGATACTTGTTCTTAATTGTCACTTTATTGAGCTGCCTGTAATCAATACACAGCCTTAAAGTCCCATCTTTATTCTTGACAAATAACACCGGTGCTCCCCAAGGAGACACACTAGGCCTGATATACCTTTTATCCATTAATTCTTGCAGCTGCATCTTCAATTCCACCAACTCCGGTGTACTCATTCTATAAGGAGCTTTGGAATTCGGCGCTGCCCCTGGAACAAGATCGATGGTAAAATCAATATTTCTATTCGGTGGCAACCCTGGTACCTCATCCAGAAACACATCTTGGAACTCTTGCAATATCCTGAAGTCTTCTAGTCTTGGCCCTTTGTCCTCTAATGAATCTGGAATATGGACTGCATATAATTGACAACCCTTCTTATAAAACTTTTTCAACTTCAGGGCTGAAATCTGCCTTACTGAAACTTGCTTGGGAATTCCTTTTACCAATGTTGGCCTTCCCTTTTCATCAATGCACTCAAGTGCTTTCTCATAACAGTCCAATTTGTCTCTATGTCTTTCTAACCAATCCATGCCAATTAATGCATCATAGGATCCTAATGGTAACACATTCAATTCAGCATATGTGTGGAGTCCATTCAATTCTATGGGACACTCCATCACTACCTCACTTACTTTTCTCTTGGTTCCCGTGGCTAATTGCACTAGCCAAGGCTTATTATGCTTCATTTTCCTAAGAGAACAACCTTCAACCACTTTTGGAGAAACATAACTATGAGTAGATCCTGGATCAATCAAAACAGAAATAGATTGCGTAGCAATCTTACCTTCGACTTCCACCACTGATGATTGGTGGTCTGCTTGATGATTATCCAACACTGCATAAATCCGAGGTGTTGTCCTTGCCATGTCCCCCACCGTAGCTACTCCATTCAAGTTGTTCAACTTTCAAGAATTATCTTTTCGATGTGGACAATCCTTCAACATGTGGTTTTCTCCACATCCCCAACACTGAAGTGCTCCTTTTGATGCTTTGTCTGCTGCCACTGCTGGTTTGAATCCACTCCTTGATTCCTGCCCCTATGGAAAGGTTCTAGGCTGACCTCTGAATGGTGGCTTGAAGCCATTCTTCTTTTGATCAAACTTCCCTCTTGGCTTTCCTTTCCATGCTGGGTTAGCCTCTATTTTTTCTTTACTTTGCTCATAGCAATGCATTTCCATCCTAATGGCTTCATCCAAACTTGGTGGATTAACAAACTCAATACGATCCTCGAAGCTTTGAGTTAGACCTCCAAGGAAGCATTGGATTTTTACTCTCTCATCCTTAATGTAGTCAACATACCTCAGTAATTCCAAGAATTTGTGGACATGCTCTTCCATAGACTTTAGTCCCAACCTGAGTTCATTAAACTCTTTTCTCTTACCATCATAATACCTAGCAAAAAGGTATTTCTCCTTGAAGTACCTCTTAAATCTTTCCCAACTGATCTTTCTCTCATTAATTCTTTTCACTTGCACGAGATTGTCCCACCAAATGGAAGCTCTGCCATTTAGGTTGTAAATGGAAATTCTGGCTTTCTCATTTCCTGAGTAGTCTTGAATTCTGAAGTATTTCTTCATTCCAAGAAGCCATGCTTCTGCTTCTTGGCCTGTCTAGCCTTCCCCATCAAATGTGGGAGGTCTTGCCTTCCTGAATTCTCCCTGTGGGATGCCCTTGAACTTCTTTCTTCAATCCAATATCTTAGGTGCACGTCTTGGAATTCTTCTAGAACATTTGGAGTCAGACGACCTGCTGGAACAAGACCTTGATGAAGATGTTTTATGCTTTCTGCTCACCGAACTCTTCCTTGGGCTTGGAGTCCTCCTCTTCGAGTGAACTCTAGAATCACTCCCTGCATTTCTTCCTTCTTCACCCATATTTCTTGGGTTGGACCCAAGGTTTATCTTATGCTGCATATCAGTGAGGCTTTGCAAAATAGCAGCATTGAGTTGGTGTTGTTCTTCTTGAGCCTTCATCAATCTTTCATTGAAGCTCACCATGGTTTCAACCAAATTCTGAGTAGTCACCTGCTCCCTTCTCCCATTGGATTTAGTCTCCGCATTTTCTTCATGCACATTTTCTCCTAGAACATCTTCTTCGTGTTCATAAGGATCTTGAGCATCATTTATGGTCACCATCTTTCCTATATGCTACCTCTGCTACAATTATAAATTTTATGAGCTGCAAGCACTGTGCATTATGAAAATGTTTGTGAGAAATCATAAGAATGCATATAGAAATATACACAATCAATATTTAACATAATAGAACTCATGGAATAATTCACATAGTTGCTATGCATTCCTTTCCCTTGCCCATTCAAGCAATTCTGGAAATTGCCCAAATTTATCAATAATTTGTCAAAACAGTCATTGGTACATTTCTGCTCTAATTATTCATGGAGTATGATAACTTCATTCCAATTCTGGTCATACACCATTATTCTCTACTAGACAAGCTTTCCAATGCCTATCCTCGTGCTCCATTCCAACATTGGGTGTGGAAACAGCGTTGTTTCAAAAGTGACAACTCTTACCATTAATTCTGCACATTTTACACAGTTGTATTTTGGTCCAGAATGCCAACTTCAACCACTTGTAGAAGAAAATTTATGAAGAATCACAAAAACTTTTATATCGGGAGAAGTTAGTCCATATAACAAGGAACACTCAGCAATTCGTGGATCTCAATTTCGATGCACCATTCATCTTTCATAAAATTCTGGGTTTAACTACTTTTCCTTTTTAACTGCCTTGCAACCTATGCTCCACCTGTGCGCCACCTGCGCACAACCTGTGCGCAACCTATGCGCCACCTATGCACAATCCGCGCACTATCCATGCGCAACCTACGCACAATCCATGTGCAATCTGTGCGCAATCTGTGCGCGACCTGCGTGCAATCCGCACGCAACCCGCACGCAATCTGTGCACGACCTGCGCGCAATCTGTGTGCAACCCGCACGGAATCCACACGCAATCTGTGCGTGACCTGCGTGCAATCCATGTGCAACCCACACGCAATCTGCATGAAATCTGTGCACGGCCTGCACGAAATCCGCGCGCAACCCACACACAATCTGCATGCAATCCGCATGCAACCCGCATGCAATCCGCGTGCAATCTGTGCGCGACCTGCGCGCAATCCGCATGCACCCCGCACGCAATCTGCGCGCAATCTGTGCGCGACCTGCGCGCAATCCGCGTGCAACCCGCACGCAATCTGCGCACAATCCGCATGCAACCTGCCCGCAATCCGCATGCAACCCGTACGCAATCCGCGCGCAATCTGTGCGTGACCTGCGCGCAATCCACGCGCAACTCGCACGCAATCTGTGTGCTTGCGGGGGTCATATCTCCCTCATTCCTTAACTAAATAAGGTAAGTTTGGTACCGTTGGAAAGATATTGGAGAGGTCTATGCACCTATATGATCTTATTTTTCATCTGAGAAGTCTAACCCTATCGTTTTCCCAATCAAAGTGCCACCCCCAGCTTCCCAATATTACATTAAAATCATTATGTTTCTTGCCTGTAATTCAGAATTTGGCCCAAGCAGCCCCACTGCTACAAGATGGGCTCCAATACTACTATGTAACATCCCCTCCCACCTTCCAAATGCTGGGGAGAGAACATGACCAATCATACGGGGCTTTTGGCAGACTTAGCCCCAATTCTTTTTCTTTTACTCATAAATGCATAACAATTAAAACTTCTGAGTGCAGAATCAACTCAATATAAACACAGTGGAATTAAACATAGTAATACACAGAAAGAATGGAATGCATCAACATGTTTATCTCAAGCAAAAAGGTGATTCCATATGCAGAGATTCAATCTCAATTTGATTACCATGAATATTTAACATTCAGATTGAACACATTGCATAACACAGAATGTATATAAATTAATTCACAATAATACTTATCTTGAAATGTAAATGTCCAACGACTGGCTATGGGAGGGCAACGTTCCACCAAACCATAGATCTCTATCCAGCCTATATTCTTTCAGTTGAGAGATCACCCCCGAGCTGGGCTGTGTATCCACTAAGGAAGAACTAGCTGGGCTCACTCACAGCCATGGTTTCGGTTATCAGCTATGCTAAGCCAACACACCGTTGGGTTTATCAAGCATTCAAGAAGATAGAGGAGGGTAACGCTAAGCCAGTGAGCTCAACCACAGAGCTACAGGCATCTCAAGTGAACTCAACAGTCAGGCACCCACATTACCTACCACATCCAACACAAGGAAGATCCCCTTCTCTGTTACACAGTCCCTCAGGAAACTCTTCCCTCCAGTGCTCTTCAGGATGGGCATAGAAAGGTCCAGCTGCTAATCCTTGAGATCCTAGCCTTCAATGGGTTTATCAAGCACACCCAACCTCTGCACAGTCATTTCCTACTTGATTTCTCACCATTCTCCTCACCAAATAACTCAAATCCGTCATCGGTTTTCTGGGCTGCAAAAACTGGGTATTCCTATGGATTTCGGGATAGCTAATGCTCCCAAATTTGTCCCAAGGTTCATACCAATGGATCCCCCATTGGATTTCACCGTCCAATGCCAAATCTGGGTGTTTTTGGCTCTTCAAAACATGGGTTCTCTCAAGGTCGCGATTTCTGGTTTTTCTCCCTGCTGGCAAATCATTTTGGGATGGAAAATGGTGCTGGTCCATTTTCCAATGGAATGGGGATGAGGAAGAAGCAACTCCCATGAGGTAGAGTGGCTTGTGGTACAAGAAAACAGAGCCCATACTATGCCATACGAATTTCTGGGCTGCCCATGCTCCATTGAAGCCATGGACTGAATTCCTCAACCACTTCCTTACAACATAAATAAATGTCAGCAAGGTAAGTCAAATGGGTTCTCAAGGTGACATATGGCAGCCTATGGTTCAATCCCACAACCCCCTCACCACTCCCTAGTGTATACACATGGCCCCTTCTCATTCGTTGCTCCCATAGCCAGTTTTGGTATTTTATTTCAATATTAAATATTTACATCAATTTACAATATCCCATGGCTTAATAGCACGTGGGTAGCACAATATCAAAGTGTGTCTAATTTAAATAAAACCTGAGCATAAACTAGTGGGGCCTTGGCCTTCAGCTCCATGCTAGGGAAACGTACAACGTGTGTATACAATATTTACATTAGAAGTCAATATTTCATAAGGGTCAAAATCGGCGTATTACAACTGTGATGATGGTCTTTCAAGTTATATGGAACAATGGTACATTTGAGAGAGCGATGAATGGTTGTACCCCACCTTGGTCGATTGTCTTATGGTCCTTTCATTTTGTCAATAATATTTTTGTGTTACCTCGCCTTTTACCTTTTGGGTGTTTTACTGATATTGGGATATCTTGTGATTTGTACCACCTTTTATGTTTTAGGTCTTGTGGGTACTATGGTAGTTTGTCCACATTTTAGGTACACCCACTTTCTCCAAATTGTTATGAGTCTTTATGCCCACTTCATACCATCCTCCTGACCTTAGTTAGGAAGATTGCATGATATCATACGTTTTGGTGGTACTATTTGAGTTACAAGAGGTAGTTACAAGGAGTTATTGCATATATGAGGTAGTTACAAGGAGATATTGCATAGAAGAGGTAGTTACAAGGAGCTATTGCATATATGAGGTAGTTACAAGGAGATGCATATATGAGGTAGTTACAAGGAGATATTGCATATATTGATTTGTACTGCATTTTATATTTTTGGTCTTATGGTTATAACTATGGTAGTTTGTCCACGTTTGAGGTAGTGTGCACCCCCTTAGTCCCAAGGGTTATGAGTCTTTATACCCATTCTTTTTTTTTTACTTGTACCTTACTGGTTGGTCTTTGTACTGAGCCTTTTTACTGTCACTGAATTTCTTTGATTGACCGTACCATAGCCCAGTCATCTCTCTCTCTCTGGTTTGTACTAGACCTATCATAGGGTCACTTGGTTCCTAGAGTTGACTGGCCTCTAAGAGGAACAGTCATTTCTGAAAGTAACTCTTCTGAGTATATTACAGGAAACATCTGTGTAGTGTTTCATGTGTGATGTAGCGTTAAATCAAATAGTAAAAAACAACTCATAAATATTGCATGACTTTCTACTCTTAAGAAAGATAAATTGGTCATCTTCCGATCATCACTTGAATGCCTACATGTTGACAAAGGGAATGAGGATCAATTAAAATTATAAAAGGCAATACATGTCAACTTTTAAGAGGCGCTATGCCTTGCGATCAAATCTAAACTTTTTTCCAATGGTGCAGGTAGAACCAAACAGATATTTGTCTGATCTGTCTTGCTCGAGCGAGGGGAGTTTAGGAAGGCTAGAGGAAAGTGAGACATCCAGTAGGTCTAGAAGAATTGTATCAACTAGATGTCAAAAAACGAAAAGAAGATTCCATAGACGCAATGAATTTTTTCATGTTCAAGGGGGGTCATGTTCCTATGGTTATGATACAAAAGATGACAAAGACGTTCCCTTGAGGTACAGACATTTAGTGAAACAATGGGTATCGAAGGACCTTCCTCCACCGAACACTGATTTTTTATTTGAACGAGAGGAGATTTCGGGTTTTTTTCCATGGATTGCATCTTGGTCGGTTACGGGACATGTACAGAATTGATGGAGTTTGTTGGACCCATATACAACTACAAGGATTGGATGCGCCTTGTTCGATATACAAAAAGTATGCGTAGCTTCGGATTGTCAACAAACTATTTACAATTGAAAGACAAAAATCAAAATAAAGGAGGAACGTTGTACATGGACGGAAGGCCAAAGGCCACAGGGAATATTGCGGGTTTTATAAACAGTTCACAACCAGGGTCTACAATTAAGCAACCAAACTGCGAATTTGAGGGGCGTGAAGGAAACCATGTTTTAGTAGTTGCTATTAAAACAATATTTGCAGGGGACGAGTTGCTTATTAATTACACTGTGAATCGAGTAGATACAAACAAGGTTACTATAAAACATTTTACCCAACCTTTTAGTAATAAATTAAACATCATCGGGATTTTTTGTTAGTTTATTTTGTTTAAATTTCCCATATTTACTTCGCAGGCCAGTCATCGGGATAAATCCCTGCCAACAAATGGTTGGAGGAGTACTTCTTCTTCGACGGAGTAGGTATACATCTTTCTAATAGTACAAATATAATAAGAAAAAAGAGTTTTTATTTGCTTTGTTTTTCCATTATTAATAACTTGGTTTGTTTTATATAATGTTATTTATATTTGATGCACAATGTTGATCAGGAAATACACCCGTTGAATGTTGATCAGACGACAACACCCTCGGGGCAACAGGTAGACCTGATTTGAATTGTACAATTAAAATATGTCAAAATGTTTTAGCATTATATTAGTGTTTCAATGAATATTTTGGTTTCATTTACGTAATTTTCTAGTCTATGTTTTTGATGCAGGTCAGTTCCGTAAGGTCATCCGCACCGGGGTCCATGCAACAGGTATACATCTTTGTAATATTAAAAATATAATATGAATAATAATTGTTTTGATGTGTTTTTTCATGAATAGTTTTGGATTCGTTTAGGTGACCTTCACTATGTTTTTTTATTAGTGTGTTGTTAGGGGCAGCTCCCAGATATTCGCAGATCGGGGCAAGTCACCTATGACCATTGATCCAATGAGTGGATCGCAATCCTCGAGGTCGTAGGTATAATTCATTTCAATTGTACTAATATAATATGTAGCATAATGTTAATTTTGTTATGTATTTTTCGTGTGTATACTGGTTTCGTTATGATAATGTAAACCATGTTGTAATTTTACGAATCTATCATGATAGATATGTTACGTTAATATAAAATTTGGAATCTATCAATAGAGAACTCACTAGTGCTTTATATATGTTTATTGCAGTCCACTAGTGAGTCATAGTATGAATTAGCATCGCAAGATTTTTCGTTAGAACCTGAAGTGGCAGAGGTGCTTCATGATTACGAAAAAAATTGGTGAAGCCATAGCCCCTCTAAAGAAGGTAGAGAAATTGTTGAATAGATATACTATGGAAATCCTTACCCTACTAATCCAGGTTCCGCAAACAAGCACAATTACAGAAAGGATTGCATTGTTGGAACATAGATCTAATACCTTGCGAGTAAGTTGAGGAATCTTGAATAATAGAATAATTCGTTTAAATCTTTATAATGTTCTCTTTTATATGATAGTATTGAACGTATAAGACATGGTGTGTATTTACAGAATTATAAGGGACCACACAATAGTGGTCAAGGTGGTGTTGTCCCCAGTGAGACTCGTGGAGAGACATTGCACCACGACCAAACGACTCCACGTAGTTCGAATCCTTTGCCATTGTTGTCGATTGAACAGTCGGAAACACGTTCCAAAACACCACAGGCCCTCGCTGTGAGCACAATAGCCGCTACTGACGGACACACAACGGATCGTCCATAAGAAGGGGTCGACACCGAGTCACCTACTAATTTTGATGTCGAAGAAGCTGCATTTCCAGGATCTTCCCGTGTCAAAAGTACGTGAACACTAGAGACAACATTTTTGGTGGACAAAGATCTCTTCCCAAGAAAGATAGCGAGGATCGGGTAATTAATCATAGTTGATCAGGTTAATTAGTGTTTATAATTTCATTGTAATATACCCATAAACATTTTTTATCAACTAATTATGATCATGGCATGATCGTTGTGCAGGAAACGATGTTTTCTATAAACATATGAATGAATTTTACTTGGAGATCTTCGGGCCCACCATCCGAACAAAGTGGGATAGACAACCGAAACATTTAAAAGATGAACTCACTAATCGGTTGGTTGGCCTGCTCGGGGACAAAACCTTCAATCATGCCAATGTCTTCAAAAAGGCTTGTCGACATGTGAAGGTTGTCCAAGACCAGTATAGGACACACCTAAAAAAAAACCAGAGGTATGAGCACCCACCAATGATTCCAGCAATGGAGTGGATTCCAGCAATGGAGTGGAGAGCTTTAGTGGAAGATGGAAAGGAGAAGGCTCTAAGAAGAGAAGGCAAGCTAACACCAAGCACAGGGAGTTATGCAATACTTTCCGCAATGTAATTCTAAACCTTATTATCCTTGATTTCTATATCGAACTTGGAACATCTAACGTATTTCAACACTTGCATAGGCTATCAGACACGTCAAAGGCCACAAATGAAAGACTAGAAAAAGTAGGTCAGCACAAGCTTGGCCCTGGTGGTTATTCGAATTTGGCAGCACGGATTGTAAGTTTTGAGAAACCAACAATGTATACAAATAATAAATTGAAAATTATTTTTCATTTTATTGCACTGTAAAATGTTAATTAATGATCATAAGAAAATATGCAGGCCGATCGATTCAATGAAGTACCCACAGAGGAAGACATGAAGCTTGGCTTCCAGGAAGGCTTTGGAGCTATTGTTGAATGTCGAAGAGGCTTATCTGGGAAAACATAGTCTTGTGGTACCAATCCATCCAGTGCACAGGTATATAGACTCTATATAGTTTAATGAAGATTTGTCGCTTGTGGAATATTTTCGTTACAAATACTTGATGTAAAATATTGACTCTGTTTTCAACAGGAAAGCAATGATCCCATTAGTGTCGAGGAGGGACAACAACAAATCGATGATCAAGCTTCGAATCCTGGTAATGAATTTATTCATATCATACAATTTATGTACAGCATTGCAAATGGTGACCATTAATTGTAGTTCACAGTATTTCAATGGTAGAGGATGTAGAGGGTGAAACTGTACAAGTTGATACTAGACAAGAACATCAATAACATGATTTGGTCACACCAGGTAAAAAAACACCTTCGTAATGAATTTATCAAACGAAAAACTTGTCATTACAATAGAAAAATATAAAGATGTAACATTTTCACATCGTTGTAGCAAATCCGAACCCCTTGCCACAAAATCCACGTCTGGAACAACAATCAGCTAGGATATTGCATACATCACCAAAAGCGCCTGCTAAAGAACCAAGAACTGGAGAAGAAAGTCTAGATGTAGATGGTCCTCTTATAGATTATGTACCACTACTGAAGAGAAGAAAAACTTATAAAAAGAAGGATGGGAAAAATGGCGTCTAAATATTTTTGATAACAATATATCATCCACGATTTTTGGTCTAATGAATGAATGAATGGTTTAATGAATGTTCTAATGTTTTAATGATTCAGTGTAGTAAACTGTTACCTTCATTGAATTTCAACTTTTATTGAATGAATGTGTTGACTGAATGATTAATGAATGGTTTATTGAATGTTATCTTTTATTGAATGAATGTGTTGATTGACTGAAACGATGGTTTAGTGAATGTTAGCATTTATTGAATGAATAATGGATGAAAGTTCATGATGAAATATGGATGAATTTGCACATTTTTTTTTCAAGTACATGCATTGGGTATGGGTAATTGAGAGTGATGTGAGAGGGGGGGGGGGGGTAGAAGATCTTCCACCCTCACGTGGTTGGCCCTATTCAGTAGAGAATATGAAATTATTCTCGAAATAGAGAGGAGATCAATGAATGGCTACAATGTCAGCTTTCTACAACCCACTCACGTGTCGTCTAAATTTTGTCAATTTCTTGGAGCTTGTTGTGATTTTTGGTTTCTCCTCATAACCAATTTCGAGTTTCCACATGATGAAATATGGATGAATTTGCACACATTTGTTTTTTTCAAGTACATGCATTGGGTATGGGGAATTGAGAGTGATGTGAGGGGGGGGAGGGCATAAGAGCTTCCACCTTCACGTGGTCGGCCCTGTTCAGTAGAGAATATGAAATTATTATCGAAACAGAGAGGAGCTCAATGAATGGCTATGATGCTGGCTTTCTACAACCCACTCGCATGTTGTCTAAATTTTGACAATTTCTTGGAGCTTGTTGTGATTTTTGGTTGCTCCTCATAACCAATTTCCAGTTTCCACAACTTCAAAGGTTGAGTAAATGATGCACTGGAATCAATATCCTTAACCTTCTCTTTAATTTCCTTGGAATCAATATCCTTAGCCTCACATTAAATCCTTCCAAATTGGTATATTTACCATTCAAGGCTGGCTTCTTCTAAAGCATGATATTTGCAACTAAGCTAGCATACATCGACAACAATTAGAGACATGCTGCTTGTTGTCAATGTTCATCTTTTTTTTAGGAATGCAACTTGACCATAATGGCTCTTCTTACGCTAAGGAATTAAAGTCAACAACAAATTAAAGAAAACATATAGTTTGCATCAAAAAAATAACAGGGTACGAACTGAACTGAGGAGATTCGAACCTGCGACCTATGTCTAGTCCCAAGGCTACCACCTTCAAGCTTGAAGTACAGCTGGCAATGGGCGACCACCTTCAAGCTCAATTCATTCTGCATGCATTTCACAATGGGAGATGGCGGGCTACCACATTCAACCTTGATTCATTATGTATGCATTTCACTATGCAATCATCTCAGATTCTCGTTGCGTGTTCCTTCTATTAGTTTATCAATTCAGTATGACCCACACCTGCCGTCCGAGGAGTGTTTTCGCAGTCTTGAGTTCTAGCCTGACAATGGTGACGATTCATTCTATTACATTTCCCTTAAGCTGCAATATGGCAAACTTATAGTTCACTGTCAAGATTTCTCTTACCGTCACATTTGTCAGACAAACCTTGATAGTGAACTATGAGTTTGTCATTTGCAGCCGAAGGGAAACGTAATACCATGAATCGTCAACCATTGCCAGGATGAAACTGAAGACCACGGAAACACTAATTAGACGACATACATGGGTCATACTAAATTGATAAACTAATTGATGGAAAATGCATTGGGAATCTGAGACGGTTGCACAGTGAAATGCATGCAGAATAAATGAAGAGTGGGTGTTGAGAGAAATGGTTTTGGGACGTCGTATGAGAGGAAATGGAGATGGGAATTGATTGATAAGGTCAAGCTTGAAGGTGGTATCCTTGGGACTAGACATAGGTCACAGGTTCAAATCTCGTCTAAATATTTTTGATAACAATATATCGTCCATGATTTTTTGCCTAATTAATGAATGAATGGTTTAATGAATTTTCTAATGTTTTAATGATTCAGTATACTAAACTGTTTCCTTTATTGAATTTCAGCTTTTATTGAATGAATGTGTTGATTGAATGATTAATGAATGGTTTATTGAATGTTATCTTTTATTGAATGAATGTGTGGCTCGACCGAAACAATGGTTTAGTGAATGTTAGCATTTATTGAATGAATAATGGATGAAAGTTCATGATAAAATATCGATGAATTTGCACATATTTGTTTTTTTCAAGTGCATGCATTGGGTATGGGGAATTGAGAGTGATGTGAGGGGGGGAAGGGGCCATAAGAGCTTCCACCTTCACATGGTTGGCCTTGTTCAGTAGAGAATATGAAATTATTCTCGAAACAGAGAGGAGCTCAATGAATGGCTACGATGCTAGCTTTCTACAACCTACTCGCATGTCGTTTAAATTTTGACAATTTATTGGAGCTTGTTGTGATTTTTGGTTGCTCCTCATAACCAATTTCGAGTTTCCATAACTTCAAAGGTTGAGTAAATGATGGACTAGAATCAATATCCTTAACCTTCTCTTTAATTTCCTTGGAATCAATATCCTTAACCTCAAATAAATATAAGTGAACAAAAGAAAATTCAAGAAAGAGATTAAACTTGCAAAATATAACACTTGTATTAATAAATTCAAAAAGAGAGAGTAATGTTAATGGGCCTCTTCGAGAGGATGAGCTCCTTTGAGCAAAGCTTCAATACAATACCAATCTTTGACAAAACAATATAAATCCTTCTAGCGCTATAAATAGTTTCTTAATAAACAAAACCCTAACTACATGGAATCTCAAAATTAATGAGTACCAACCACTTACTGGTTCTTATTTAATAAAAATGAGCCTTTTACATTAAGTAACTACCCATTAACTATATAATGAGCCTTATTCAAAGAATATGATCTCATACATGAATATACAAACTCCTCAGTATACCAAATTAGAGAAGTTAGGTAAGAGTACCTTGACACAATGGAAGCACACTACCAACCATCTCTTTGTGACGAATATGCCACAATGCTAGATAAGAAGAGGGATTAGAGAACATGTATTCAATATGAAATTTTTTATTTCAAAAATGTTATTTTTTTTTTTTAAATGTATTGGGTAGTCGCTTAACCGATGACTTAACCGACAACTGCAAGGTAGTTTCCGATGCCTTTGCCATGCTTCCGACAGCTGGAAACGTCGAATCCTCCTTTTTTTGTATGGTATGGTAGTTTCTTAACCAACGACCTAACCGACAACCGTAGGGTAATATCCGACGCCTTTTCCATGCTTCCGACGGCTTGAAACATCGGATCCGCCTTTTATTTGTATGGCATAGATGTCACTTAACCGACGACCTTACCAACGACCGCAGGGTAATTTCCGACGCCTTTTTCATGCTTCCAATGGCTCAAAACGTCAGATCCACCTTTTTTTGTATGGTATGGGGGTCGCGTAACCGATGACTGAACCTGTAACATCCTTCAAAATTTGACCATTATTATTATTATTATAGTAATTAATTATAATTTATGTATGTGGCTCTTGTGAGGATCTCAAGGCCAAGGCCCCACCAGTGGACCTGGAAAATGGTATTATGTTTATAAATGTTGTTATAAACTTAAGGACTAGAGACAGACATTTGAGTCCACTAGGGGGAGAGAGAGACTGACTAGCTAGGAAGCCATAAGAATATGGGTTTTGATAGTTGGATATCGTCTTAGTGCCGGTAGGCACTTGAAGAAAAGAAAGGGTTATTTTCGACCTTAAGTTAGATATGTGTCATCCTAGGTTGACGTTAGTGGCTACTCACCTCAAAACCATTGTTTTGACTCCACTACCCCTTCTTTCGGCATAAAGGACTAATTATTACCCTAAAGGATTTGACTAAGTGATCTAGAAGTCTTTGTGGTAGACGCTTAATACCTTGAGCTATAGGTCTACACATGTGTACTTAATCTTTAGTATTTTAGCTAATTGATATTTTTATTCCTTGTCAAATAAGACACCTCCAAGACATTCTATTAGTACCTTTAAAAGGAAAAAGGGGAAACAATTAAGGATATTCGTGCATCTATATATATATATATATGTGTGTGTGTCATTCTTTTAAATACTATTAAATTTATAGTAGTAAATCATTATTGAATTTGACTAGGGTGAAATAAACCTTGAAGTTGAAGGTTATATTCTTCTTTGATAGACTTAAAAGATTAAGTATTAAATCCTCATACTAAGTTATATATATTTATATGTTGGAAGAGATTGAAAAAACGCTTCCCCTACACGTATTAAGGTTATGATTAATAATGGATGATTGACCTTGAATCAAGGGCAAGCACCACATTAAATATTTTTATCCTCAAAACTGATGTTAAAAGTTAGTTGAGCATAACATTGTTACTTAATAAAATCCTACTAAGACAAGTGGCGGGGTATCTTCGTTAAAGATTACCACAAGCCAATCAACCCGATCTTGGAGGGATGTTGTTGGCCTCTCTGAGAGGAGAGACTGAGCTCCTAAATGTGAAACCCTGTAAGATGCCACTTGGAAATCTTATGTTAAGCATCCGACGTAATCTTTGGAAGTGTGGTGGATTCCTCGAGGTAGTGGCTCAACCCGGGGTGTGTTTAAATGAGAAGCATGACCTGGAAAATGAGGGGAGAGCTGAAATCCAATGGTTCATTTCGGAATGTCGCTCCATATTTATTTTCCCAACAATACCCTACTCTGGAGGATTGCTGAGGTATACTGGTGAAAGCGCATATTTCCTTTGTTAAAGTGCAGATTCCCTGGAAATATACAAAACGTATGCCATTATATATTCCTTTATGGTGCTGGAAATCGAGTGCCCAGTACGACTGAGGTCAATATCTCACCATTACAGCACTGGACAATGAGTTTCCTGTGCGATTAAGTGAGAGACGAGCTGGACGACCCCCTTCCTTGAAGGTTGATCCCTGTGTTAGGGTATGGCAAACTCCCATGATTGGTTTCTTTGCTGGAAAGATATCGTTGAGCTCTGCCAGGAAGGATTTTTCACACCACGGTAGAGAGGCAGAAGCGGTTCTGGCATCATGAGTACGAGACAAGGTATCGTGGCAAAGATGTAAGTGTGTGCTATTCTATATTAATATTTACAAAGACGCGTTACTCTCTTCGTCTGCCTATATTAAAAAGTTTAAACTCTGGTTTCCTTATCTACCTTCGTAATGACAGAGATAAGCTGTTACTCTGTGTTATTGGAAACATGGAAGTAACTCCTTGTGCTTTCATTTGCCTATCCACCTTAGTATTGAAAAAGAAGCGAGGTTCTCTGAGTTTGTTTGTACCCTAAAGATTGTTCCTGTTCTTATTCCTTTCGATCCGCTCTCGGATTTTGATAGAGATGTATTTTTGGTTCTCTACGTTTGTTTGTTTCATGTGAGTCAACCCCAAATTCTTTTAGATCTTCATTAGCATTGACAGAGAGGCATTGTTGCGTTTGCGTCAAGGGTAACTTTGGAGTTAATCTCTAATCATATTGCTGTCGATGTTAATAGCGAATAGGATGTCGTTGAAGTATGGTTCCCAAACCATGGGCAGGTTATTCTCAGTTTTAGATAATTGTTATGGGCTCTGTGACGTGAGGAAAGAATTGACTTAGGTTATTTTAATTTATTAACTGACTTTTACTTCTGTTGAAATATCGTACCCCAAATCAATAGCTGGGGAGAGCTGGCTCCATGAGACCAATCCCAATCCTAATTGTATTATACAATTTGAACTCTGATATGATGTACAGTTAAGCTCTGCGTTGGTAAATATTGGATGCAGAAAGGGGATAAACCTCATAAGTCGGTTTCTTTTATCTTCATTAATCTATTATCAGCTATAGTTTATCTATTTGCTGTGTTGGTATTCAATTCCGGTGAATCGCCATAGTAACCTTGCATTTGAAAATTGAATTCAGTTACCTATTGCATATAATCCTTGCATGAGTCATGACCGCTATACATATGCGATGACTATCTTTGTATTGGTATTCGATGTCATGGACCGCTGTACTATCCTTGCATTGGAATTTTAATACAGTTTGTTTGCTTTAGATATTTTCTACATTAGTCATGAAATAATTATGTTTAAGGATAGATAATTAAGTTCGATTTCTACCTTGTATATATTATATAAATTCTGCTCGGCTATCTCTAGAGAGGGCTTCTATTGTTTTAGATTCCTTTTTACACGTATGGACATTGGTAGTTCGGCTCGTAGAGCTTGATCCATGTAAGTTCTTTGGACTTATTATTTCACTTACTGTCAGATCTAGCTCAATGTCGTTGTAGTATGTTATCCCAGTAATAGGGTCACTGCGTGGATTTCGCTCCCAGCTTATAAGATCGAATGCTAGTATTTCTATGATCATGCACTTTGGTTTAATCTTTTGATTGGGTTAAATAAATTTTCTGCATGATCAATAGTTAGTACCCTTAGAATTGAATCGGTGTTCATATCCCTGTAGTGATAAATTCCTTTCTTATGCCATCTCAAAACCAAAGCGATCTTAGCTTTATATGATTTCTTTTTACAAGTTAATTTAGCTTTATGGTCATGGTTCCTATTGACTTTTATGATTATGTTGTTCATTTAGAAGTATGTATATATATACCTGCTGCGCAAAGTATTCGAGGATTTCAATCCCTATATATATATTACTACTATTTTTTTATATAGTAATTGTTATATTATGTCATCGCGCTGCGTGAAGTTAGTGATTATTTTATGCAACATATATATACTTATGTTTTGAACTCTTAATATAGGAGAACATGAAGATGCCATAATCTAAAAGTAGAAGGATAGACTTATTTTATTGTTATCATAATATGTGTATTATAAGAGGAATAATAAAGGGTATAACATATAGGTAAAGTTTGGACCTAGAAAGGCATTGATGTTATTGGGTTACATAAAGTTTATGATGTCAAACATAAACTTTTTAAGGGAGTATTTCTTTGTGAAAAACCCTCAAGGAAAATGTATTTCTATATTTTTAGTGCCACCTTGTGATGAGAGGCTTCGAGATTATAGAAAGAGATTTATCGCAACAATGTTGCTGGATTGTAATCCCTGATTTCCTTTAAAGATTAATAAATGATGCACAAACCTTTGTGGACTAGCCCGTGTACGGGTGAACCACATTATCTTTGGTCTCCTATGTTTGCCTAAGGTGTTCCTCAATGTGTCTTTATGTATGAGTACTTGCTTCTTTCTTAAAATGTTTATGATTACTTTGAAGTATACGATTCAGTTAGAAAGTTGGTTGTTTATATGATGTATAATGCCAGTATGTTCCACTTATGATTATGATTAAGTTGTTACCAGTTAGGTTGTTGTATTGGTACAATTAACTGATAAAAGATGTACATGCTTCTTGAAAATGAATTAACATCTTGAAGTGCATTTTATTAATTTGACGAATAACTGAATGAATTGATTAAAAGAAATATGGGGCTTAAATATAGTTGTCTGTGGTTTCTTGGTCTATGGTTTTTAAAGTTGTATCTGGTGCACACATAGGAAGAGTTAGTTGGTTCAAAAGAAGAAAACCATGTGTTGATTTTAGAAGAGCTATGTATTCGAAGAGTTATAATTATTTGTAAGTAATATTTAAAGAAAGTAAACCCACACTTTATGGTTCCGCATATATTTTAGTGGCATTTTAGGCACTTAGAAAAGTTTTAAATTTTTACGAAATTTTGGGTTCGTGACATATGGTATCAGAGCTGTAGGTTACAACACTCAGGCCTGATGGGCTCAACAAGAAATAAATAGGTATGAAAATTGACTAATCAAATTGATCTTTTGTTTTTGGATGCATGGGATTTGAATGAATGAGGAGTTAATGTCATCCAGGTTCAAGGGAGTAAAGATAAGTATCTCAACATTTGAAGGAGGTATGTTATCCTTGTCGAAAGTTTTCTTTGCTAGAAGAAAGATGTAGGTACTCACATGATTATCGTGGAATATTTAGTGGAAATAATTTGTGTACATGTGAATGTAACGAATTTTGTATTATGATTTATTAACTTGGTTAACCTTGTTAAAAATAGAAGCACTATAATCTCTTATAGGATTGTTGATTCATAAATTTGAAAGTACTAAACTAGAAGAAATAGATGAGGATATGGAAAACTTAGCTGAATTATGTTATTATCTTGACAGAACAAAAGATTTTGAGACATGTCAACTAATAAGTAATTTCATAGAAGTATCATATATTTTCCGCATTTTTATCAAAGTTTACTACGTATGTTACCTATAAGCATCTCTAAGTTAAAAGTATCAGTTTTATTAGTATACTCCAATGAAATAAGTTTGTTTGATTAAGCAAAGTCGGTTAAACACCCTCAAATTCAATGCATGATTGTTAGTTCATATAATGCTACTTCATAAATATTTCTTCGTAGATATGTAGAAATCGGGTAAATATATTTGTTGGTAGAAGTGATAGTTACTGATTATTTGATGCATTAGTCGAAATAAAAATTGATCCTCAAATATCAAAGTTAGAAGGTCTTACTAATAAGTAGGAATTTGATTTTAGGAAAAGAAAAATCCTAACCCTTGTTACGATTGAATTATATCATGGTATCCTTTAAAACAAAGAGTATTGAAATATTATCTTTAGATGATGAATATCAATTTGAAATAAATCTATATGCAACTGAATGTTTAAGAGTATGAAACTAACATATTTGTTTGCAGGCTTGACCTCAAACTCACAATAAGGATATTGAAGAGTTTACATCGGGACGAATTGAAGGGGATGCATAAGTTAATGAATAAGCATGTATATCATGTTATGGAACTAATGAGTTCAGTTGTTGAACTTTTGAAGCAAAGAAAAATTTTCCTTATACTAACACTTCAGGAGGAGATTTTG
The DNA here is from genome assembly GCA_027924585.1 of Larix kaempferi. Classification (NCBI taxonomy): domain Eukaryota; kingdom Viridiplantae; phylum Streptophyta; class Pinopsida; order Pinales; family Pinaceae; genus Larix; species Larix kaempferi. The sequence goes on from BSBM01001763.1 coordinate 9,672,181, forward strand.
GATCACGACCAATATCATAATACAAGGGGAACATGGATTATACAACCACTTACATAGATAAGTTGAGCTAAAATCACTCAAGAATAAGTAATAATTTACTTTACATTTTTATTTTGATTACAGGGCTTTATGGATCATGATTGGTGGTAAGACTTATGATTGATGATGTGTAATCATCAAAATGCATAGAATGAGATATGATGGTTAATATTTTGTTGGTATTATGTCGCATGTGGAATGCAAAAAATACTAAATGATTGTTACTAAGTAACATTTTCAGACTCAAATGAGAAGGTTTGAAGGGAAAATAATATTTCCTGAACTCAAGTAGAGGCTGCATCTTGCACTCACTTACTAGCTGTTGCCAGGGTGCAACCTTCCCTAAATTGTGGTCATGTTCCCCGTGGAAGTGGAACAGAGCAGGTGGGGTAGCTCGTTGAATGTTGTACTGACCCCAAAAGTCCTAGGCAAACTTTATATCCATCGAATTGAGCAGAGGAAGGGCTCACGATTTTTCCTTGTGTCATTAGAACAGAGCGCACAAGAGGTTCTCTGAGGAGACTAAACTTTTCCTTGTGGTGATAGAATTGAGCCCACAAGAAGATTCGATGAAGGGAAGCTATGTAATTAGTTGCAGAGTAAGACTGTCATATTTCTGCTGTATGCAGAGGTTTTTCGGCTGAGTTACAGAAGACTCATGTTTTGTATGGCAAGTCTCCACGATTGCGGAAATACATAAAGGTTTTTGTATGGCAAGTCTTCATGATTGCTGGAAATGCAAAAGAGTTTTGAATGCAAGTCTCCATGATTGCTGAAGAACAAGAGGTTTGATGATTACAAAGATTTGTTGAAAGAATTGTTTTATGATATGAGATAGTGATTGCCTTGTAGCTAGACTATCACATGTATGCATGTTATGAATGTCGGAAAAATAAAAATATTTCCTCAAGGATGAGGAAGAATGATGAATGTTTACTGTTTGAAATGTTGCATACTTCATATAGTACTAAAGAACGTTGGAAGGTCTTGTATGATCTATGTAATGTGCAGGATATAAGAGGTTGCGGAAAATTGCAAAAATGTGAAGATGATCCAAGCATAAGAACAAAGGAAATAGAAGACGATGACTAGATGTAAAATACAAACCGTTGAACACCGAGGACGGTGTTATCTATAAGGGGTGGAGTATGTAACATCCCTCAAAATTTGACCATTATTATTATTATTATTGTAATTAATTATAATTTATGTATGTGGCTCTTGTGAGGATCTCAAGGCCAAGGCCCCCACCAGTGGACCTGGAAAATGGTATTATGTTTATAAATGTTGTTATAAACTTAAGGGCTAGAGACAGACATTTGAGTCCACTAGGGGGAGAGAGAGACCGACTAGCTAGGAAGCCATAAGGATATGGGTTTTGATAGTTGGATATCGTCTTAGTGCCGGTAGGCACTTGAAGAAAAGAAAGGGTTATTTTCGACCTTAAGTTAGATATGTGTCATCCTAGGTTGACGTTAGTGGCTACTCACCTCAAAACCATTGTTTTGACTCCACTACCCCTTCTTTCGGCATAAAGGACTAATTATTACCCTAAAGGATTTGACTAAGTGATCTAGAAGTCTTCGTGGTAGACGCTTAATACCTCGAGCTATAGGTCTACACATGTGTACTTAATCTTTAGTATTTTAGCTAATTGATATTTTTATTCCTTGTCAAATAAGACACCTCCAAGACATTCTATTAGTACCTTTAAAAGGAAAAAGGGGAAACAATTAAGGATATTCGTGCATCTATATATATATATATATATATATATATATATATGTCATTCTTTTAAATACTATTAAATTTATAGTAGTAAATCATTATTGAATTTGACTAGGGTGAAATAAACCTTGAAGTTAAAGGTTATATTCTTCTTTGATAGACTTAAAGGATTAAGTATTAAATCCTCATACTAAGTTATATATATTTACATGTTGGAAGAGATTGACAAAACGCTTCCCCTACACGTATTAAGGTTATGATTAATAATGGATGATCGACCTTGAATCAAGGGCAAGCACCACATTAAATATTTTTATCCTCAAAACTGATGTTAAAAGTTAGTTGAGCATAACATTGTTCCTTAATAAAATCCTACTAAGACAAGTGGCGAGGTATCTTCGTTAAAGATTACCACAAGCCAATCAACCCGATCTTGGAGGGATGTTGTTGGCCTCTCTGAGAGGAGAGACTGAGCTCCTAAATGTGAAACCCTGTAAGTTGCCACTTGGCAATCTTATGTGAAGCATCCGACGTAGTATTTGGAAGTGTGGTGGATTCCTCGAGGTAGTGGCTCAACCCGGGGTGTGTTTAAATGAGAAGCACGACCTGGAAAATGAGGGGAGAGCTGAAATCCAATGGTTCATTTCGGAATGTCGCTCCATATTTATTTTGCCCAACAGTACCCTACTCTGGAGGATTGCTGAGGTATACTGGTGAAAGCGCATATTTCCTTTGTTAAAGTGCAGATTCCCTGGTGTTAGCACTCGGATTTTCCTTGGGCTGTATCAAAGAAACCCGAGGTAACCTATTTCAAACCAATCTTTAGACTGAAAGTTGGCCTCCTTCAGCCAGAGAGGGCTCTCTCGGCAAATCTGCCATCCAATGTCACCACGACAATAGTTTGACAATGAAACTCAAGGGCCAATTTGTAAAATAAATAAAAACTTAAGGATTTTTAATGAGGTGGCTAGATCAACATGAACAAGATACCATTGGGCAATGGAGTCGAGAAAACAGAAAAATATGGACCAGCAGTTAAACAGATATTCTCATACAAAGGCAAGATAGCTGTCTTATTACAGTCAATAAGATTTTTGCAGGTGATAGGGAAAGAAATAAAGACAGTCCATTAACAGCAGGCATCAATTTTCAGATGAATCTACCGTTAATTTTAGAGAAATAAATGGATGCTCAGAAGCGAATAAATTGAGGCATAGAAACATGAATCTCAATCTATATAAACGTTCATCTAAGCATAGAAGAAAATGACATAATGAAAGGCATAACACAGAAAGTAAACTTGCACGATTAGAGAAAGGGAAAAGGTACAGACTGCAATTTTTAAACAACACATGAATCTTTTATGAAAAATCTGCTCATTTCTGAGATCTGTATTAATTTCTGAAAACCTTGCAAAACACCCGAAATGGGTCTCTCCTTACGGAAAATCCAACCCTTTTCATGTTTTTTTACATATCAATATATAGAAAGACGGCCTATACCTAATCGTGAATTCAAAACCTAACTGAAACTCTTAAAATAGAAACAGTTACAACTTATTTTTTTATTTTAGGAAGTAAATTTGCTGAAAAATAGGCTTCAAAGACCTGGCTGTATATCTCAAATGGAGATACCTGTGTACATTTTGAGAGAGATTTTTGTAACTGGGCATGTGCTGAAGAAAAGCCTCTTTCAGTTTCTGAAAATTCATCTTCATTTGGAAGAAACAGCTCTTTGAAGTTAATGACTAAAATAGTAAACTGAAATTCTGGAAAATTGCCCCGTGAAGATGACTTTGATTCTCTTAAACCATAACACCTGTGTAAAAAAGGAGAGAGGTTTTTGAATATTGGCCCGTGCTGAAGAAAAACCTCTCTCTGTTTCCTAAAATTCCTCTCGGTTTGGTGGAAACAGCTTCTAGAAAATGGTGACTAAAACAGGCATTTTCTAAAAAACGTGTTATACTTATCCCATTTGATTTTCTCTACGGGATATATCCCACATTGGTTGAGCAAGAAATAATTGTGGTGCTTATATACCTCACCGCGCACAACTCTTAATAACAAATAGCACGTGCTATTGGGCGCTTTACCTTCGAGGATGGCGGTTCCGCGTGGGCGGAAGGTGGTTTATAATACCACCGTTGCGTTCACGCGGATGAACAATAACGTGCCACGTGCTCCCGTGGTATTTCGTCCGCGACCGCTTTATAATTTTAAACTTCGAGCTAGTGAGGGATGCGGAATGGGCTATCAACCGTCCATCTCTCTCTAGGATTGTGAACCGTTGATCTCTTTCAATGACCCAATCGTGCTACTTTTCTTTCGTTTTGCTTCTAGCCAATGTATCCCACATGCAATATAAAAGCACGACCACCACTCTTTATATATTGCATTGATTTTAACATATAGCAAGTAATACAAATGAAGGAATGATCTTGGTCTTGGCGCTTGGAGTATGGAGGCTATGTGGGGCCCCTTGGCTCGGCTCTTGGTCACTTGACAAGCCCTCGGTGTTGGGCGCTAATACCTTTTGCTCTATTTGGCCCAAACCAAAAATTTAGAATGAGCCTTAAGTTATAAAAAATTAATTTAAAGCTTTAGACCCCCTTTTTTTTTATAAAGTCGATGACTTAAAACCTTTAAAAAAATCAAAACTTTCATAAACTTTTAACTTTGTCCAAACATTTCTTCATAAAACCTCCATCATGGAAAATCTTTTGTTTTGCATGTTGATGCTATCGAAATCAATTCAAGCACAAAATTTATGGAGTGCTAACAACTGGCTCCTACTGGGGATGTTGTCCTTCCAGCGAGGCAGCAAAGAACACCGTAGACCATGTGCCTGACCATTGGGCGGCTCCCAATCCTGAAAACTACAACCTGTAACCTGTACCTGTATCCTGTAACCAATCTTTCATCCAAAAATTGTAGCTGAAAACCACTTTAACTGTAGAAAACTGAAAACTCACATGCTGAAACTGAACTGAAAACAATACTGTACATACTGAAGACTGCTTGCCTGGCAAACTTATTTCTTCTACCTACCCTACTTTTATAATGTCAAAGGCTTTCCATCAATCAAGTAATTCGGAAACACCAATGAAGCCAATCCATTAAATGTCCAAAGAATCTGACTCTTTCACTGTCAAAATAAGTCACCAACAGAAAATATGACAACACCGACAACCAATGATATTCTTTATTCTCAAAGTAAAAATTTTGCTGCAAATTTAAACCGAGAAAATCTTCCATATACTCAACTATAGGATCAAAAAAGATAAATAGTGTTTGATGTCCTTTGAAATTTCCTGCAATCTGATGAGAGAATTGAAATGTTCTTTCTTCTTCAACATATTCTTCCAGTAATGAACGATTAACCTCATACTCAATATTAAAACATTCTTTTTCTTTGACAATTAAAGGTCGTCGATAATGATCCTCAAAAGATAAATTTTGATAATGAACATCCTGGGATTGAATTTCACCTTCTAGGACTTCTAGATCATTAGACATGACAGCTCTATGTTCTTGATGAAAGAAACCGGTGCCTAATAACTGATTTTTTTGTGGAGAATTATTATCACAAATGAGTTCCTTCAAGATATCATCATGATTGTCATCGTTCAAATTCAGATTTACATGCCCAAAAATGGAAGAAGACTGACTTACATATTCCGGAATATGTGAACACTGCAAATCTGTATAAGCAAGGATCGTAGCATGACTCTGCAGGAGCCGATCTATTTCTTCTTCTGTTAAAAGAGGAGGTGGCTTGTGCATTTTCTGAATCAAACAACTATCATTTTCCTTCTCTTCTGCAGATTGATGCTGAATGCATTCTTCATTTGTATACGAAGGAGCGGATGAATCATCATTTGTTTCTGAATAGAGTTCATGGGAATCTACTATTATGTCTTCATTGATTTTATCTACAGCTAGCTTCTCTTGTCCATCATGGCCATGGACTTGCAAAGAAAAATGATAAAATATTTCAGACATGTATTCATCATTCATACCTTCCAGATCTTCATCAATACTTTCGAGGTACTGTATGAAATCCTCAAACTGATCACAGCAATCTTCCATTAAAGACAAAGCCGGAACATCTACTGCATAATGCTCATAAAATGCTATGTGAAAATCTTTTAAAGAAAACAAGCTACCAGGTCTTAAACTTTCATACCAATCCCTCGCTTTTCCTTCTAAAGAAGCCATGAACATCTTCATAAGACAGTCCTCATGAAACATAATCTTCAACTTGTGTACATGTGCATGAAATTTGATTAAATGTAAAGCAGCATTATCACTGTTTTCATCTTTGAATTTAGGCAAATAAGACTGCCAATCTATTTTAGGAATTTGATTTGGAAAACCAAGAATATGGGACCTGTTCATAGGAGCATACCTTCTTAATAATGAGGCCATCTCGAAATACTGGAACTGTAGATTCTGATTTGAAAGCTGAGGAGACTAGCCTGTGAACCAATGCAAAACTGGATTTCTTTGATGTGGAGTCGCCATGAAATTTCTGAAAACTGGATTCTTTGAAGATGGAGTCGCCAAGTGAAAGATGCACAGCCTGCTTGATATCTGACCGTTGTTCACCATCAACAATCAAATCTGCAACTTTGTCGTTCATACCCAAGAAAAATGAAACCTTCGGTCCCCGGCAGCGGCGCCAAAATGTTAGCACTCGGATTTTCCTTGGGCTGTATCAAAGAAACCCGAGGTAACCTATTTCAAACCAATCTTTAGACTGAAAGTTGGCCTCCTTCAGCCAGAGAGGGCTCTCTCGGCAAATCTGCCATCCAATGTCACCACGACAGCAGTTTGACAATGAAACTCAAGGGCCAATTTGTAAAATAAATAAAAACTTAAGGATTTTTAATGAGGTGGCTAGATCAACATGAACAGGATACCATTGGGCAATGGAGTCGAGAAAACAGAAAAATATGGACCAACAGTTAAACAAATATTCTCATACAAAGGCAAGATAGCTGTCTTATTACAGTCAATAAGATTTTTGCAGGTGATAGGGAAAGAAATAAAGACAGTCCATTAACAGCAGGCATCAATTTTCAGATGAATCTACCGTTAATTTTAGAGAAATAAATGGATGCTCAGAAGCGAATAAATTGAGGCATAGAAACATGAATCTCAATCTATATAAACGTTCATCTAAGCATAGAAGAAAATGACATAATGAAAGGCATAACGCAGAAAGTAAACTTGCACGATTAGAGAAAGGGAAAAGGTACAGACTGCAATTTTTAAACAACACATGAATCTTTTATGAAAAATCTGCTCATTTCTGAGATCTGTATTAATTTCTGAAAACCTTGCAAAACACCCGAAATGGGTCTCTCCTTACAGAAAATCCAACCCTCATCATGTTTTTTTACATATCAATATATAGAAAGACGGCCTATACCTAATCGTGAATTCAAAACCTAACTGAAACTCTTAAAATAGAAACAGTTACAACTTATTTTTTTATTTTAGGAAGTAAATTTGCTGAAAAATAGGCTTCAAAGACCTGGCTGTATATCTCAAATGGAGATACCTGTGTACATTTTGAGAGAGGTTTTTGTAACTGGGCATGTGCTGAAGAAAAGCCTCTTTCAGTTTCTGAAAATTCATCTTCATTTGGAAGAAACAGCTCTTTGAAGTTAATGAGTAAAATAGTAAACTGAAATTCTGTAAAATTGCCCCGTGAAGATGACTTCGATTCTCTTAAACCATAACACTTGTATAAAAAGTGAGAGAGGTTTTTGAATATTGGCCCGTGCTAAAGAAAAAACTCTCTCCGTTTCCTAAAATTCCTCTCGGTTTGGCGGAAACAGCTTCTAGAAAATGGTGACTAAAACAGGCATTTTCTAAAAAACGTGTTATACTTATCCCATTTGATTTTCTCTACGGGATATATCCCACATTGGTTGAGCAAGAAATAATTGTGGTGCTTATATACCCCACCGCGCACAACTCTTAATAACAAATAGCACGTGCTATTGGGCGCTTTACCTTCGAGGATGGCAGTTCCGCGTGGGCGGAAGGTGGTTTATAATACCACCGTTGCGTTCACGCGGATGAACAATAACGTGCCACGTGCTCCCGTGGTATTTCATCCACGACCGCTTTATAATTTTAAACTTCGAGCTAGTGAGGGATGCGGAATGGGCTATCAACCGTCCATCTCTCTCTAGGATTGTGAACCGTTGATCTCTTTCAATGACCCAATCGTGCTACTTTTCTTTCGTTTTGCTTCTAGGCAATATATCCCACATGCAATATAAAAGCACGACCACCACTCTTTATATATTGCATTGATTTTAACATATAGCAAGTAATACAAATGAAGGAATGATCTTGGTCTTGGCGCTTGGAGTATGGAGGCTATGTGGGGCCCCTTGGCTCGGCTCTTGGTCACTTGACAAGCCCTCGGTGTTGGGCGCTAATACCTTTTGCTCTATTTGGCCCAAACCAAAAATTTAGAATGAGCCTTAAGTTATAAAAAATTAATTTAAAGCTTTAGACCCCCTTTTTTTTTTATAAAGTCGATGACTTAAAACCTTTAAAAAAATCAAAACTTTCATAAAGTTTTAACTTTGTCCAAACATTTCTTCATAAAACCTCCATCATGGAAAATCTTTTGTTTTGCATGTTGATGCTATCGAAATCAATTCAAGCACAAAATTTATGGAGTGCTAACACCTGGAAATATACAAAACATATGCCATTATATATTCTTTTATTGTGCTGGAAATCGAGTGCCCGGTATGACTGAGGTCAATATCTCACCATTACGGCACTGGACAACGAGTTTCCTGTGCGATTAAGTGAGAGATGAGCTGGACGACCCCCTCCCTTGAAGGTTGATCCCTGCGTTAGGGTATGGCAAACTCCCACGATTGGTTTCTTTCCTAGAAAGATATCGTTGAGCTCTACCAGGAAGGATTTTTCACACCACGGTAGAGAGGCAGAAGCGGTTCTGGCATCATGAGTACGAGACAAGGTATCGTGGCAAAGATGTAAGTGTGTGCTATTCTATATTAATATTTACAAAGACAAATTACTCTCTTCATCTGCCTATATTAAAAATTTTAAACTCTAGTTTCCTTATCTGCCTTCGTAATGACAGAGATACGCTCTTACTCTGTGTTACTGGAAGCATGGAAGTAACTCCTTGTGCTTTCATTTTCCTATCCACCTTAGTATTGACAAAGAAGCGAGGTTCTCTGAGTTTGTTTGTACCCTAAAGATTGTTCCTGTTCTTATTCCTTTCGATCCGCTCTCGAATTTTGATAGAGATGTATTTTTGGTTCTCTGCGTTTGTTTGTTTCATGTGAGTCAACCCCAAATTCTTCCAGATCTTCATTAGCATTGACAGAGAGGCATTGTTGCATTTGCGTCAATGGTAACTTTGGAGTTAATCTCTAATCATATTGCTGTCGATGTTAATAGCGAATAGGATGTCGTTGAAGTATGGTTCCCAAACCATGGGCATGTTATTCTCAGTTTTAGATAATTGTTATGGGCTCTGTGACGTGAGGAAAGAATCAACTTAGGTTATTTTAATTTATTAACTGACTTTTACTTCTGTTGAAATATCATACCCCAAATCAATAGCTGGGGAGAGCTGGCTCCATGAGACCGATACCAATCCTACTTGTATTATACAGTTTGAACTCTGATATGATGTACAGTTAAGCTCTGCGTTGGTAAATATTGGGTGCAGAAAGGGGATAAACCTCATAAGTCGGTTTCTTTTATCTTCATTAATCTATTATCAGCTATAGTTTATCTATTTGCTGGGTTGGTATTCGATTCCGGTGAATCGCCATAGTACCCTTGCGTTTGAAAATTGAATTCAGTTACCTGTTGCATATAATCCCTGCATGAGTCATGACTGCTATACATATGCGATGACTATCTTTGCATTGGTATTCGATGTCATGGACCGTTGTACTATCCTTGCATTGGAATTTTAATACAGTTTGTTTGCTTTAGATATTTTCTACATTAGTCATGAAATAATTATGTTTAAGGATAGATAATTAAGTTCGATTTCTACCTTGTATATATTATATAAATTCTGCTCAGCTATCTCTATAGAGGGCTTCTGTTGTTTTAGATTCCTTTTTACATGTATGGACATTGGTAGTTCGGCTCATAGAGCTCGATCCATGTAAGTTCTTTGGACTTATTATTTCACATACTGTTAGATCTAGCTCAACGTCATTGTAGTATGTTATCCCAGTAATAGGGTCACTGCATGGATTTCGCTCCCAGCTTATAAGATCGAATGCTAGTATTTCTACGATCATGCACTTTGGTTTAATCTTTTGATTGGGTTAAATAAATTTTCTGCATGATCAATAGTTAGTACCCTTAAAATTGAATCGGTGTTCATATCCATGTAGTGATAAATTCCTTTCTTATGCCATCTCAAAACCAAAGCGATCTTAGCTTTATATGATTTCTTTTTACGAGTTAATTTAGCTTTATGGTCGTGGTTCCTATTGACTTTTATGATTATGCTATTCGTTTAGAAGTATGTATATATATACCTATTGTGCAAAGTATTCGAGGATTTCAATCCCTATATATATATTACTACTATTTTTTTATATAGTAATTGTTATATTATGTCATCGCGCTACGTAAAGTTAGTGACTATTTTATGCAACATATATATACTTATGTTTTGAACTCTTAATATAGGAGAACATGAAGATGTCATAATCTAAAAGTAGAAGGATAGACTTATTTTATTGTTATCGCAATATGTGTATGATAAGAGGAATAATTAAAGGGTATAACATATAGCTAAAGTTTGGACCTAGAAAGGCATTGATGTTATTGGGTTACATAAAGTTTATGATGTCAAACATAAACTTTTTAAGGGAGTATTTCTTTGTGAAAAACCCTCAAGGAAAATGTATTTCTATATTTTTAGTGCCACCTTGTGATGAGAGGCTTCGAGATTATAGAAGGAGATTTATCGCAACAATGTTGCTGGATTGTAATCCCTGATTTCCTTTAAAGATTAATAAATGATGCACACACCTTTGTGGACTAGCCCGTGTATGGGTGAACCATGTTATCTTTGGTCTCCTATGTTTTCCTATGGTGTTCCTCAATGTGTCTTTATGTATGAGTACTTGCTTCTTTCTTAAAATGTTTATGATTACTTTGAAGTATACGATTCAGTTAGAAAGTTGGTTGTTTATATGATGTATAATGCCAGTATGTTCCCCTTATGATTATGATTAAGTTGTTACCAGTGAGGTTGTTGTATTGGTACAATTAACTGATAAAAGATGTACATGCTTCTTGAAAATGAATTAACATCTTGAAGTGCATTTTATTAATTTGACGAATAACTGAATGAATTGATTAAAAGAAATATGGGGCTTAAATATAGTTGTCTGTGGTTTCTTGGTCTATGGTTTTTAAGGTTGTATCTGGTGCACACATAGGAAGAGTTAGTTGGTTCAAAAGAAAAAAACCATGTGTTGATTTTAGAAGAGCTATGTATTCGAAGAGTTATAATTATTTGTAAGTAATATTTAAAGAAAGTAAACCCACACTTTATGGTTCTGCATATATTTTAGTGGCATTTTAGGCACTTAGAAAAGTTTCAAATTTTTACGAAATTTTGGGTTTGTGACAGAACTGACACCATCAAGGAAGGGACTTCGGAATGTGTGCCGTATATTCGACGACAAAAGGATGATATCCGACCAATATTGGAAGTTAAAGCTTTCGGTTATCAGACTACCTGTCAAGCTGGAGGAAGTCAGATCACTGACGAGGTAGGGCCGTCGAATATCCGATGTCTACAACTTTGTCGGATTTTAGCCGATATGCCACCGATGGTAAAAAAATTACTGCCCTTGTCGGATGAGCGACCATAAGTTGTAGCAAATTCGACTTTTTCACTATCGGATTTTGGGTCAAAAAAACTTAGTGTACAAATATAAACAATTGTCATAAGAAAAGAAAATATAAAAGATGGTCATAACATAGGTGTGGGTAGTAGATGACCCATGACCCTTAGAACCAAGGGTAAGTTGATCCAAATGTGGTCAAACAACCATAGTATTCTATAAGAGCAAAACATCAACAAGTTTGTTTTAAAAAAGTTACTCAAGGAGGTTAAACGACCCCATTAAACACCAGTGAAAGATAATGTACCACAAGACCAATCATAGCTCAATCAAGGTGGGGAAGGTACAACCAGTCATATCTCTCTCAAATGTACAGCCGTTCTATATAACCTGAAAGCATCACATAACAGATAAGTACCTTGTACTATAGAAAATAAAATCCACATGTGTTAACATAATTTAGATCTGTATCAACTTAAGCACTCCTCGGTGGTCCATGTGCTGAAGTTGGTACTTGAGATGTAATGGGCAGTAATCTTATAACATAATTTCCATTTCTTTCAGTAAAAGTTGATAAACTAAACATATTGATCATATAACAGTAAGAGAGGTATAGTTGAAGATCTCCACGTTAACATTTAACCAAAAATCAGATCTGAAGTGTGGTACTATTTCTGAATAGTGCTAAAGCAACAGTAAAATATTTTACAAAATAAATTTGATCTCTATCAACTTCAGCACTCCTCTGTGGTCCCTGTGCTGAAGTTGGTCCTCGAGATTTATTGGGCAGTAATCAAATTATAAAGAGTGATGATCATCGAAGTCATGATGAACATATCTAATATATCTAATATAAAGATAATTAAATTTTCAGACTAATTTATCTACATGCAGCACATACAGGAGTGATGATGTTTTCGAAAACAAAGAATTTGAATATTAAAATACAAAATAATTATAAAAAGCATACAATGACTTGTGATGACATTTAAATTTAAATTTCAAATTCTATGAAAATAAAAGATATAAATGGGAAAATTGGTAAGAGCATCACATAAAAGACAAGTACCTCATAACTAAACTAGATAAAAGTTGTCTATGTTACATACTAACAATGTTTCATACTAACAACATCTATATCCATCAAAATACAAGTCATGAACTACTTTTTCGTTGATTTCTGTTTTTTTGCATTGAAATAACTTGCGAGTATGGTATCACAATCATCAATTGGCGCAGTATTTACTGCGATATCTCCTATCATTGTTTGTGTTTCCATGCCCTCATTTGTGCCACTTCTTGTACATCAATGAGCAGGGCATGGAGGCAGTTCTGTAGGGGTGCGAACTGCAGTAACGGAAATGAGGTGCATATATTTATGACGTTGAATTATTATTGAAATAAATATTTCATTATTTTGATTAAAATTACAATATTTATCTTTACCAGTCTCTATAGATGTGACAACTGGGGTGTTAATTGAAGGTATAGTTGCTTTCCCTTGCACTTCATGCTCCTGAGCTGCAGGGTCTTCCATTGAAAGAAGAAAATTTATAAGTTTAGGTCAGGAAATATATGCATCTAATACTAGTATACTTTTCTATTTCCAAAGCATACATACCAGAATGGACACTATGCTCCACACTATCATGGGAAATGTTCACCCCAACATCAACTTGTACTTGCTGAGTAGCACTAGATTCACTGCTGCGGTTGCATTGTTGCTTAAAAACAAACATAAATTTTTAGTTATGGGTGATATAATCAGAAGTACCGAATAGACTTTAATAGTATACTACAATTGGTGATATACCTGCATTTGCGTCATTGGGGAGATTGGAGTCTGCCCCAAGCTTTTCTGATGTTCAACCGCACTTTTAAAACCAAACTTTAAACCAAGCTTTAGGTCTTCATCGGTGGAAGCAGCTTGGAATGTATTTCCCTGCAATGCATGATAACACATTTTAAAATTTTCTGTATCAAAATCAGATATTTGTTCGGTATTGTTAAATAAATATTCCTGACAACTAATCATTTAATACTTACAATTCTTGTTTTTTGTTTTCTATAGCCACCCTGGCCCAGTCTATGTTTCCCGTGGTTTTCCATTCTAGCCTTGGTTGCTTTGGAGGTGTCAGGTAGCCTATATATGAAAATTTTCAAAAACCTTAGATATCAAAAATATTACTTAAAACAAAAAAGAAAAAAACAATTGAGCTTATTTCAGTAAAAAGGTGATATATGTTGTACCTTGCTTTACCAGGATGTGGTTGTTTTCCTTGTCTTTTTTGCAATTTCTCCTTTGCATCATCTATTAGCGCCTTCCACTCTTTCTCAGAAACCATGGGAGGGAGGTCATGCCTGAGGTTAGCTTGCAATCTTTCCCTATATTGGGCCCTGGTATATTTCAAATTCTCATCGGCTAACCTTGCAACAACTTTCCTGTTGAATGTATTTCCGAACAAGTTGACCATGTGGTCAATCAACTCATCTGTCTTAGTGCTATCTTGGCTATTCCACAGTGTGCGAATGGTGGGGCCAAACAAATCCAAGGCTTTGTCATTCAAATTCCTATAGAAGACATTGTTTCCTGTAGAAACATGTAATCCATGAATTTATAATAATTTCAACGTATGTCTATTTCAATTTCATCATTAAAATCAAAAAAATAATGGATAAATACCAGCAATTTTTTGGATCTTGATAGGAACACAAGATTCATCCACCAGAAAGGTGAGATCTAGTTTTCCAGTGATTTCAACTAGTACTGCACCAGGAAAAGTTTCCTAGTTTTCTACAGTACATTCATCTCCAGAGTCATGTGGAGTCCTAGGCTCCGTCTCATCATGCTCCAGCATGGCATCATGCTCTCTCTCACCATGCTCCGGCATGGCATCATTCTCTCTCTCACCATGATCTGGCATGGCATCATGATCCGACATGGCATCATGCTCTCTCTCACTAGTTTCGTCATCAATGGAATCGAGGCCAACTACAGGACTGGCAAAAAGCCTCATTGGTACATTGCTTTTTTTTTGTTGAATTGGACCATCACTGCTACCTATACCGATTGCGGCGGGTTCTGTAGTCACAGGTTTTAAAAAATCCTACAAACAATAAACGTTACTTTATCAGATCACTTGGAATGATACAAAACATAATATCATATATGAAATCACAACATAGCTTAAAAACAATTGTGAAGATGCCACTTACCCCATAACACTTTATAACCCCTTGTAGCTCTAGAATTTTTGCCTTTTTCTCCTATGACAAGGGCCTTTGGCGAGCCAAGGCAAGCATTTCACAATTTTCCTTTTTCAAGGCTACTCTAAAAGTGTGCATTGGGTCAATGGAATAGAAAATCTCTTCCTCAAACCCCTCATCACCCAGAGCTGGTGCACGTGACTAAATTCATCAAACAATAAATTTAATTATGCAATATAATTTTAACATCATTCAAATATTGATATTGTAATGAAGATTAAGTTACTATTATGCACTAACATTTACCTGAATCGGTGTTATGACTGGTGAGTGTCCACAAGGAACTGTCACCGTGGAAGTAGCAGGTGCCTTTCCATGGTCCTGAATGAACCAGTAATCCGTCATAATGTTAGAAAAATGATCGAGTAATCCATCATAAGCTTAGAAAAATGTGAATGTACTAAATCGAAACATTTACTTAGTTTACTAAACAATTACCTGATGGGCCACAGAGTGTGACCTTCCACTGTCACCCTTGACCATGGAAGCAGCAAGTGCCTTTCCAATGGCTCCACACCGACATAATAAATCAATAAATAAATGTTTACCTCAGACTAAATAATTGTAACATAAATAAAAATGAGATACTGAATTAATATTAATTTTTACCTCCGAAGTAGAAGATACATGTTCTACTCCATGGCCATGAGCAGACTCCTGCCACAGTTTAATAAGCATGCTTTCATATGGAAATATTAACAATAAGCACGGAAAAAAAGAATGCTAACAGTGAAAATCGGAACATCTTGTTATTGTAGTCATATTTATTTACTATATTTAACATTTACCTGACGAGGCATAGATGCTGACCTTCCACGGTCACCCTGGACCATGGAAGAGGCATGTGCTTTTCCACTGTCACCAACCTAAAAAAAAATTTAGTAGTCAATAATTGCATCAAAAACAAAAATGAGATATTCATAGCAATGTAATTACCATGTAATCACATGGACATATTCATAATAAGCATGAATAAAGCAAATGGCAATAGTGGAAATCGAATGTTAACAGAAGAAAACCAAACATTTAGTTACTGTAGTCATGTTTGGTTACTAATTTTAGCATTTACCTCATGAGGCCTATTTTCTGATGTTCCACGGTTCCCCTAGACCGCGGAAACCACATCTATTCTATTTAAGTTGTAATCGATCAACAACTCTTCACCTAAAAGTATTGTTTTTATTGCACATACAAATATACGATGATATTCGCATGCCTCAAATTCACAATTTCGTTGCTTATTTGTTGTCACTGGTCGTGTACTATTTATAAAGCCAGCAACGTTTCTGGACGCTTTTGGTCTCCCATCAATATACATAGTCGCCCCTTTGTTTTTATTTTTTTCTGCTATTTGAATATAATTCACGACAACTCCGTATCTCTGCATACTTCAAGTATATTGGACCAAGATAAACCAATTATTGTATCTGTATAGTGGTCCTACATACTCCATCAATTCGGTTACAGTGCCATAGCGGACCGTTATTCCATCCACGGAAAATAGCCCCAATCCATGTAAGGATGAAGGAGCGATGCGATACATCCTCCCTTTGATGAGGAAATATGTGTCCACTTGAGGTAGCATATTAGGTACCCATCATTGCACTAGATGTTTATACCTCAATGGCAAATCCATGTCTCCAATGCTCTTAGCATCATAATTACACAACCCACCATTGGCAATAAAATATTTCATCCGTCTATGGAATCTTTTCCTTATCTTTTTAGATCTAGTTGATATAAAACCGGTAGATCTAGTATAGCTCGTCTCACTTTCAACCTCTCTGAGTATATCTTCATCATCACTTGAGGAAGATAGATCAGACAGATACTTATTTGGTGGTACCTACACTCCATAAAACAAGAATAAATAGGATGGTCCTTTCTTTCTTCTTTGAAAGTACACATTGACTTCCCTCAAATCTGAGGCTTAGGAGGGACATGCCTAACCCATTTACTTCTCCTTCCAACACTGCTAGGCATATTATTGGCAGCCTACCCTCTTTCTTTGAATGGCATATTTCTGGCATCCTACCATTCATTTTTAAAATTTACATGCTGGTATTTTATGCCAATGCATATGAAAACTGTTTGATAGTGAACTGTTTGGCAAAATCACTCAACTAAGAAACATTAATTGACTATATCAGCTCAACAAACCATAACTACAGTGAGATGGTCCACTCAGAGTGTATTGCAGTAGTGTTCGTAAATGTTTCATGTCAATACATATTAAACAAAAAATCTATAAAATACTACAGTAGAGAACACAAAATAAATCAGCTAACATAGGTGAAATATTACACCTTAGACATGTTGAAAATTTCAAATCCATGCAAATTGGCACTCAAAAGGCCATGAGAAATTTGATTTTCAAATACTATTTTCAGACATTATGTGTATATTGATTTTCCGACTATATTGGTTTTTTTATTTAAAAAAAATAAAAATTCAATCAATAATGAGTGTATGCATCAACCAAGCAGGAGGACCAAACCGGAAAGATGTCAACCTGAGAGCAGTCCCTAGTCGGTCACTCATGTGTTGAAGAAAATTCAACACTACCAGTTAGTTCAATGTTCCAATACAATTTTCAGTGACATGTAATGTAAGATAAACACATTAATCACAAAAAGGGAGTAACACACAAAATCAAGAGAACTAGGGCAAATGTAGACAAGGCAAAAATATTGGTTTCAAGAAGCTTTTGAACATTGGTTTTTTACTCTGTAAGCCTTGGAATCCCTTATGGTACAATTCTCTACAATAATGTGGTTCTTGATAACGCTTGGGTACCATAGGACTTGGCGAGCCCCTCTCATTAGTATTTCAATCCCCCCCACGGGATTTAATAGCGTTGTAATTAATAATAGGTTGCACACTCCTAAGACTAGAACTACCTACAAATATATTTCTCTTGCTTGCTTTTACTTGGGCAATTAGTTAGATACTACAACTATCATAGGATAGGCAGTTAAAAGCTACCAGAATGTACTTTCAGATTCAATTCACGAGTCTAAAGTGCGACTTTTCCTTTTTATTAGTTGTAAAATGAATTTTGGTCATCACATGCCAACTATGGACAATGGAAGGCAATGGACATGCTTTATACCTCACATCTAGGCAGTTCTGGGCCCTATAATGACAAGCTACAACAGTAATTAAACATATATGGGAATTTTTTATTTCCTCCAGAACGTTGGTATTTATTTGTTTATCTATGCCTCCAAATAACTAAAAGATATGCCAAATAAGGGGAGCACTCTGGTCTCCCAGGCAAGCAAACAACTAAAGGATGCCACCTCAGCACTTGACAGTCAAAATCATATAGGTGTTTGATATTACCATTAGGATAAATCATTAAATAACAACATTCGGGACCAATGTGTTAGTTGCAATTAAATGTGTGGGGAATGTTATGTAAGACCCTCAAACAACCCTTACACACCACACATGCTTGATGCAAACATTCAAATCCTTGACAATTTTAGCCTTAACTTAAGTGAAATCAACTAGAGATATAAGTGTTGGAAACAACCAAACCATGACTAACCATTATGGAAAACATCTTAAAGTTATTATGACTTTCTTTACAATCTTCATGACAATCTGAATGGATAGGCCCCACTCATAGCCAAATTCTTTTGAGATATTTACAAATCATTGGAGTATGGTGGACCAAACATTTCTCAATAGGCGTTGTCTTCATTGCACCATGCCTTTGAATAAATAGACCTCTGAACCACGTGTCTATTATGATGCATGTGGATGTCTATGTGGGTTTTGACAAGACATGGTTGATAGTATTTAATGTAGTACCCAAGGATTTGATCCTCAGTAATCTTTATCTGCAAAATATCTTTGACCTGTTCGAGGGACTCTCCAACTACCTGTTTCAGATTATAAATAGCATCTGGTGATAATGCTGTCAGGTTGATGCTGAATGACTGCCACCAGTGTCTCATCCTACCAGGGATGTAGAATGCAAGGTCCTCATAGATTTGAGGAATTTGAAGTCCAAACTTCAGCATTGTATAATATGTTCTATCTGTATTTTCTTTTCTCAAGAATTTCGACCATAATTTTCTATATTTTTCATAAGTGTGTGTAGTACTTGGAAACCTGAGACTAGCATCTTTATGTGACCATGCTTCAAGAGAACGCATCTGGTTAATACAGTAGTACTGTTGGTCTAGTTTTAGCTCGAGGTGGCCTGTAGAGCCCTCTGACAAGATTAAGGTAAGATCATGGTATAGGTTTGTTAATGAATTACTTACATTGCTTGCTTTTCTCAGTGAGTTGTTGTAAATCCTCTCTAGTACAATACTAGATCCCATAGGCATTCTTCTGAGTTATGGCACTAGTATATTAAAAGTGTCAGATCCCTGTAAGTTAGCATCTAACACTTTAGTATGTCGCAACTCCCACCTAGGTTTCCAGTCTTGCATATAATCCAACCACATGATATTATCATCAATATTATAGATCTGATGTTTTCCATTGGTCCAAGCAGAGATTTCCATGTTTACTTCTGGGTTATGGGCCTCGGGCTCACTTGCACCAGGCTAGCATGTTTCAGGCCCGCTTGTTAAAAAATATCCGCATTCTTCTGTGTCAAATATTCTCTTATTAGTAACCATTTGGAATCAAATATTCTCTTATTAGTCATTGACACATTAAAACACCTTAGATTTAAGCCTGAGGTGAATCAAGATTCAGAGTCAAATCACTGTGGATAGTACCTCATAGTTGCAATCAAATGTGTGGGGAATACAATACACGTGGGAACATCGTCTAAATACTATGTGCAGATGGTTCTGAAAGACAAGCCATGATTGATGCCTAGGATGCCTGTTATGTGCTATAAATATGCACATTGTATCGAGTATTATTTCAACCAGGTAATATGAAGTGAGTCTCCGAGGAAAGCAAACAACCGAAGGGTAAAAGGAGATAATCTGAGCATAGTTTGGCATTGTCAAGATGTCTCAGTAGATGCAGGGAGGTCATTTGAAATAGGCGAATGAAGAGGTGAGAGTGAACAGGGAGCAGGGTAGGAAGGAATGGGAATTACCACACTGTCACTATGGTGAATTAATGAGAGACCTAGAGTAGGTGGTGCCCTGAACAATCTAACATAGAGGTAATTTACAAGCAGGTGAAACTGATGTGTGTATGTTTTTAATAATATTTCCCGTCATAATCTCTAGAAGGAAATGAACACAAGTGCATATTTTCTATCAAAAGGAATACAATTTACATCTTACTCAAGTTTTCTTATGGAATATATAGATGGTGTTCAAAGCAGTGATATCCAGAGCACTTTCAAGGCTAACAGTCGAAATTCAAGATCTCGTTTGAAGCAATCACATTAATATTGCAAATTAAAAAAACTATCATATCCAAAATCTATGTATAAATCCAGATGATCTTAACAAACCAAATGAGAATTCACATCCTGAGCATTGATACGCAGAAACATAGTGTTTTATTTTTAAAAATTATTAAAATTTTCACATACAACTTGGAAATCAATCTGGTTCAAATTCCAAAACCAAAATCTAAAAGCTACATACGATGCCTTCGAATCATGGGCAGAGAACCCAAGAAATGCTTGCAGGATAACAGAAAATCCTCAAACTCTCACCATCTCAAATCAAGAGAATGTGGAAAGAGGCAGAGATACAAAACTGCTTAAACCAAAATTAGGATTACAGCAAAGCTCCCAACTCACATCATCTCAAACCAGGGAGAATGTTGCTACCAGTAGAGATATTTAAAATTGCTTAAAATCAAAATTAAATTACAGGCATAAACACCCTCAAAATGTGATAATGAGCACATATCTAATTCATATTCCTAGAATCCACTTGCACAAAAATATCCAAATAAAACTGGTTTGCAACTGTTTTCAAAAACCATATCAATGAACTTTGTATCACTATTTATGTGTAAATAGAACTACAACCTTTACATCAATCAACAACAAGCATTCCATGTATATTGGTTTAGTTATAAAATCAAAACAACCCAGTTAACAAATGAAATCAACAACACCTAATTCGAACCCATAAAATGTAGAAATTCGACTCAATAGAGGAGGGTTTCAAAATCCCAAAGGAACACGCATAGTGAAGGAGGTCACGGACCAAGATCCGGTTGCAGGGGGTGGAATATCTATGAGGGAATGCTTGCGCAAAACCCTCCCAGCTCAACCCCAAAATTTACCTCCCTACTTGCAAACAAGTTTATCAAAAAGGGTTCCACATACTCACATTCCAATGCATAATTTACCACAACATTCATAATCAATTCATGATTGGACATATTTCCAACACAGATATCGATAGTTGGTACAGGACAAAAAACCCTATCTCAGCAACCAACACAAGCAACCATTTAGGGTCTACCAATACTAGCTCTATCTCCAGCATTGTTTTTTAGAAAAATTTGAGTTCCATTATTGCATGTCTGGTGAATTAGAATCCACTTACAGTTTCAATTTAGGGTTTGCGGGGATTTGCACAAATGGCCGGAGCACACAAAACCAACTTCAACCCCCCCCCTCATAGCAATTGCATGGTGAGAGTTGCAAGAGAAAATGGAATTGTAGCCAGTTGCATGCACTAGCTGGTGCAGTCGAACGAGAGCAACAAAGCGTTTTCGTTAAGCTCGACAGAGATAGTTAGAAAATGACCAAAACTAATCACATCAAACCCGAAACCCTACCAAAACATAACAACTAACAAATGACCCCACATAACCTATAAAAATACTCATTTCCATATCGAATTTACCACAACATTCATAATCAATTCATGATTGGACATATCTCCAACACAGATATCAATAGTTGGCAGAGGCTGAAAAACCTTATCTCAGCAATCAACATAAGTAACCATTTAGGGTCTACCAATACTACCTCTATCTCCAACATTGTTTTTTTAACAAATTTGAGTTCCATTACTGCAAGTCAGGTAAATTAGAATCCACTTACAGTTGCCATTGAGGGTCTGCGGGGATTTGTAAAAACGGCCAGAGCACACGAAACCAACTTAAATCCCTCTCATAGCAATTTCACTATGAGAGTTCCAAGAGGAGATGGAATTGTAGCAGTTTGCAAGCACTAGTTGGTGCGGTCAAACGTCGAGAGCAACAGAGCGTTTCACAGTTAGCAAATGACCAAAATGAATCACATCAAACCCGTAGACATAACATATGTTTTTGTTTTTGTTTTTAACCATCGACAATGTTAAAAGGTTGTCAAATATATGACATTTGTTATGACATAACAATGTTACATGGTTATCAAATATGTATTGACATTTGTTATAACATAACAATGTTACATAGGTTATCAAATATATATTGACATTTGTATTGACATTTGTTATAACATAGGTTATCAAATATATATTGACATTTGTTATAACATAACAATGTTACATAGGTTATCAAATATATGACATTTGTAACATGGGTTTTTTATTTTGTTTTATATAACAATTTTATCAATAAAAATACTAATTAAAAATTAAAAATAACGATACTAATTAAAAATTAAAAATTAGCATACTAATTACCATACCCATAGGAATTTCAATATATGGATAGAGAGCAATTCGGATGCAGTCAATCACAACGATTGGGATGTTTAGACCATTGACATGTAGATATTGAAGACTGATATAGTATTATATGAACTAAAAGTGTACAATTTGATTCTGTTGAAGTGGATCCAAGTGTCGACATATTTGCAAAAGACATCATGAGACGATGCAAGATCTAGTTCTCACGAAACAAAAGTGGTTGGTTGATTAAGAGGACTTACAAGTAGTGATGAATGATAAACATTAAGGCTAAAACTAGCTTAGAAAGACCAACAAGGATACAACCCCTTTCAAAATAAGTTTTGTATGTTTCCAATGAGTCTAGTAGAGTTCTAATATGAAATAAACCAAAAAATAACACATAAATATTATAACACAATTTTGTATCTTGCTCAATCGACACATGTTCGATTCAAACCATTAACACTACAACCTCCAGGAACACCCATGGTACTGCACATGTAGAACATAATTAGATTAGAAAACTAGTTTTCAAATATAACCAAGTTAATCAACAAAATGAACATATGGTGAGTGCATTTAATTTAACCTAAAAACATTGCATACCTCTACTTTTCAACAATTAAATATCATTCATCTTCTTCTTCATCCAACTCAACATCTGTATCAGGATCTGGTTCTGATTAGATATTGATGAAAGGATCATTCACATCGTCATCAGCATCAAAGCCATTTTCGCTAATATAGTCATCCTCATCGTCAATGAGATCATCGTCTGATACATTTGCATGATCATCCTCTTGAACTTCTTCATCTAGCAAATCGACTGCAGCCTGATCTGAATCATCACCATCCTCTTCTTCTTCATGATTGTCTTCATCATCTAGTACATGATTATACTTTACTCGTCTTCGTCTTGGATCATATCGAACAACGTATGACCAAACTGCTTTACTTGGTACCTCAGAGTAGTAGAATTGCTCACATTGACTTGGAAGAACATAAGGCTCTGTACCCGGTTCAAATGCCCTTGTATTAACCATGGTAAATCCATTAGCATGCACAATAACAGTTCTTTCAGGATCACATTGATGCATCCGTATCCTGTACCACTTCGGCTCAAACAAAACTATTTTAAAGGAATTAAAATCACACTCAACAATGTCCTCCAAATGCCCATAGTACCTATTCTCGGTTTCTTCTAGATGTCTATCACTTCTGGAGGAAACATTGGTGACCTTAAAGACTACAGTTATCCCACAATCCGAGGTTTTCCTGTTATCATCCAACTTTTTGATATGAAATTTACGACCATTACACAACATAGCCTTGTGATGTTTGAGCTACAACATTGACAACATGTTAAAAATACATTGTGAATTAATAAACGCCATCTAGGAGTTAGTAAATATATTTGAAAACTTAAACAAATGAAATGTAATCATTGGAAAAATGGATCGAAGTAACTAGAAAAAATGTGGGTAAAAAAATTACTTGCTTTTTTATATTTTACACCATAGGCAAAATCAACTTCCCTTTGCGATGTAAGGTCAGGAATCTGATGTCGAAGATGATGAGTTGTTTTAATCATGTTACTGACCCCTTCACATGATAACCTACCGAAGAATTCTTCACAATCTTTTATCCAATGGTCCATCCAATCAAGGTTGTTTGCAATGTTTAAATGTAAAGCATCTCATACTTGACCAACTATAGGATAAAAAAACAATTCAATTTCATATTTAATTAGATCATCATTAAAGGAACATAGTTTAATATAGTTGAAAATGCATAATTATTAAAAATAGTTAAAAACATTATGATAATAAAAAATTGGACAGAATAAATGTGTAACATATTAATTCAAAAACGTATAATAATAATTACCTTTCACAGTCCTCAATGTACCTCTCCCCAGTAGGACCTCCCCTTCAAATTTGTTGATGGAGTTGAGATGCCAAATGTGAGGCACATTCATATTTTCTGCTAATTTACATAGATATTCACTAATGTACACCATGCATTGATATACCATATATCCTTCAACCATAGAACCCTCGGGACGTGCTCTTTTTCTACCAAAATCCTTCAGTGACTTCAACTACCTCTCCACCATCCACATCGACCTTGTGTGTACTGGTCCACATAATTCAATCTCCTCAACTTGGTGTATAAGGTAGTGTTCTTGTGCATTGAAAAATGCTGGAGGTAGATACTGTTGGATTTCACACATTAGTCGGGGAATTTCTCTCTTCTAGTGCCTTATATCTTCTTTATGGATTTCTTTTGATGAAAGCCACCTACAAATGATGCAATAAAACAATATGTCAAGGGATATATAATATTTGCGGGAAAAACATAATATATGTCAATAAGTTCCGCTACAGACCATAGACCAAGTACATTTTCAAAGTAAAACATTACTTACCTCATGTATTTTCCAAGAACATAAATAATATGTTTTATGTTGCTATCAAAGTCATCTCGGAGAGATAAAGGTAGAACATACTGTATCAAAAAACCATTAATTATTAATATTTATTTCTAAATAAGAGAATAGAATTAATAAAATAGTGCATACCGATAATGAAATATATTATAGACTAATGATTACCTTAATGAATGTATGCTAATCATCTATTTTAACCCCTGCAAAATCACCTTTTTTGTCAAGATATTCTTTATGTTTGATGAAAAACGCGTCGAAAACCTGATATTTTTTATGACCTCTCTCACAATATTGCTCTATTGCTCCGTCAAGCACCAATGAAGACTAATATTTTGTTGGCGGCCATCACCATTAGAGTTAATGATCACACTTTGCAATGCATGATTAGATTCTTGGATGTCACTACAAATCTTTCCAATTCTTTCTTTGTTAGTCCTTCCATCTAATATTCGCCATAACATTTCTGTTATGTTCTTGCCGATATGCATTGTGTCAAACAAATGAACTATTTGCAGGTGCTTGTAGTATGACAACCTACTGAATTGGATCGGTTAAATTTTGATTCCTCATGTGCCTTAACGATATTCATGAAACATCAGTACATAATCAAATTAAAACCAATTAATCAATAATGGTATAACATATCGCGTTGAACATAATTCAATACAAAAAAAAAATGGCATACCTTGACGGTTTCTATTATATTCCACCTTCCATAGGTGAGGTGTCATTCTTCATGGTTTTTTCCCATTCTCTTCTTTACCGTTAAATTTTTCTTTGTATGTAGTTCGATAACTATGGTTCTTAGGCAGAAAGTGCCTATACTCATTGAACACTTCCTTTGCTAAACTCTTTGAACGACGAGATTTTATCCTAGGACCGCAAAATGGACATGCATATTTACCCTTGCTTTGAAGACCTACAAGATATATGAGTTGGTGTAGCAAATTAGCATTACAATTTAAAATAATGCATGATATTATCAATAGGTATATAAAATATTAAGGAACAAAAGAAAGTAACAAAAATATACCGCAAAAATGTGTTAACCCAGGAGCATCATGAATTGTAAATGCAAGTATTCCATGGAATTGAAATCGTCTTTCCCCGATTCGTCTAGAAATATCATACATAGTGACGCCATCCCATAACTTCAGCAACTCATCGATAAGCAGCTCAAGATATACGTTCATATCTTTAACTTGGTACTTTCCTAATCAATGAAAGACATAATTATCATGCACAAAACAAATCAATGAAATATTTACTGATCATACTTTCAATTAAAAAAATACCGATTAATTAAATACCTGGAACAATCATTGACAACATTGTGTGCTCTCTCTTGATCGACATCCAAGGAGGAAGGTTATTGTTTATAACAAAAGTAGGCCACATTGAGTAGGTAGAACGAAGCTCTCCAAATGGATTGACACCATCAGCTGCCAAAGAAAGTTTAACATTACGGGGATCTTCTTTAAAAATTGGCCACTTTTCTTCGATGTAACTGAATGTAGAACCATCTGCAGGCATTTGAGGAACATCTTCACGACTTCTGTTCTTTGCATGGAAATCCATAAACTGTGCTATACTTTTACACCCGAACAACCGCTGGAAACATGGGACTATAGAAATAGAATGAAAAACTTTTTGAGGCACCTTCTTTGTCACTTTATCGGTTCGATACCTACTTGTTTGACATTGTGGGCATTCATTTTCTAATGCATATTGTCCATAGTATATGATATGATCATTAGGACATGCATCAACAGCTTGATACTCCATACCAAATGCTTTCATAATGACATATATCCCTCGATATGTGCATGGTAAAATATTTGAAGTTGGTAATAGAAATTCACCTAACAATCTACAAAATTCAAATGAATAAATCAATGAAAACAATATTAATCATCAATATCGCATCCAAAATCTACACATTAGATTACAATAGCAACAATATAGGAAAAAAGTCAACCATTTCTATATATAGATATTGTGAACATGCACACAAAAATAAAAAAATAAAAACAAATTACATACCTTAGTATCTGTGTCATACAGGTGTTTGATAATCCATTCAAAACCTTCAAGTTCACTAACAACAATATAGCAGATAAAATATTTGTTTTTTAGCCTTCATAAAGAGGTTGACATGACTTCTCAAGTAGAGGATCAACATCATCACTTTCATCCTGGTTGTCCTCATCCATTGGAGCAAATGTGTCTTGGATCAATCTATGTATCTCATCTTCCTGATTTGTGTTACTAATGTTATGATCTACATCCATTATATCATCAGAAATAACTACTTGATCATCTTCAATATTCTGATGTAGAAGTTCATCGGGCTATACTGAATGAGTATTTCTACTAGTACTTGGCAAATAACTCCCTGGAATGTGACATTTTGGGGGCATTGTCTATAAATTTACAAACAACATAGAAAAAATAGTTTGTATAGAACATATAG
This sequence comes from Larix kaempferi, assembly GCA_027924585.1. Classification (NCBI taxonomy): domain Eukaryota; kingdom Viridiplantae; phylum Streptophyta; class Pinopsida; order Pinales; family Pinaceae; genus Larix; species Larix kaempferi. The sequence goes on from BSBM01001763.1 coordinate 9,699,600, forward strand.
TTAAAAAATAAGACATTTTACTAAAATTCATGTAGACATGATGAATATTACAGTGAATATATTAAAAATTGAACCCCAAAAATAGTCTTACCAGGGAACGATATTCATAATTCCCTTCAGCGTGCCCCTTCTCCCTACAATGTCTTTCAGCTGTTTCTATTAAAAGTCTTCTTTTTTGTAAGCCCCTACAATCAAAGCAAGGACAATAACATTTTCCATCCCCTCTCACCTCTAATGCAGCTCTAAATTGAGCAAGCTTCCTTGCATTTTCATTCATAGTGAAAAATCCTTGTAGTGGTCATACAAGTAATTGTCGTACCTACACCATACAAAACAATAACTTGTCAATTACATTAGATATTATAAGTACATTTCTGAATATAGTATATTATAATCCAATATTTTCTATATTTATAAAGAAAAACATGAAGACTAAAGTTAATATGAATGGAAAGATGGTAAGTTGGTTCTGAGAAAGTCAATTGAGAATGGTTGGTTACTAAAAAAATGGTAAATGTCAAATGTTAAGGAACCAAAAATATTGGGAAATTGATAACTACTTGTATAGTTTGAAGACCTCATATAGTTTGACCACCAAAGAGGGTAGGCTCTTAACCAATATTCTAGTTATATTCCCTAGATTAGTAGGACACATCAATGTGGTACGCATTAGAACTAGGAGAAGAGATCATTATGTCACTTATAGTGTTTCATAACTTAGGATGACAAAGAGAATTGGTATAAAGAGAATGGGTTCAAGTGGCCTAACTTGGAGATGTAGTATTTGAACAAGAACCTTTATGCATGATAGATTTTTATATTGTAGATGAAATAGGGATGGGCTATTTATGAACTCTCGCGAATATGTTTTCATAAGCTTCTTGAATATGTTGCATAGCCTAAGAAGCATCACAAACACAATATTAATCACAAGCAAGAAATGTACCACTTAATTTAATTAAAAAAAATGACTTTACTACTAGAATGAATGTTATTTACCATGAAAATCAACTTGTTACCCTAAAATATTTAACTAGAATCTATATTTGAGAAGGTGATGCAATTCTTAACCTAGAAGTATGTTGGACTTAAAATAGAATTTCCATGAATTTCCTTGCCACAACCGTTTTATAATGAACTTTTGTGGGTAGAAAGGAAAAAAACCAAGTTAACATGACCTAAGACAAAAAAAACAAGTTCTTGAAAAAAATATAGCAAGTTAAATGAAAATGATAGCAAGTTCTTGAAAAAAATATTAGAAAGGCGAAAAAACAAATTAACATGACCTAAGCCTCATTACTTATAAACAATATTAAAATCTAACCCTTATAAAAATATAGACAAAAAATTACACATTACCAACCTCGCAAGTTCAATATCAGACCTATCCCAAATATCCCAGCTCATACAATCACCCCGCAAGTCCAAAATCCGTGCTCAATGTGCCGCAAGAAAAGAAAATGTGAAAATTATGGTGAGAGTGTGTAGTTTATATAGCTCGACTTTCATCCCTGTTTCCACGAAAAGTGAAACCTAAAAAAATCATCGATATAGGGACGAATGTTCATGGAACTATAAAAATCGTGGATATTGCCACGTTTTTTCCGCCCTGAAAAAAAAAAAAATTAAAAATGATTTTTTTGACCCACGAATGTTGAAAACGTGGAAAAAATTCATGGAGCATTTCACCCATATGTAGTAGTGCCAACACTATTGGGTACCAACTGGGCGATGGATAACCTTGCCATCATAAACTTGAAGACCAAGAAGATGATCTTTGAAGGGTAGGATATCAGGGTCATAGCACCATTGGACCCTTCAAAAGGAGAAAGATACACTGAGCTGATTTAGGAAGAATCTAGAGCAAAATAGCTTGATCACATTTACAAGCTGTCTGCGAATGAGGATGACTACATTAATCCTATGGCGGATGGAACACTTAGTTAGCGATGTGACAGTTCTTGCATCTCAGACCCCAACGCAGGTATGGAGAATTGGCAAAGCTGTATGCATGAAGTATCTCCAAGAAGATGCACATAGATCACAAATTCACTACGCTGGATTGGAACTGAGGTAAGTCCAATCCCTACCTATGATGGTTTGACTAATGTTTATTCATTTATTCAAGAATATGCTGTATAAGTTTCAGCTGAACATCGCATACCAGAATTAGACATGGCACTGTGCGAGATACCTGCCAGATGGTGGGCTGCACATAAGTAGACTTTGACCACATGGGATTAGTGCAGACATATGATGCAAATCAGATTCATGGAGAATGTTATGTTGACCATGGTAAAGTATAATGGATAGACAATTCCAGGGGATCACATGGAGATCTGTTCAGAAGCATGGATAAAAAGACCACAGACAGAATGGGTGCATCTGTTTGTGCACACATTAGACCGGATTCTAGAGGATTGGTACATAGACATGGAGCTTCATAGAGGCACCATAGATTGGTATGTGTTAGCTGTGAACTTCCAGAGAAATTTTAGCTTTGAAGATGAAAGTCTGAGCATAAATGAAGCTCTACACTTTATCAAGGAAAGAATATTCAGAGTCGAATGCCCAAGTATAAATGAGGCATTGGAGGAAATCAAAGAAAGGGTATTTGAAGATGTAAAGGTACCTGTGAACCTACAACCAGAATGGGGAAGGTAGATAGAACATGCCTTTGAATGCTATAATATTTCTGAAAATGAAGAAGAACAAGAAGAGAGCGATAAGGAGGATCTGAGCAACATCAACATACATGATTCAAAAGGAACGTGCGATGTAGAGGGACGTCCACTGGAAATTCCAAATATGAGTGGACCTGTTAAGACAAGAAAGTGAACATTGGCACAAGCGAAGAGCTGAAGTTCGCGTCCATTGGAGACTATTAAGATGATTCCATGGCCACACAGATCACTGACCTTCTACATGAATATCAGAATTTATTTCCGACAAAGTTCATGGAAATTAAAGGTATTTTGGGCGACTTGGGGGTTATGAAAATACCTCTTAAGCCAAATGTGAAGCCCGTTAAGCAAAGGCCTTATAGATTGAACCCCATATACAAAGAAAGAGTTAAGGCAGAGATTGATCAAATGCTTGATGAAGGAATCATCGAGCCAGTTGAAGAGTCAGAGTGGATAAGTTCGATGGTTATCCAAGATAAAATGACTAAAGGTGAAAATAGGATCTACTTAGATCTAAGGAAGCTGAATGATGCTTCACTGTAAAACCCATTTCCTACTCCATTTACAGATGAAGTATTTGACAATGTTGGAGGGAATGAGGCCTATTCTTTTACTAATGGATTTTATGGATATCATCAGATCAGGATTGATCCAACAGACAGGCATAAGACAACATTTGCTACTGAATGGGGATCATACTAGTATACTGTGATGCCATTTGGATTGAAGAATGCACCATCCATATTCTCTAGAGTTGTGGTGGCTGCATTTAAGTACTTTATGCATAGTTCTTGGAAGTTTACTTTGATGATTGGGTTGTCCTTGGTTTGTTGAAGAACCATTTTGAAAACTTGAGAATGATGTTAGCTAAGTGCAGACAACACCAAATTTCATTGAAATTAAATAAATGTATTTTCTTTGTTCCTTATGGTATTCTTCTAGGACACATTGTTTGCAGACAAGTTTTGATGGTTGATCCTGCGAATATTGCAGTGATTGTGAATTTACCTGCACCAACCTCGGTGAAGCAGCTTCGCACCATGTTGGGACATACTAGTTATTATAGAAAATTCATCAAGGGTTATGCATAGATAACCTCATCGATGGAGAAACTGCTGAAGAAAGAAGTGCAGTTCATATGGAATGCAAAATGTGAGAAGGGATTGGACACGTTGAAAGAAAAGATGGTAACTGCGCCAATCCTAGTTTTCCCAAATTGGGATAAGTCGTTCCATGTACATGTTGATGCTTCATCTATAGCGTTGGGCATTGTGCTTGCTCAACCAGGTGAAGGGAGTATTGATCACCCCATTGCATTCTCGAGTAGGAAGCTATCATTAGCTGAAAAGAACTATACGACCACTGAAAGAGAAGGTCTAGATATGGTCTATGCACTCCGAAAATTCAGGCACTATTTGTTGTGTACGCACTTCTCCATGTACACTGACCATTCCACTTTGAAGTATCTGGTTAATAAGCCAGTGTTAGGAGGGAGAATCTGCAGATGGTTGTTTCTCTTTCAGGAGTATGATTTTGAAATTGTGGTTAAACCAGGAAGATTGAAATTAGGACCTGACCATCTCTCAAGGATTGAGTCAGGCAAAGAACCCACCAACCTCGAAAAAAATATGCCTGACACAAAGTTATTTGCTATACAGATTGCTGATGATTTTTATAAATATATTGTAGACTTTTTGACTACGGGATTGGCACCCATAGAGTTCACTATGCAGCAAAAAAAGAAGCTGGTAGTAAGAGTAGCAGACTTCACTATAATCGCAGGTCAATTATACAAGTTGGGACCATACAAAGTGTTGCGTAGATGTGTGTTGGAGCATGAGAATCCATTCATATTGTCTTACGCGCATTCAAGTGTATCAGGAGGCCACTACGCAGGTAGGGCCACTGCACATAAGATATTGCGAGTAGGGATATGGTGGCCTACAATCCATAAAGATTCAAAGGAACATTGCCAGATTTGCGATGTATGTCAGAGGACATGAAGGTCGTCGAGAAGAGATGAAATGCCATTAAATCTGCAGTTGACACCTCAAGCATTTGAGAAATGGGCCATAGATTTCGTGGGACCTATTAACCCATTGGGAAGGAGGAATGGTGTGAGATACATTATCATTGCGACTGATTACCTCACCAGATGGGAAGAGGCTAAGCCAGTGAAGAACTGTAGTGCAATCACTGCAACGTAGTTCATCTTTGAACATCCTTACTAGATTTGGATGCCTGAAGATTTTGATGAGTGACCAAGGGACCCATTTTTTGAATCGAACTATTGAAGCCCTTACTGAAGAGTTCCACATCTATCATCATAGGAGTACACCATACCATCCTTAAGCAAATGGAATCGTTGAAACTTTCAACAAGGTACTGGAGAATGCGCAGACAAAGGTGTGTAATGTAAACATAGATGATTGGGATCTACACATTCCAGCTGTGTTATGGGCATACAGGACTACTTGTAAGAAGTTGGCAGGCCATGCACACCTTTCAGATTGGCCTATGGACATGAAGTTGTGATGCCTATGGAGTATATTGTACCCACCTTGAGAATAGTTGCATTTACAGGCATGGAAGATGAACAAACAATAGAAAAAAGTGTTCTAAAATTGGTTGGATTGGAGGAAGATTGCTTCATTGTAGGATTCCATCAGCAAGTGCAAAAAGATAGACAAAAAGCATGGCATGATCACCATATCAAGAACAAGTCCTTTTAGGTAGGTGATCTAGTCATCCTGTATGATAGCAAGTTTATGAAATTTTCTGGAAAATTTAAGATGCATTGGCTTGGCGCATATACTGTTATCCATGTTACTAACGGTGGCGCAGTTCAGTTAGCCACGTTAGCCGGAGATACCTTACCAGGTTTGGTGAATGGAAGTAGACTAAAACCCTACATGGATAGTACTACTTCGTAGAACCCTTGGTGATCGAAAAAAAAAGAAAATTCTAAGTGTCAAGTATGCTTGAAATTGGGCACTAGAAATTGGGTAGAGTCTGTACGCAGTTTTGGTCCGATATGTGAAGTTTGATAGAAGGGATGCATGTACCGTGCAACGCTAGGAAGGAAGAGAAGCTATGGAGATCATAAGGGTCGTCACACCATTGGATCCTTCTCAGGGGGAGTGATATGTTGAACCTATTCAAGAAGAGTACAAAGCTCGAGACCTTGACTGTATCTATAAGATGACAACCAATGCTGCGGATTATACTCATCTTACTGCAGATGGAATGCTCTGCTGGCACTGCGATAGTTCTTGCATCTTAGACTCTGAGGAAAGATTAGAAAACTAGCAACACAAAATGCATGAAGCATCTGCCAGGATATGCGCGACAATTACAAAGTCACTTTGTTGGATTGGAAAATAGGTAAGTCCAATTCCCACTTATGATGGTATAACTAATGTCTATTCATTTATCAAAGAATACATTGCAACAGTTGCAGATGAACATCACGTCTTAGCATTAGACATGGCACTCCGTGAGACACCTGGTAGATGGTGGGATACGCATAAAAAGATATTGACAACTTGGGACTAGTGTAGAATCAAACTACAAATCAGATTCGCTGATAAGGTTACACTACCATTTGAGAAATATAATGGCCAGACATATACAAAGGATCATATTGCAGCCTGTGCAAAAGCTTGGGAAGAAAGACCACAGACAGAATGGGTACATCTCTTTGTGCATATGCTGGAGGATCCTATTTGAAAGAAATGGTACCTGGAGTAGGAGCTGCAGAGGAACCATGGATTGATTTGTCCTTACTGCGAGCTTCTAGAAGGACTTTAGCTTTGAAGACGACCGTCCGACTATCCATGACACGCTGTAGCTTATCAACGAAAAGATATTCACACCAGATTGCACAGAGGAAAAATAACATTAGAAGAGTTTTTTTAAACAAAAAACGTACTTGCGAGTCTACAACCAGATTGGACAGAACAAGTAGAGGAAGTCATGTACTGTTATAACTTAGCTGAAAAAAATGAAGATAAGGAAGATAGCGATGAGGAGGACCCACTCAATATAAAGATCCCTGAATCAGAAGGAATGCACAAAATATAAGGACCTCCACTAGAGATTCTAGATATGAGTGGACCGGTGAGAACAAAGCAAGTGAATATCGGTACTAGTGAAGAGCCGAAATTCGCAACAATAGGAGACTACTGGGATGATGATATAGTTGCAGAGATCGCAACTATATTACAGAAATATCAGGAAGTATTCGCGACAAAGTTCATAGAGATGAAAGGAATGTTGGGAGACTTAGGAGTGATGAGAATTCCTCTTAAGCATGGAGCGAAACCTATTAAACAAAGGCCATATAGACTGAATCCACGCTACAAAGAATGAGTTAAGGTAGAACTCGACAAGATGCTTGATGCAGGAATCATTGATCTGGTTGAAGAATTTGAATGGATAAGCCCGATGGTCGTCCAAGAAAAGAAAACAAAGGGTGAAATTAGGATCTGTGTTGATCTCATAAAGTTGAATGATTCCTTGATGCATGACCCATTTCCTACACCTTTTACCGATGAATTACTTGATAATGTTGGAGGGAATGAGGCATACTCTTTTACATATGGATTTTATGGATACCATCAGATAAGAATTGATCAGACCGATAGGCTCAAAACCACTTTTGCAACAGAATGGGGGTCGTTCCAGTATACAGTGATGCCTTTTGGTTTGAAGAATGCACCAGCCATATTTTCAACAGTGGTGATCGCAGCATTTAAAGAATTCATCCACTAGTTTTTAGAAGTTTACTTTGATGTGTGATGCACCTGTAACAATTAATTAATAAGAATATGCGAAATAGCAGAAATAATAGAACAGAATCACTTTTATATTGATCACGGGCCACTTTGAGGGGGCAACCTCCTTTGAGCAAGCTCAATACAATTAACTTCACGGTGCCTTCAATGACCTCAACACACACTTATATACTAAGTCTATGCCCAATACCATGATTCAAAACCATGGGACATATAATACTACGGGACGACTTATAAAGCATATGCGTCCAATACTATGGGTCAATACTATGGGCTAATATAAACTACGGATCAACAAATACTATGTGACGACTTACAAAGCATATGCATCCAACAACAATATACAAACATAATAAAGAGAAGGGTTTACATAGGTTCCTAACATCCCCTCTCCCTTAGAAAAAGCTTTGTCCTCAAAGATTTGGTTGGAGAAATTGATGCAGAAGCTGAAGTAGTGGTTCCCCGGTAGCATCCTCGGATTGCATTTCAGGCCACTGACGCCTTTGGAGTGTCAAGGAGGATTGCTTGGAAGGCTGTAGATGAAGAAGAACCCTGTTAGCTGCGTGGAAAATGCACTCAGAACGGTGCTGATTGGCTTGTTGATTCAGGCAAATTCTAGCCATGTGAAGATTATCCTGTAGAATGAGAAGAATCTGATCATGGTTTCAAAGAACCGAGTCAATTGCCTGAACTAGAGAGCTGTTAAGGGTGTATGGAAGAAGAACTGGTGGTGTTTTTCCATAGAACACTTCATATGGTGTCCTGTGAGATGTGGTATTGTACCACCAGAGCGCTGCTAGGAAATCCATAGAAATAGTTGTCCAACGCTATTTAGGGATGGGCAAGGGTTTGAGCAATCCCGAAAGGAGTGTTGTTTCACCCTTGTTGACTTGGAAAGTATCATTGTCAGCCACCATCTGTTGAATTGTCATTTTTAGTCCCTGCCAAAAGAAGTTACATTGTTCTTGGTCATACATGTTGCAGAACCCAGAGTGCCCTGTTGATGAAGAAGCATGGAGTTCATAGAAGAGAGAGCCCTGTTGAACATATTGCAACCAATTTGGAACAAGCAAAGAAAGAGGTGTAAGAGAAACGGGGTCATCAATTGTGCAAGAAGGAGCATCTTCCACCATATTGTCCTTACCCTTCTTGTAAGTGATCACATAGGGATAACCCATGAGTTGGATAACCCATTGCAGGTGTGTTGGGGAGGAGACCCATTGTTCCAGAAAATTTTCCAGACTCAGGAGATCAGTCTTGATGTAGAAATAATTCCCTAATAGAGATGGCTGCCACTTCTGTACTGCATGCAAAATAGCCATCGTTGCCTGCTGAGAGGTAGATGTGGTTACATTCTTACCGGAAAGGTCTCTTGAAGGAATAAAGCGCATTGGTTCAGCAAAGATACCTGCATATCTATCCAAGGAAGGAGTGGAGACTGTTGATGGGTGCATCTGAATGGAATTGAGCTGAGCGATGACACCATGTGAATTCTTCTTAAGGATTTTTTCCAGGTGATGTGAACTGATGATGCAGAGAGACCCTGGTTGTAAGCCCATAAATTTGTGTTGTGCCCCATTGACTTTAAACTGCATCCAAAGTTCAGCAAAATCCCATAAGATGGGGCCAAGTGTGCGTAACCATTGAATGCCCAAAACCACATCACATCCGCCTAAGGACAAGGAAAACATGTCAGAGCGTAGGTTATAATCTTCCATAGAGATACGCACATTGTGACACTTCCCCTTGCAAGGTAAGGTGCCCGCATTGGCAACCATGACTTCAAAGTTGGAGCAAGGATGGACAAAACAATCAGCCTGTTTGGCAATCCGAGGGTCAATGAAGTTATGAGTGCTACCAGAATCAATGAGTATGGTAAGAGGGAGCTTCTTGAAGTATCCCCTGACCCTCATTGTTTGGGGGGGTGGTGACGCCGGTTACAGCATGGAGAGAGATCTTGGGTGGGTCGTCCGGAGATGGGGTGTCAACAGGCGGGTGTTGAATGTCGACCTGATCATCTACTGTATTTGTAGCTTCTTCACCAAGTTCTAAGGTGGGCGGAGAATCCACATCCAAGAGATAAAGCTTTTGTTGAACACATCTATGTCCCCGAGTGAATTTCTCATCACAATTATAGCAAAGCCCTTTTTCTCGACGTGCCTGCATTTCTATTTCAAACAAATGCTTGATAGGAGTTGGTTGAGGAGCAGGCGTGATGGGAGGTCGTTGGGAACCCATATTTCTGTAGAGAATAAAGGTGGGTTTGGAGCGTTGTTGGGATGCAATCTTGTCTTCTTCCAACTTAGCCAACCCTAGTGCTTCCATCATTGTGTTGGGACAGAAAATTTTGACCTCAGAGTGGATGGCATCCTTTAGACCACTGATAAAACAACTCCGGTAAAATTCATCAGACAATCTTTCGGTGTGGTTGGCTAGATTCTCAAATTCGCTTTGATACTCTCTCACAGTGCCAGTTTGGCGAAGTTTAGTGAGGGATCCTGTGAAGTCATCAAAAGCACTAGGACCAAATCGTTGCAAAAGAAGCTAGCAAAAGTCTAGCCAGTTGGGCTCTGGATGAGCCTTGATGTACCAACGGTACCATTGAAGAGCTTCCTATTCCAAATGAAAGGATGCCAACAGAACTTTGTTGACATCAAAAGTATTATGCAGACTGAAATATTGTTCTGCATGATAGATCCATCCAGTTGGATCGGTACCATTGAAGCGAGGAAAATCAAGCTTCGGACCACAAAAATTATTGGAAGAAGAGAAACCATTGTCTGCTGAAGACTTGGACTGCCGTTTGTGGTTCATAGCTGAATGTTCAAGATGGAAACTGAGAAATTTTTCATCCAGATCCTGGAGTTTGGCTTGGATGGTTGCAAGTGCTTCCTCCATGGTTTTTGCTCCTGCACGGATGACAACCATAACCAGGATTTTTTTTTTTTTTGGTTGACTGGGTAGGAAAACAAAAACAGGAACTACTTCAGTAAGGGAAAATTTGGATTTGGGAAAAAATCAGAATGGTAATTGGGGTTTGACTAGGTTTTAGACACTATTGGATAGACAGGGAAGCAAAAATGAGGATTTCAGAAGCGGGGTGAAAGAATGGGAAAATTTGGCAGAGGGGAACAAAGAAGCAGAATTCAGAAAGGAACTCTGTGGTAAACTTTGAAGGAGAGATTTCGGGCTGTAGGAAGGGGAATTGAGGATAGTGTTCTTAGGAATGAAATATGCAGAATGGAATGACAGGGGTTCCCTGAAAATTTCAAGGGAAACAGAGGTAAAACAAGGGAGATATGGAGAAAAAACTGAATTTTATACTCTTTTTTTTTTTTTTTTTAGACTGGAGCGGCTACGGCTTGGAAGGAATCTGGAACAACGCCGAACGGCTGGATCTAGAATGGCTTGTAAAATGGATCTAAAATGGCGCAGCAGTGATCGACAATAGTTCAACTGAAAGTAGATATGGACCCCAGGTATGTGCGGCTTCCTAACAGTTCAGGGTTTTCGCTTGGCCACCAATGCTGTCTGACGGCTTGTGTATTGGGGAAGTACCCCTCACTCCATGGCTCAGGTAAAACTGATAACCGCTTTGCCACAAACGACAGCTCTTGGTTTACCTCACGGGTGGGAACTAGTCAATCTGGCAGGGGTCGTTGCCCTTTTCGCTGGTAGGTCCTCTCAATGGGCCAGCTACTTCGGGGTTCCTGTGGTACTCCTCACAATGAGTTTTAGGGCTTATGCCCAAGTACTTCCCACAGTTAAGCGGATAGGGATTATTCCCAGATTCGAACCTGCAACAGAAAAAATTTGGGTAGAAATTCCACCCAATGTTAAAAAACCGGATCTATATTGCTCAGAATCGTTATTATAACATGTTTCCAGAACTAGAACAACCACTCTGCTTTTACCCATGAAAGTGGAATAGAAATCTGGGCACTCGGTCAAAATATTTTCTCACCGCAATTTCAGCGGCCGTGACCGAAATTCTGAAAAATTGCTGATTTTAAATCCACGATATCTCCACTTTTAGAACTCCAAATGAGATGATTTTTTTTTTGAAACTGCGTATTTCTGAAAGAGCAATTCAGATATGCAATCAGTTTCTTCTGATTTTGTGCAGAAAGTTTCAGAAATTGATCTAAAAGTCACCACCCAAAAAAAATAAAAAAAAATTTCCCACTTGTGCCAAGGAAAGTGCTCTGATACCAGATGTGATGCACCTGCAACAATTAATTAATAAGAATATGCAAAATAGTAGAAATAATAGAACATAATCACTTTTATATTGATCACGGGCCACTTCGAGGGGGCAACCTCCTTTGAGCAAGCTCAATACAATTAACTTCACAGTGCCTTCAATGACCTCAACACACACTTATATACTAAGTCTATGCCCAATACCATGAGTCAAAACCATGGGACATATAATACTACGGGATGACTTACAAAGCATATGCGTCCAATACTATGGGCTAATATAAACTACGGATCAACAAATACTACGGGACGACTTACAAAGCATATGCGTCCAACAACAATATACTAACATAGTAAAGAGAAGGGTTTACATAGGTTCCTAACATGATGATTGGACCATTTTTGGGTTACTGAAGAACCATGCCACGAACCTCAGAATGATGCTGGAAAAATGCAGATAGCATCCGATTTCATTGAATTTGAAGAAATGTATTTTCTGTGTTCCTTATGGGATTCTGCCAGGACACATTGTGTGTAAGCAGGGATTGATGGTTGATCCTGGGAAGATCGCAGTTATTGTAAACTTGCCTACACCAAATTCAGTTAAACAATTGTACACTACACTAGGACATATCAGATACTACAGGAAATTCATAAAAGGATATGCACAGATAACTAGAGCAATGGAGAAGATTTTAAAAAAGGATGCACCGTTCATTTGGAATGACGACTATCAGAAAGGATTTGACACATTGAAAGAGAAAATGGTCACTGCACCAATCCTAGTTTTTCCAGACTGGGAAAAACCATTTCACGTACATGTTGATGCTTCGTGTATAGCATTCGGTATTGTTCTTGTGCAACCAGGAGAAGGAGGCATCGATCATCCCATTTCATTTTCAAGCAGAAAGCTCTCATCTACTAAGAAGAACTATACCACTATGGAAAGGGAAGGACTCGCAATGCTATATGCGCTACAGAAATTCAGACACTATTTACTTGGTGCGCACTTCTCAATGTTTATCGACCATTCTGCATTGAAATACCTGGTCAATAAGCCAGTGTTAGGGGGCAGATATGCAGATGGCTCTTACTCTTCCAAGAGTAATTTTGAAATAGTTGTTAATCCAGGCAGATTAAATTTAGGGCCTGATCATCTATCAAGGATTGAGTCAGGAGAGGAACCTACGAATCTAGAAGACAATCTACTTGATGCGCAATTGTTTGCTATACAGGTTGCCAATTATTATTATCAGGATATCATTGATTTTCTAACTATCGGGTTCGCACTTACTGAATTCACTATGTAGCAAAAGAAGTAGCTGGTAGTGTGAGCCGTAGACTTCACTATTGTCGCAGGATAGCTCTACAAGTTAGGACCTGATGAAGTGTTGCGAATATGGAAGGGCTACTACGGAGAAGATATTGCGCGCAGGGCTATGGTGGCCTACGATTCATAAAGACTTCAACGAACATTGTTAGAACTGCAATGTCTGTCAAAGGACAGGGAAGCCATCAAGAAGAGATGAAATGTTGTTGAACCCTCAGCTAACCTTGTAGGCATTCGACAAATGGGCAATTGATTTTGTGGGACCTATTAACCCACTAGGAAAAAGAACTGGTGTGAGGTACCTTATTACTATAACTGACTACCTCACCAGATGGGCAGAAGAAAAACTAGTCAAATACTGTGGCGCTGCTACAGCCGTGTAGTTTATCTTTGAGAACATCCTTACATGATTTGGATGCCCAAAACTTTTGATGAGTGATCAAGGCACCCATTTTCTGAACAGAACTATTGAAGCTTTGACTGAAGAGTTCTACATCCATCATCAGCGTAGTACACCTTATCACCCACAAGCGAATGGAACTGTTGAAGCGTTCAATAAAGTACTTGAGAATGCGCTAACCAATATATGCAATGTAAACCGCGATGACTAGGACCTACGCATTCCATCTGTATTATGGGCATACAGAACGACATCCAAGAAATTAACTGGACATACACCTTTCAGATTGGCTGATGGACAGGAAGCAATAATGCCAATGGAATATATTATTCCCAGCTTGAGAATAGTTGCATTTATAGGGATGGGAGATCGCGCAACACTGGAAGAAAGGCTGTTACACTTGCTTGGGTTGGAAGAAGATCGCTTCATCGTGGGATTCCACCAGCAAGTACAGAAAGAACGATAAAAAGCATGGCACCATCGCCACATCAAGAATAAGTCTTTTCAAAGGGTGATCTAGTTTTCCTGTACGATAGTAAATTCATGAAGTTTCCTAGAAAATTTAAAATGCATTGGCTTGGACCATATACTATCATACATGTTACTAACGGAGGTGCAACCCAGTTAGCTACTTTAGCCAGTGATATATTACCCAATTTGATAAATGGAAGCAGACTAAAGCTTTACCGCGATAGTCCTACTTCACAGCATCCAGTATGATTGCAAAGAACGAAAAAGTTTCTAAGTGCCAAGTACAGTTGGAATTGGGCACTAGAAACTGCGGAAAAGTCTGTACAAAAACTTGTAGAGATAGATCTATATACCGTGCAGCATTGTTGAAACTGCACAATATATATATATATATATATATATATAAGAAAGGAAAAGAAACAATGCATTGTTGCGACATTCAAAAATCTACCCTGAAGAGAAAATAAATTATACACTGCGCAGTCACTGTGCAGAACCAAAGATGGCCAGCTGTGCAATTCGACACAAGGCTTCAGAAAATAGGTGTTACAATGTCTATCGAAAAGATAGCCATTATGCATTACTTTCCTACCGACCCCTCGGGAATTTAAAGCACAAACATTCATTCTAAATGACTTAATTACGAAATTGACCAAAGCATCCACTCGATTTGGCCAAGGGATACCGTCATTAATGCTTATCTAGTCGTTGAAGGGCATGGAGGAGGGTTCGTCGCACCTATAAACAACACTGCATATCATTTCGCGGGCGTTACCAAAGCACTTAGAAATTCTTGCACATATTGTTTTTTGAGTTAAATCTGCAAATTATCCACTGTTAGCTGAGTAGTGAGCAAGTGAATGACACCAAGGTCCTTTATTGACAAAGAGTTCATGGTTGAAGAGACTGTGAGGTTGTTCCAACATGGAGGAATTGACGAGTTAATGAGAACCCCAAACAAGAAAGTTCTCATTGAACTAGAACAGGGTCCAAGAAGATCACCATGACACGGCCCCTCAATGCAAGACAAAGGGAAAAATCTAGTAGCGCCGAGATCAAAGCTACCGAAGACAAGTTTGGTAGGGCCAAATAAGCCCCTTGCCAATAAAGAGATACCTTTAACTATGACTCTAGACTATATCTTGCCACGTGCAGTGGATGCACCGGCCATTAGACTACTGAAGAGTCCAAATTATGAGATACCACTCTCCCCGATATCAAATCATGTCGAGGTGGAAAAAAATCTATTACGAAAGATCCCAGAATGTAAATGGGAGGACTTTGACCTGCTAACAATGCGGAAGGAGAATCCAACCGAGCCAAGGTTCCCATAGTTCCATCCCAACAAATACATGTGCTGGAAGAACAATGCAAATGGCGACCTCACCTTGGTGACCGAGAGCTGGTTCTCGGGAGTAGCCAAGTCGGGGCTGCTCAACCTGCTCAGGCTCCCACATTTTGACAGATCACCAGAGCTCAACGCGGTGGTGCGAACTCTTATGGCTTGCATCCACCAGGCATATTTATGGCTCGATCAGAATATAGACCTAAAAATTGACTTGATCCATCAGATAACTGGATTGAGTAAAAGGGGAGTAGACCCAAGGAAGTTCTTCCAGGGGAAGACAAAGGATAAAGAGGTAGCTGCATTGATGAAACAAACGCAATCTATCGTCAAAGGGAAGCAAGGATTCCAGATGGATGACATAAACGACCAAGCAATAATGGTTTTCGTGTAGCTATTAGCGGGCAAAATTCTAAGAAAGTGCAGACCGCTAGAAGTCTCTGTGGGTGCAACACTACTTGGTGTTGCAGCCGCCGAGGGACAAGAGTTCAATTGGTGCCAATATCTACGAAATGAGTTCCTAGAGGAGCTAAATGACACGCAAATCAATGGTGTATACTTCCACTTCCCCTGGCTAATCATACTGATCAACTTCCTGGGGTGGAGGGAACCGAAGCAATATGTTAGAGTGGTCACGAACATTTCGGACTACAGAGGTGCTCGATATCAGAATTTGTGGGTGAATTTGAATCCCAAAAGACAGCACGAGATAGTGTTGGTCTTTTACACATATTATGACCAACTGCATGGGGCCATCATGCTTACACCTCGAATACCAAAGCAATTAACAAGAAAATATATCCGCATTATAAATTTTTATGCGGTGATGAAATGCATCTCGATTTCAGCTAAAGCGCAATTGAGGAATCCTAACTGGTACCCATGAAACTACCATATGTACGAGGAATATATTGAGAATATCGTGAAGCAATGGCTAGCTGAATTCTGAGTTGAGGTTGTGGACATCCAAAGTGATTCTGGCGGGGATAACCCTATCCTGTGTCCCATAGTAGAAGATAAAGAGTCAGGCAAAAGGAAGGATGCTGGGAGTCCTTCAGGATGCAAGGAATCAAGGAAAAAGCATAAATCAAGCAAAGACTAATTGGACACAATGCTTCGCAAGGATGACTACCTAATGATCGCCACGAAGGTCACTGAACAAATGGAGGAGCTCTCGATCGATAAGGAGAAGAAAGAAAAGGCAATTTAGGACAATTTGGACCAAAACCTTACCACACTGCAAGGAATTTCCCAAAAATTGATGAAGTAAGCAGAATATTACCCTTGCAACGTGAATCAATAGATGAAGGGCAGTCGGCGGGAACTTCATAGTAGCAAATCACTGTTCCCGCAAGGTTTGGTGGTGTCCATCTGCAACCATTATCTATAAGTTTTCCATTACCTGATCAAGTAATGCTAGATACGAAGAATGTAGAGCGCGTGGAGCTTGATCTTGCAAAAATACCATTACCAAGACTACACTACTTGCAAACCCAAGTTTCTGAAGAAATGCATGACAGAACCATAGATACGCTAAAAGGACAGGAAGAGTTGCAAGCATCTAATAGACAGCTAGAGGAAGAGAGCTCACAGAAAACTATGCAATTGCAAGATGAGCATGATCGTCGGTTGAGATTGGAGACAACGATCGTTGCGGTTGCAGATAACATAGAGGAGTTTGAAGTACAACTAGAACCAGCAGATACTATTGTCAAGATTGGTGATCTGGTCAATAGTCTTAAGACGAAGAAGGATGACATGGATATTGTTGATGTATATGTAACTTTGGAATGTATTTCACATATATGTATATTGTATTCCTATAGAGATGTTATTATTCCTCTATACGGAAGTGTCGTCATTTATATTGTAAGTGTCGTAACTTATACTTGATGGGTTATTAGACCACCTTGTTTGGGGTCGGCCCTGTATAAGTCATGTGGGTCGAAGGGTTATTAGACCACCCTATTGGGGGTTGGCCATGTGGGTCAAAGGGTTATTAGACCACCCTATTGGGGGTCAGCCCAGTCAGCATTATATTATGTGGTTAAGTTCGAGCCTACATGAGTTAAGTAAAAAGGCAAGTCAAGTCAAGTATAAATAGAGTGCGGGAGGCACTCTATTTACTCTCACTTCTCACACATGCACTCAAGGAGGAGTGGTGCACTTATGGAGGAGGAGGATCTGCTGCTAGGTTATGGCTATCTCTCTTGGTTGGTTGTATCATTGCTCTATCTATCTTTGAGGAAGTTATTGGGGTTTTTCACCTTTATGGTTTTCCCCAAGTAAATCTTTGTGTCTCTTGTGTGCTTGCATTATTGTCTCCATGATTGATATGTTGTAGATATGTTGTACATGTTGTTCTCTCAGTTAAGATCCTATATCATATTGAAGTAAATTCAGAAAATTTAACATGGTATCAGAGCTAGCCTGAAAGAAGGCATGATATGGCATGTATGACACTTGTTGCACTTACGATGCTAGGGCTTGATATAGCAAAAACCAGTCATCATAGCACTTTCGCTATAAATCCATTTTGGCGAAGTTTTCAGATCTGAAATTGTTACAGGACAAATATTAAATCTCCAGGTACCTTGTGTCCAAAGGACAACCTCTAATTCGTTGTACTTTGTGATTTATGATCTGTGCAATATAGGGTTTCTGCCTCTTCCAGATCTGAGTCAAAATCAGGTGACCTTGGGAAAAAGGTCATAACTTGGGCTAGGAAGCTCCAAATGAAATTTCGTAAAAAGTGAAAGGTAGCACATAGACTTTAATATCTCAAAAAACTTTTTCAGAGGCCGAAGGTGAACCAGTGACACGTGGCACGCCGTACAAGTTCGCTCTCCTATATTATCCCATAAACAGGTCACGTTGCGACACTTGGCATAAATCTCTCTCTCAGAGAGTCCAATTGAGGTAATACCTATCAGGATGGAAAGATAACAGGCCGAGATATCTCAGGAAACTTTTTCAGAGGCAGAAGTTCAAACAATGACACGTGGCACGCCGTACAAGTTCGCACTCCTGTATTATCCCAAAACAGGTCACGTTGCGACATTTTCCATAACTCTCTCTCAGAGAATCCAATTGAGGTCAGACCTATTAGGATGGAAAGGTAACAGGTCAGGCTATCTCAAGAAATGTTTTTCAGACCCTGTGGATCAAAAAGTTTGGAGTTACACCAGAAACAATCAGGTACATATTTCTATCAAAACAGAATTATTTTTGAGTACCTTCATTCATGGCTTCCGGAATTTAGGGCTTTGAAGAAAGTTGGAATTTTTGTAATCGGAGACCACGGCTGAATGCTACTCATCAAAATAAAAATTTGGAGACCAATATCAAAATTTTTGGTTGGGAAGAAGGCCGGGTTTGATCAGACCCTAGTTCGGGACTTTGATCAGAAAAGTGAAAAATTAGGGCTTCTATAAAAATGGGAATTTTTGAAATCTGTGACCACGGCTGGAAGCTCCTCAGAAAAATAGAAGCTTAGAGCTTTGGATAAAACCTTTTGATTGGGTAGAAGAGTGGGCTTCATCAACCCCAGTTCAGGGTCATGTCCAGTGAATCCGAAAGTTTCAAAGGCAAAATTGAGGAGAAAAACTTTGCAGTTTTCAAATTCTGAATATACCAGTTTAATCAGCTCATCAAGGCACATATTTCTATCCTTTCAGAAGTTTGAAATTCAAAATTTGAATTTTTGGGGTTTCTCTAACAAACCCATATCCATCTCCAGGTCCAGTTCTTACAATTCAAGTGGATTGGGTTAATCCTAGAAGAAGATGGATTGGTCACCTACATAAGTGAGGAAGTTCTTGTTTCAGAGGGAGATGAGGCTAAGGCCTTACATAAGAAGATTACAAGCGATCTCGACAGGTATGACTCATCGAGGTATGTTTTGAGATTTGTTCATGATTAAGTTTATGGTATGTCTGTCTTCATGTTACTACAGTTAGTACAATCTTGATTTTAGTCTTGTCATATCACCTTAATAAAACTATGAATGCACGATAGAAAATATTCATTGATTAGGGTATTGACACTTATGATTGTACTAATGCATTATGGTGTTGTATGAGGTTTATGTTGTCTACTAACATGAAAGGTACACCAAGAAAGACAAATCATGTTTTGGTCCAAGAACATATGGTCATGATAACATGAGGACAAAGATTCATCCATTGTCATGGATCTCATAGAAGATCCATTTACGAGGTATGTATAACTTGGTTTTATAATGGTTAACCTATGAGATATACAGGTTACTAGCACAAGTCATTGAAGAAGAACAAGAAGACATTATGCGGGTATATTAGACATAACTAGCTAGCATGCTAATCCAGGTATGTTTTTCCTATATCAAGCTAGAATCCTACCTTGTGTTAGTATCTTATACTGTTGTTGATAATGATTATTCGTGAAAAGTCATAGGTTTGAATAGTCATGGTTGTATGCATATTATGTTTCTTACCATAATTGATGATATGACTAACCAGAAGAATCATGAAGGTATAGGTTTGAATAATCACAGGTTTTATGCATATTATATCTCTTATCTTGTTTGATGATTCAACTAACCTGAAGAGTCATAGGTTTGAGTAATTATAGGTTTAGACATGTTATGCTTCTTATGATTTGACTAACCATAAGAATACTGCATAAACCTTGAATGCTAATGCTTATTATTTTCTGTTTGAAATGATCATGATTATACATGCTTGAGATTATTGTGTTTTAATAGTATACTAATGAAAGTATGATTTTATATGAGATTAGAAGGATAACTCAATCATGATACTAATAAGCATGCATAGGGACCAAGGATGAATATGAGTTCAAGAACAGGTAATTCAGGAAGCAAAGATCAAGAGTGATCACACTCCAGTTGCTCCTGCAAGAAAGCAAAGGAGCACACTCCAGTTGTTCCTACAAGAAAGAAAAGGAGCACACTTCAGTAGTTTCTGCAAGGATGCAGATATTCAGAGGGAGTTGTCCATCTCTCTACATTCCACAACAGAAAGGTGTAGAAGAAGCTACTTCAGATTAGGACTCCAGCAACTCCTGTAAGGAAGCAAAGACTCAGAGGGAGTCCACCCAACGAACAAACAAAGATAAGTATTTTAATTATCATTTCTTGCATATGTGTTTCTTTAAATAAAATTGTTCAATGATGTATATGCTCATGTTCCTAGACTTAGGATATGTATTGTGCATATTAGAATAGTTGCATTGATAAACAATATGCTACTAATATACATGGGTAAGTGGCCTATGGCACTATACAACATTCCATTGCTACTTATCTAGAATGAAACCTCTTTGCTGACATGTTGGGAGTTGTGCACACTCTTAACAATGTTCTGGTAGAGATTGGAAGGCATCTAGAAAGTTACGGGATATGGATAAATGTTGTATTGAAGCATTGGCTAAGATAATTGCATGACTGTATGACATATTTATTTATGTGTAAGAATTTGTTCTGAAAACTATGAGATGTTTTCTAATCATGCAATTTAACTTGTTGTGTAGGAAAGATCATATGCCATCACCTACAAAAGAAGAACTACAACATTTGTTCAGCAACAAAAATTATCTATTGAAGATATTGAAGTTCCCAGGATACGGGAAGAATGCCATGATCCGTCGATCATGAAGAAAAATGTTTGGGATGCGGTCCCAAGAGCTGAAGGGAAGTCTGGTGTGACTTCCAAATGGAACTATTAGATCAAGCATGTTGCAGATGGCAGCATAGAGAAATATAAAAGTGATGAAATAGAAGATACACTAGATGGATTCAAGACAGCTTCCTTGAATGGTGTAGTTGAAGAAGAAGTGTATGTGGAGCAGCCACTTGGTTCTGAGACACATGATAGGAAATCATATATGTGTGGTATGGTGAAGATAGATTGATTGCCGACACGCAACGAAAGCTTACTACCGAGTTCGAGATGAAGAACTTGGGGATGATGCACTATTTGTTTTTTTGGCATGGAGGTGTGGCAGAGTGCAGATGGAATATTCCTTGGACAAGGGAAGTATGCAGTAGAGATCCTGAAGAGGTTCGGGATGATGGATTGCAAGGCCATGGCCACACCTATGGCATCGAATCTGAAGCTTCTATGTGATGCTTCATCTGAGCCAGTTGATGTCTCTATGTATCGTTAGATGATTGGCTCCTTGATGTACCTGACAAACACGAGACCAGATATTTGCTTTGCTGTGAACACATTGAGCCAGTTCCTGACGGATCCGAGGAGTGTTCACCTGGTTGCTGTAAAGCATGTTCTGAGGTACCTGAAGGGTACAGTGGATTATGGGCTGAAGTATGAAACAAATCAAAAGTTTAACCTGCAGGGTTATGTTGATTCAGATTGGGCTGGCAGTGCTGCAGATAGGAAGAGCACATCTGTGTGCTGCTTCAGTATGGGATCAGGTGTGATCTCTTGGTTTAGCAGGAAGCAGTCCTACGTAGCACTGAGTACAGCTGAGGCAGAATATGTTGCAGCCTGCTCAGCTAGTTGCGAGGTAGTATGGCTACGGAAGCTACTGTCTGAGTTATTTGATCTCCCGTTGGAGGCTACTGGTATCTTCTGTGATAACCAGAGTTGTGTGAATCTATCCGAGAACCCAGTGTTTCATGACAGGTCGAAACACATAGAGATCAAATATCACTATATCAGGGATATGGTGCAGAGAGGAGCTGTGAAGCTCCTGTATGTTGCGACGGACGAGCAGATTGCAGATGTGTTGACGAAGCCACTAGCCAGAGTGAAGTTTGAGTACTTCAGAGAGAGGCTTGGCGTTCTTCAGATCGAGGACACTTCGAGGAAGAAGTGATGGACACATTTGCTGAAGCCATTCTAAGCATGTTGGAAGGAGGATCCTTCACATGGCTGTGGATGTAAGCGCTGGATAATGGGCATCAGGATGATGTTCTGGTTTCTGCTTGGATATGATCAGTTGGATCATTTATGTATGTACGCATCATGTTGGATGCTGGATATGATTAGTTGGATCATTTATCTATGTACGCATCATGTTAGATGCTGGATATGATCAGTTGGATCATGTGTATGTATTTTGTATATGCATCATGTTGGATGCTTGGACCGTGTATCTGTATATGTATCAGGTGGATACATTGTATGATCAGGTTGATCATGTATGGTGATATGTATCATGTATCAGGTGGATACATTGTATGATCAGGAGGATCATGTATGATGATATGTATCAGGTAGATACTTGGTATGCATCAGGTGGATGCATTGATGATCAGGTGGATCATGCAGCAGGATGTTGCGGTGATGATCAGGATGATCATGGATGATGAGCTTCAGGATGTTGCTCCATATGACATGCAACAGGATGTTGCAGTGATGATGATCAGGATGATCATGGATGATGAGCTTCAGGATGTTGCTCCAGATGACATGCAGCAGGACGTTGCAGTGATGATGATCAGGATGATCATGAGTACATCAGGATGATGTATGGTGAGTATCAGGTTGATACTTTGTGGCCATGGATCAGGTTGTGCAGATAAGCATGTAATTTGTGCCCTGGGAGATTTGCAGATGGTCTTTCGAGGTTTTGCCTATGGCATGTAATTCGGTACCCTGGGACATCTGGCAAATGCTCTTTCGAGGTTTTGCTTGGGAGGACATATAATTTGTGCCCTGGGAGATCTACAGATAGTCTTTCAAGGTTTTGCCTATGGCATGTAATTTGTGCCCTGGGATATCTGGAAGATGCTCTTTCGAGGTTTTGTCCTATGGCATGTAATTTGTGTCCTGGGAGATTTCAGGTCGGAGTTGTGTACCCGTAACATCCTGAAATGCTCTTTCGAGGTTTTGCCATGACCACATGTAATTTGTGCCCTGGGAGATCTGATAGGTTGAGCTGTGTGCTCGTAATCAGTCCTGGGATGCTCTTTCGAGGTTTTGTGGTGACCACATGTAATTTGTGCCCTGGGAGATCCGATAGGTTGAGCCTTGTGCTCGTAATCAGTCCTGGGATTCTCTTTCGAGGTTTTGTGGTGAGGTCACATGTAATTTGTGCCCTGGGAGATCCTATAGGTAGAGCCGTGTGCTCGTAACAGCCTGGGATGCTCTTTCGAGGTTTTGTGACGCACGTAATAAGTCCTGAGGATTCCACGGTATGGCTAGTGATGACGAAGACTTGCAAGTGGTGGGCCTACATCCAGTATGAAAAAGGACTGGCTCTGTAGAACTTCCTATGATGAGTAGATTCAGAGATTGATTGAGATAGCAGCAGCAGTGACGATGATGATGACTCAATGACGATTATCCAGTGACGATGATCCAGAGAAGATGACTTGTGCTAGAAGAACTGTGCTGAGAAATACTTTCCTAGTTAAGAGGGAGTGTTGATGTATATGTAACTTTGGAATGTATTTCACATATATGTATATTGTATTCCTATAGAGATGTTATTATTCCTCTATACGGAAGTGTCGTCATTTATATTGTAAGTGTCGTAACTTATACTTGATGGGTTATTAGACCACCTTGTTTGGGGTCGGCCCTGTATAAGTCATGTGGGTCAAAGGGTTATTAGACCACCCTATTGGGGGTCGGCCATGTGGGTCAAAGGGTTATTAGACCACCCTATTGGGGGTCGGACCAGTCAGCATTATATTATGTGGTTAAGTTCGAGCCTACATGAGTTAGGTAAAAAGGCAAGTCAAGTCAAGTATAAATAGAGTGCGGGAGGCACTCTATTTACTCACTCACTTCTCACACATGCACTCAAGGAGGAGTGGCGCACTTATGGAGGAGGAGGATCTGCTGCTAGGTTATGGCTATCTCTCTTGGTTGGTTGTATCATTGCTCTATCTATCTCTGAGGAAGTTATTGGGGTTTTTCACCTTTATGGTTTTCCCCAAGTAAATCTTTGTGTCTCTTGTGTGCTTGCATTATTGTCTCCATGATTGATATGTTGTAGATATGCTGTACATGTTGTTCTCTCAGTTAAGATCCTAGATCATATTGAAGTAAATTCAAAAAATTTAACAGAGATTCTCCATGAGTCAGAGATTGCTTCCTTGAAGGAGCAGATCAATCCACAGACCCCACCAAATGAACAACAATTAAGGCAAGGAGGAGTGAAAACCATGACACAGAATATTGCAACCGAAGTGGCGAAGTGCGAAGGGTTGTTGGACACAGCATTGACGGCATTCATTACCCTCAAAGAAGACCCAGAACTACAGGAGGTGAAGGATACTGTAAAATAGAAGCAGGATACACTGGAGCAGCTAGATATGGAGGTAAAATCTCTTCTACCAGGAGATAGGCTGAAAAAGGAAGTACAGGAATTACAGGAAAAAGAAAGTGAATTGGGAGATAAATCACAATATTTGTTGGAGGATGCCATCACGATCTCAAAAGAGATCGAGGATAAGTTAAAAGAGTTGCACGAGAACCAAGTGCAAGTGGAAGGCCAGATTAATGACAAAATTACACTGGACATAATGGAAACAGTCCGACAAGTCGATTAGGACACAAAGCAAGTGGTCAACAAGCTGTTCACACTACAAGACAAAAGGTCATTGGTGAGGGTCCTACATGTGATGAACGTTTAGGGGTTGTCACGGATGTCACATATGATGATGGTCCTTAAAACATCATCGTTATAGGTGCCTTTTGAGATTCTCCTTTAAGGTTCATCACCAAATCCCTTTCCAGTGACATTTTTAGTGAGGGTTGTTAAAGGCCCATTATTCATTCTCTCTTTGGTGACACTTATGGTGACAATATCTTAGTAGCCCTCACTAATACTTGTTTATTTTACTTTTGGTGAGTGTAGAAAATGTTTGTCACCAATTATCATTATATTTGGTTTTTAGTGACACTATGTGAGCATTGCTATATTTTTCGACAAAAGAATATAATGGTTTAAGACAGCTAGTATTGTTATGGATTCTTTGTAATTAATATGTTTCCAAGGTCATACTAGTCATAATACCCACTCATAATGTCTATAAGAAATCTCTAGTGGTTTCCCATAAGAAACCAGTATCAATTTATAATTACCATTCCAAAATGGATCCATAAGCAATCTGATCTTTTGGGTATTCGACATCAACAAAATTGATTCATATATCCTGTTAGATTGTACTTCCAAGATTTAAAAGCCAATGGAATTAATGGAGGGATGTCTACTCGTCCATGTTCTACTCCAACACCTTTATTCACATGGTTTGGTTGAGGAATTTGCAGTTTAGCATGTTTTAGTAGACAATTACAGGCTTGGTTCAAGCCTGTAGATCCTCCAGTTTCTGTGTTTTTTAAATATTTCAGTAAAATCCTGAAGATGAACAGATTGTTAGTAAAATGGAATGTCTTGTGTATGTGGAAGAGAATCCTGAAAATGAACAAAACCTTTATACTATCTTGGATTCATCCCTCCCAGTACAAGCAAAATTTCAGTTCTATTTGGAATTTTTCTTTTCAAGTTGCAGATATAATGATTTCTTCCAACAAAGTTATATCTTTAAAATCCATGGAGGATCTGTATTTCCATGATTGGAAGGATTGGATATTGGTTTTATCCCTTGCATATGTGGTATGCTATTCAAAGTCTTCTCTTAATTCCGGACAAGTATTGTTCCGATAGGGTTAAATTCAATATATTTTTCCTAATAATGTGTATAAATTCTAGCATATAAGAATGATTTGTATACATTTCAATTTGTTTTTCAAGGTCATTTCATGGCTTATTATATATCGTGACATGTCAGACCAAGTCTTTTTGTTCAAATAATTTCCATAAATGGAATGACCGTTAACTCATTTCTTTTTGGACGAATGGGTATATGCTGATTTGACCTCATCAATTGTCATAATTAGCTCTATCTATTTGTCCCATGTCTAAACAATTATATTTATACCCAATTTGAAAGTTGGCTTTCTTTGTTATGCATAAGA
This sequence comes from Larix kaempferi, assembly GCA_027924585.1. NCBI lineage: Eukaryota > Viridiplantae > Streptophyta > Pinopsida > Pinales > Pinaceae > Larix > Larix kaempferi. The sequence continues at coordinate 9,725,784 of BSBM01001763.1, forward strand.
TTCCATGAAAATACCAATTTGGGTTAAAGGATACTTGTTTGATCACCTAACTTCCTTTCAGCAGAGAAAGTTTCAGTTGGCATGGCTGTTGCACGTAGGGAGGAGCCATATACCATTGAACTGTTGGATGAAGATCCCTATAGTAAGAGGATTTTTCAACAAATTGGATTGTATGCATTTTTTAGTAAATTCAAAGGGCACAACGAAGATGCGACCAAGGAATTTTCTCTCAATTTTGATGGAGCTTGTTCATACTCCCTAAAGATGCTGGAATTGAGCCTTGTAATGCATTGAAACTCAAATCCATAATTAACAGCTTCCACAAATTCCCTAAAGGAGGAGATATCATGCCATAGAATTGCTTGTGGCTGGGCACAAGATTTATTAATTTGGTTAAATTCCTGATTTCAATAGGAAAATTTCCTATCATACTACTCTCTGTAACAACAAACGATTCCAAATTTACCATGTTACCAAGCTCATGCAGTAGCTCTCCAACTAAAGCAACATTGTTTTGGAAAATTAAGTTTTTCAATGAACCTACAAGATTGGTCCAGTGATTTAATGGCATTACCTGAGGTGCATTCACAAAGCAATTGTAGATAATGTCATCAAGTGTAATAAACTAAAGATAGATGGATCAAGTATTGCAGTCTTGCAACATTTTGGAGACTTGTCATACATTTCACCAAGATATAGTGCTGTGATGTTCCAAAAATTCCCAAATTGATCACAGGATGTACCCAAAACTAGTGTTAAACTGCAAGGATCTGGGTAAAAATTGATCACATTCAAATCTCCAATGGGGGATTCAAGAACAGAGTAAACTGCTTGTTTTTTCAGAGTCAAGCACGGGGGTGTTTAGATCATTATCTGTTCCAGATTGTGCCATGGATATTTCCATAGTGAAACTTAAAATGGACAAAATGTACCATATCAATGAGCGCATATTTGTGGAACTTATTGAGAAATAGTGTGAACTTGAAGTGTTTCTGGATCAGGCATTGATTAATCTCTCACATAAGCTCCATAAGGTTGATACATAGTGTGCATCACTTGCAACCATAGTTATCAGCACTAATTAGAACAAATCCCAACACAAAGACCTTAAAGGCTTAACCATTCATAAAAGCTATACAGGCTACAGTCCTCCAAATTAGGCGAATTGCATAACAAAACTATAAAAAGGCATGCATGGTCTATATGTTCAAGCCATGACAGTGAGAAAAAACATTAGGAGAATTTGGGTTTATTGCCCCCCTTCAGAATCGGCAGCCATGTTTATAGCAAATGCTATCAATTAACATGAATAGAACCCAATGGTCAATAACTTCTTCCAGCTAGGATAGCTCCAACATAACAGAATAACACCCACCCAGTACATTTCAACTTTCAACAACTCAGCGCTAAAAGGATACTGCTTTGTTTATGCTCACAACAAAGAGAAGATGAGATTACTGTATTTATAAGCAATAACTGCACAATACACGACTATCATAGTTTTTGCATACAATCTCATTTTACAGATTGTAAGAGGAAATCCAAAAAACCATGCAGGTTTAGGCAGAACTTATAATAAATGGCGTTCAATAAGCACCCCGCAGTGGAGCATATAATGTTGCTATTACAGGGATATGAACTATTGGATCAGATCCAACGGTTCATATCCCCGCAGTAGTAGCATTAAATGCTACACTGCGGGGTGCTTATTGAACACCATGAATCATGATAAATAGGTTGGGTTGGAAAAATGTAGTATGGATTCAATCACATTCAATCGAATTCAATTTGCATGCATAACCTTACCTTGAACAATGTAAGTTATGCTGCCACCCTGTGCATTCTGGAGCTCAAGGCAGACATCAACAAGTCAGCATGTACACCTCCAATCAAAGGCTAGCAAAAACGAGTTAACACTGTACACCTCCAATCAGACACTAACACAAAGCAATTGACACGGTACGGAGAAACTCTTAAAAAAAAACCAATGCTTTGTGTACCACATGGACACAATAATGAATTTGAAGTAATTTTTACATCCAAATAAAGTGTAAATTCTCTTCAATTTAATATTGAATGCAATAAGTATAAAATAAGAACGATCTTTTGGTTCAAAGTTTGATAAATAGTTTTATACAATTAATATAACATAATTCATAGCATTTTGGATTATAGTTTTTTTTAAGGAAAAAATCATTATTTTTATTCAATAAGAAAATAAATGGCACTTTTAATGTTTTACTACGCTTACATATCATAGTTTTAAGGGCTTCAAGAACCACCTATAAAACTTAGAACCAACTTAGGATCTTCATAGCCTATTACTATCCAAATAGACAACAAGTCATCACCGCATTTCTACTCATATCCGTCAAGTGTATCTATTCAACCAGTTTAAATACATAACTAAAACACCCTATGGCCACAAAACTCAAAATTTAAGTCATAATCAGTTACATTAACCAGGGCTACAAAAAAATCCAAGATATTAGCTAAAACCGTAAATGAAAGTAAATATAAAAACTTCATCTTCTGCGGGGTGGAATTGACTTTGTATCAACAGTCATTGTCCTCATAACCACCCTTACTTCCCTTACATATCATAGTTTTAAGGGCTTCAAGAACCACCTATAAAACATAGAACCAACTCAGGATCTTCAAAGCCTATTACTATCCAAATAGACAACAAGTCATCACCACATTTCTACTCATATCTGTCAAGTGTATCTATTCAACCAGTTTAAATACATAACTAAAACACACTATGTCCACAAAACTCAAAATTTAAGTCATAATTAGTTACATTAACCAGGGCTACAAAAAAATCCAGGATACTAGCTAAAACCCTAAATGAAAGTAAATATAAAAACTTCATCTTCTGTGGGGTCCAATTGACTCTATATCAACAGTAATTGTCCTCATAAGCTGAGGCATCTCCTTCTTGAAAATATTCGAACAAAACTCTTCTGTCTGGAACCTGGTACCTTCTTTTGAAAGTTTATCTTCCTCAGCGTTCAATTCTCTGAATGCATGATTAAATGGAATTAAGTCAAAGTTGCAAACTGAATCCTTTTCTGCTCCACCATAAATTTTAGATGAACATTAAGCAGTTGCCTGGTCCTCTTCATCCAATTGATCACTAGCATGGAATCTTGCCAAAAGTATCTTTCTCTTTTGAAAGAATTTGAATATGTTAGATATAATATAGTTGGGTTTCCAGACTTTAGTCAAGTTTCAAGCAAGTCAAACTACTTTTCTAATTAGATAGCACCAGCTGTGTATTTACCAAGTTTTGGACAAGCCAAACCATTATGCTAATTAGATAGCACCACCTATGGATTTGCAAGTTTCAGGCAAGTTAAACTATTATGCTAAATATATAGCACCAGCTATATACAAAGCTTGTGATTAGATGGTCCAAGACAGTGGGTGTATCCTGTACCAATCTAAGATACAAATAATCCTCATATCTTTCAAAAATTAATTTGGGAAGAAACTGATACTAATGAGATTCAAACCTATTATACACATCCATGTTTGCTCCATTTCCAATTCGGTGAGAAGTCTCTAGAGAGTACAAATTAGGGGAATTTCTTATCCGAACATAGGTGGTGAAAGAATAGCAAATATCATTTTCCACAGAAGGAAATGACGAATACCAAGGCCAGAACATAGATGCATTTACAGGTGTGATGAATGTGTGACATTCAATTGCATTCTCTATCTCAATGATGTGAATTTCATCACAGTTAGGTGAACAAAGCGCTTCCATGGAGAAAGTTAAAAAAGAATATTAGTTTAATCCAAAAAAAGGCCAAATATGGAATTGTAAGAAGGTCCAGCCAAACTTGAAAGATAAATAATGATACCTATAAATTTGACCACCTCCAATTACAAATACTGTCTCTATTGACATAGAGTATGGAGGTGTTGCAAGCATCTCAAGAGCTGAACCCAAACTCCCACACATAACTACATTCTCTGCAGTTGCAATGTCAAAGCTACTTGAACGACTTAGTACAACATTCAAGCGACCTATCAATGGTCGAAACTGGCCTAGAATACTTTCCCAAGTCTTTCGTCCCATTATAACAGCATTTTTCTTTAAAGGAGCTGATGTGAAATATGTGATTCCCTTGAAGAATTTCATATCAGAAGGTAGTTTCCACGGAAGCTTTCCATCCTTTCCTATTCCCATTTCATTTGTGGAAGCTACTACAATCTGGAAGGTTCTTCTGGGCTCTGGAGGTGTATCAGAAAATGCATCCGGCATACTAGAACTGAAATTGTTTGTCATGGTTGCCATGGTGTAAAACTGAGATAAAATGGAAGAGTAAGAGAATCACAATATGGAAGAACACACTTTTTGGTTTTCAAAATTCAGATACTTCCTACAAAACAAAATAAAAACACCTCAATACAGATGGTGTTGACATTTTACAATGGCCATGGCTACTCTTAGAATGCTTTCCAACATAGAAAAGCACACTTCAGATCAAGTACTTCAACATTTTCTCTCCTAGTGCAGCATACCATGGTCTAGAGGTAAGGCACACTTGCCGTAATGATGACCTAGGTTCAAAACCCACTGGGCATGCTCCCTTGAGTCTATATGGGACCATGTTAATACAGGGCAAGCAAAGAAGCCAATACCAAGTCCTGAGTGCATTTTTTACAGCATTAAAGCCCCTTGAACAGGGCAGCTTAGCAAATCTTGGAAAAAGTATCTTGCTCTTTTGAAAGAATTTGAATATCTTTTATATAATATAGTTGGGTTTTCAGACTTTAGTCAAGTTTCAAGCAAGTCAAACTACTTTGCTAATTAGATAACACCAGTTGTGTATTTACCAAGTTTCAGGAAATCCAAACCATTGTGCTAATTAGATAGCACCACCTATGTATTTGCAAGTTTCAGGCAAGTCAAACTACTGTGCTAAATAGATAGCACCAACTATATACAAAGATTGTGATTAGATGGTCCAAGATAATGAGTGTATCCTTTATTTCTGTTCATCTAACTGTAACCTAGAATATCTATTGAATTCCTAACGATAAAAGTACCAAACTTGTCTCTGTATGCTGGTTATTTCGTATCCATTTTTTCATTATCAATTCAATTTCCTTATTAGATATAGATACAAAGCCCTTAAAATTGTTTTGCTATGGCTGAAGTGGTCCACTTGGGGTTCAGTTCCCATATTCCCTAGCAACGCAAAAAAATGAAATAAACCTGAAATCAAGGCAGTGGTTCCATGCATGCCATTTGAGACTCTGCCATTGACTACTAGTTATTTTATATCCATTTTTTTAACTATCAACCCCATTTCCTTATTAGATATGGATAGAAAGCACTTAACATTGGATTGTAGCATTTAAACGAAGAGATTTGGGCAAACTAGCTTCATATCTTGCATTTATGGTAGAATTAACCTTGGATTATTATAACAGAATATTATAAAAACTAAAGTTAATCCTTCAATGAAACTTATATTAATGAATGTAGAAGAAGTTAAAAGTCGTCTCTCCTTGGGGGTGTAAATCGGAGGACATTGAAAAGTTGCTCTTCTAGGGTTTGTGAAACCCTGATCCAGCTGCCTGCTCTCTTGTTCCATCCTTTCCATGGCGGACTCCAGCGGAGGTCGCTCCAAAACTTCCTTCAGCGATCAAGTCGCTATGCGCATGCAAACATTTACGCCCCTCCTCCTGATGGGATCGGACCCAACCTCTGGAACTCTAGGACAGCACTCAGGAAAACCTAGCTCCAGTATGGGTAAAGAAGAAGAGAATTTGATCTACCTTGCAACCAATGTTCATCCAGACACGAGTCAGAACCAAGATGTGCCAGCAAGGAATAAGGAACCATCCAATGCATCCAATAAGTGCAAGCCAAAAATTACTCAAATTCCAAGGTATGAAGTCACCTCCAATCTAGTTAGCCATCATATCCAATACATGCACGACCACACTATAATATGCAAATTTATAGGGCTCTAGCTAATAGAAAAGAATCTTACGTGGTGGATCACCAATACTTGGAAACCAAAAGGCCAATGCGAGCTTAAATTAGGGTCAAAAGGATTCTTCACCGTGATACTTCAGAATCTAGAAGATACGAATCATATATTTCAGGGAGGACCTTACTTCCTTCACTCTGCAGGACTATACATTAGGGATTGGAAAGAAAATTTCAGTCTAGAGAAAGAGGACTTCAAAGTCATTCCTGTCTAGATATGGCTTTACTCTTTGTCCCAAGAGTATTGGAACCTTGAAACCCTCGCCGGCATTGGTCATACTCTTGGATATTTTGTTCAAGCCTTTGATGCCACCCTTGCTTCCCATTACACCTCCTATGCTCACATCTGCATTTACCTAGACATCTCAGCTTCCCTCCATGAAGCTATCTGCCTCTCCTTCCAAGACACAGAATGGATCCAACCTATAGACTATGAACACATACCCTTCCGATGCAGAAAATGCCATGAACATGGGCACCTCTTTCGTGAATGCCCCCTAAACTCCAAACCCAAATATAATCCTCCCTAAAGCAAGACAGATGAAGAGGGTTTCACTAAAACCAACAGTCAGAGGAGATTTGGAAAAAAAGCACCTATACCCACCACCACCACCAACCCAGATTGCCATAACAGCTTCGTTGTTCTTTCCAAGCAAGTTCCCGATCTTCTGGATTATGTTATTCCCATTCCTGCAGAGATGCCTGAAGACCATACCTCTGGAGTTGATTTCAAAACCTCCTTACCCTCACCCTCTGCCGACGGTCTCCTGTATCTTGATGACATGGAAACTGGAGAATTAGATCTCAAAGCCATCCAGGAAGCTTGGGTCAAGAATGATATTCATATCATACCACAAATCCAGTTAGACCTTTTCAAAGAAGCCTACCAGTCCCTAGCCTTTAACCAGCTCTTTCCCCCAGTCTCAGATTCAACTGCCACTCCACCCGACCCCAATCACCTGGGAGTTAGCAAGATACTCAAGCCCAAGGAAATCCCTCTGGGCCAAAACATTCTCTCGAAGAAAGGAAGAAAGCTGAACAGGCAGCTTCTCCATGAGCTAGGGGAACACTTAATTGATTCAGGCATGAGCAACAAGCTCACCAATATTTACTGACCCTTGCATTAATGGAGCTACAACTTATTAGTTGGAACATAAGGGGAATCGGTAGTGATTCCAAAAAAACAATGTTGAAAAATAAGATCCTCAAGGAAAAGCCTGCGCTCATAATGCTACAGGAAACCAAAGCTTGAGAGCCCAAGCTACGCTCCTTCATCAAGAACTATTGGAAAAATGCAGATGTAGTCACCACAGATGCTAGAGGAGCCTCTGGTGGCATTGCCATTGCTTGGGACCCTAACGTCATCAGCTTGGAAGGTTTCTTCTCCAACGACAACACTCTTTCGAGAAACTTCCACATTTTGGGCACCACTCACAAAGGAACCATCACCAATGTTTATGGTCCCCAAGGTATTGACCTGAAAATTCACCTTATCAGCTATCTTTCCTTGCTTCATGATCATCTTCACAACACACACTAGATCCTGGGAGGCGACTTCAATATCATCACAAACCTCAACGAGAAAAAAGGAGGTATTCACAGATTAGATAGAGACAATCTTTCCTTTCAATCTTTCATTAGAGACCACTCCCTAGCAGATTTGGAAACAAATGATGGCACTTTCACTTGGAACAACAAAAGGGGGGGAAGCAACCAAGTTGCCTCCAGATTGGATTGCTTCCTCATCTTTGATTCTTTTCTTTTAAATCAACTCAATCTCTCTTGCTCCATCCTGCCTCATGCAAGCTCTGATCACTGGTTGATCTGTCTTCATGTTGAATGGGTCTCCCCTAACTCTCACAAACCCTTCTGTTTCGAGCAGTTTTGGCTCTCCCATCCTGGTTCGAGGGACAAAATCAAGGACTGGTGGCTCTACTTTCATAAGAAGGATGGAACCCTCATGTAGTTCTTTCAACATAAGCTCAAGTTCGTTAAAAAGCAGCTTAAACTCTGGAACAAAGCTGATTTTGGAAACATTCTGGAAGAAAAATGCAAGCTGGAATAGGATTTAGAGGACATCCATTCATATGTCATCCATCAGGGCTACACGGATGATCTCAAGCACCAAGAGCAATAGCTTCTAAATCATTTGGATGAGAGAAACCATCGGGAGGAAAAAATCGAGGGTTCAACGGCTCAAAGAAGGGGAAAAAAATACCAAAATTTTCCATAATGCTATGATCCAACGCAGGCAAAACAACAGAATTACTCGGTTAAAAAGTAGCATGGGAGAAACTGTCCTGAGCAAAGACAACATTGAAAAAGAGCTCATTCTCTTCTACAATAACCTCCTTGAGGACACTAATCAGGACAGAGAACAAGCTTCTCAGCGTATTCTATAGCATATCCCTCATCTTGTTACTAATGAGGAGAACAACAATCTCATGAGCCCCATCACCTCTGAAGAAGTGGAAATTGCAGTTATGGAAATGAAGCCTGGCAAAGCTCCTGGCCCTGACGGATTCACCATTGACTTCTTCCAAAAATTATGAGAAATTGTCAAAGATGAAGTTTGGCAGGTAGTTGAAGACTCCCTCTCTTCAGGTTCCATTCTCCCTACTTTCAACTCCACTTTTCTTACTCTTATCCCCAAAACCAATAAGCCCGCTAATCCCACCAACTACCAACCCATTTCCCTCTACAACGTTATCTATAAAATTATCACCAAGGTCATTTCTAACTGTCTTAAGCCTCTGCTTCCCCTCCTCATCTCCCCCGAGCAATATGGCTATGTTGAAGGCCGCCAAATCATGGATGGTATCATCACCGCTCATGAAGTCATCCACTCCCTCAAAACTTCCTCCCTTCCGGGGATGCTCATCAAACTGGACCTCTCCAAAGCTTTCGACACAACCAACGGGAGTTTTCTCAAAGACACCCTTCTAGCATTCGGTTTCACACCTCAATGGGTAAGATGGATTATCTCCTTGGTATCCTCTGCCTTCTTTTCCATTTTGGTCAATGGCTCTTCCTCTTCCACCTTCTTTCCTTCAAGAGGCATCAAGTAGGGGGATCCTCTCTCCCCCTACCTTTTCATTCTCTTAGCGGAAAGTCTGGGTCGAAGTATCAAGGCAGTAGTCGGAAACAACCACATTCAGGGCATCAAACTCAATGGTCAAGGAAACACTGACTTGCATCTTCAATTTGTGGACAACACCATGCTAATGGGAAAATCAAATATTATAGAAGCTAAAGCCTTCCACAACATTCTCCTCTCCTTCAGTGAGGCCTCTGGTATGACAATCAACAATCTTAAATCTCAAATTTTCTTCTTTAACACTCACTTACAAGTTCAAAATCGTATCATCAGAGTGCTTAGATTCTCGACAGGCTCCCTCCCCTCCAAGTTTCTCGAAGCCCCCTTGATTGCTTCTGCCCTCAAAGACCCTTCCTGGAAAGATCTCCTTGATTCCCTTGAGCTCAAGCTTGCATCCTGGCCCTTCAGATCTCTCAACTTTCCCAGTCGTCTCATTCTTCTGAAGTCTATCTTATAGGCCATGCCACTCTATCTCTTCTCTGCGAGATAGAGTGGAAGGCAGACTAGGATTATGAGATCCCTGTATCCTTAATGATGTTCTTTGTGCCAAGTTACTTTGGAGATGCTGCACAGAAAAGTTTACCCCTTGGACTCACATTTGGTTGCAGAAATACACTGACAACTCCTATCACCATGACCTGATCAAGCACGACACTCTCCCCAAAGGATCCCTTATATGGAATTCCGCCTGGGCGCAAAGATATCTCATTCGCAAGCACAGTTTTTGGGAGGTTCAAAATGGCAACAATGCTCTCTTCTAGGATGATGCCTGGATCCAATAACCACCCCTCCACCTCCTCCCTGAAACAGAGAATCTCTGCATTCAAACTCAACAACAAGGCTGGCAACACATCTCCCATTATTGGGAGCCAAGCAACACCTCTGACACTTGGAGAGCCTGGAAAACCTAGAATCAATGCAACAGAGACTTCAATAGTGCAGGAGCTCAAACCTTCTGGAAAGAGCTTAGCAACAGGAAAATACTTGTCTCCGGTGATGAGGACAAGCTACGTTGGGGACACCAGTAGAAAGGTTTATTTACCATCAAAGAAGCTTACTAGCTCTCCCACATCATTCCCCCCCCTCCAAAGGATCCCATTTGGGGGAAAATTTGGGACACGCACTTATGACCAAAAGTCAAAGCATTCCTTTAGATGGTGGTGGGGAGGAAAATTCTCACTTGGAACCAGCTCACCAAAAGAGGTTTCGAAGTACCTTCTCTCTGTGTCTTGTGCAGGCAGCATGAGGAGAAGTATCATATCCTCAACTCCTACACCTTTGCCTCAGCCATTTGGGACTAGGGTTCTCTTATTTTTCATCGATCAGACCACAACAAAGATGACATCAAAGACACTATCAGTAGCTGGACCCTTAATCCCTTTGCAAATCCTATTCTGAATCATATTTGGCTCCTCTTCCCATGACTGGTCCTCTGGAACCTCTGGACAGAACGCAACAGGAGAATATTCCTCAGTAGCTCCTTTCCTGTGACTAGCCTTACCTCTCTAATCCATGGCAAACTCCAAGAATCCCTAAGATTAATTGCATGGAACACTACCGACCACTTCTATCAACCTCACGAAAGTATCATTTTAACTAACTGGAATTTTATCCTCCAGCCGAGCAGCATCCCTCCTCCTCTTCGCACCCCCTCTTTTCGCATCCCGTCCTATTGGTCCCCTCCCCTCCTTTCTCCCCTCAAGATTAATTTCGATGGTGCCTCTAAGGGTAATCCAGGTCCAACAGGTATAGGAAGAGCCTTCAGAAATGGAAAACGCGAGATCATTCATATCTTCTTTGAGTACATTGGCATTAACACTAATAATGTGGCGGAGCTGCTGGCCCTTCTAACAGGCTTAAAAATCGCAAGCAAAAAAGGCTGGACTGCCATCACCATAGAAGGTGACTCTCAAATAATCATCAAAACAGCTTACAGACTTCATTGTGGCATGACCATCTCCAAGCTCTCCAAACACTGGAGGCTCGATTGTCTAAAAGAGCAGCTGCTTGACAATATAAAAAATTTCCTGGTTTTTGGCACTAGCCATATCCGCCGTATGACCAACAAAATAGCCGACCACCTTGCTAATAATGGAGCTGACATATCCAAAGAGAAGATTGACTCTGCTTGGCTCATTTTCAAAGAACAACCTATCAGGGATCAGCTCACGAGCATCGCCTGTCAGGACCTTGTCCCCCCACCGCGGGTGCATAACGGTAATGACACCTCCACTTTCTTACCGGTCTTTCAAGCCACCTGTCCTACCTCCAGCTACCACCCTCCCACCTGCTGCATGACCGGACTAGCCAGGAGCTCCTCCCCTGCCCACGTTCCAGCCGAGACGTCCTCCACCACCCATGCAAGTCATTAAGCTAGCAGATGGCCCCTCTTCCCAAAACCCTATTTCACTCCCATCTTTTTACCTCTCCCGTGTGCGCCCTGTCTTGCTTCTCGCTGCTCATCAAGTAGGAGTTAATTCCATCATGAATCCCTCTCTCATACATGAATGGAGCTTTCCCCTGGTTATTATGACCCTTACTGGCCCTGTTCATGCTATTTACTCGATCTGTTCTCTTGTTTTGCTGCGCAAGGACTCAATCTTCACCTTCGGCGATTTGAATTCCTGCACTATTGCTACGGGTTACTTCTCTACCCTGCAAGCTGGACCCTCCCTTATTCCTCTTATGAGTTTTCCCCTGCCCTCGGTCTCTGCTCCTGCTACCCCCGAGCTCCAAGGCCATCAGTCTCACCCCAAGTTGTTTACAAAAATTCCACCCAGGAAGATGTGCACCCATCAGGATTCAATTCAGGATTTTGCAAAGCCATTCCCAGACATTGAGCCAAATATTGAGGAACTGCCTGGAGGCTCTTCCACCTCCCCGCCCATGAGACTTATGAGGGGGTTCATAGACAAGGCTTTCACGTACCAGTCGCAAATTCCGATTCAGGCCCAGAACGAAATTACGGAAGCTGAAGAAGATGCTAAGGTCTCGCACAGGTGCTTGACGAATGAGGAAATCAGAGAAGAATTCGAGGGTCTTATCCCTAATCCCAGAAACACTAGAGGCAGGGCCACCCTCTATCAGAAAACCTTGGACTTGCATTGGACCCATAAGCATATTTTAGGTAGAGCCCTCACAGACAGGAATGAAGCTCAGGCATAAATTCTCCTTGAGTTGGATGAACTTCAGGACATGATGAAGCAACTCCTGTATAACCAGAATCAACTCGCCAGGCATTTGGGGATCACCCTTGGTAAGGATCCCACTACCCAGCCAGTGCATCTGGATTACTCCAATAACTAATGCAATCTGGTCTACTTTCTCTGTTCTTTTAGATGTTCAATCCTGTTAGATTTAGACTTTGCTTCAAGACTCTTTAGCTTTAAGTTGACATTCCCACCGTTTTGAGGTCTGTTTTCTCTGTAATGAGAGGACTTGTAATTCTCAACTGTATTTTTTGAGGTATGTTTTCTCTTCTATGATAGGGCCTATATACTCTGATACTCTGTACTCTATATATTTTGGTTTGGTAATATAAGGAACTAAAACTAGCTTACAAAAAAAAAATGAATGTACAAAAAATATTACAAAATTGAGCTTACACAAATCCAAAGAATGATACACTTCAGAATTCTTTGTCAAGGACTGAAAATGAAAAAAATACTCATTCTCTAAGCCAATAGTTAGAGAATGTAACTAGCATCATTGCAACATTTCTAAAATGAAACAATCAAAGAAATACAGTCCACCTTAACTGGCACCAAATGAGAATACTTATGAACTTTCTTTATTAAATATTTCAAACTAACGAAGACCTAAATCAATCCATCTCTTCCTGACTGGACAATTCTGCAGCCTTTTTTGGCATCTCTATATATTCCAATCTCACAAAATCTCGATGCTTTGGATGTAAGTGGGATTCTAAACAATATGTTAGATTCCATTCTGGGTAAAGGAATAAAACCTGGGTTGCGATCCTTTTTTCATGGAAAAAAAAAGGAGCAAGCACTATCAAATTATTATTCATTTTGAAATCTTTTTACTGCATAGTTTCTCAATAGTTTGGTGTATTAATATTTTAAGTTCCAAATTAGTGAAGATGAGGCATTTATGTCAAACTTTGATGGCATGCAAATTTTTAATCATCTCATCTTAGTTTGTCATGCGAATGCAAATTTTAGATTATCAAATATTTGAATTTCCCATCATTAAATACCAAATGTTGATGCTTTTTCTATATGATAGTAAATTTTTAATTCTATAAAAACATTTAAAATCATTATGAACACTAAAAATACATAACTTTTAGATATATTTACATATTAAAAGGTTTCTAGTGTAAATCCTCTTCTTAGGTGTTTTCATAATGTCGTAAAACATTATAAAATGATATGCAATAGGTCTTTAATTTTTATCTCAAAATGGCATACATTAGGTGTTTTCATAATGCCCTAAAAAGTTATAAAATGATATGTAATAGGTCTTTAATTTTTATCTTGAAATGACATACATTGCATGACCATGAATTTGAAGGTTTGTTAGATATTATGTGAGGCAAGGACAAGAATAAACATGATTGAATATTTATTACTTTGAAATCTTCTTATTGCATAGTTTCTCAATAGTTTGGTGTATTAATATTTTGGGCTGTCCATGCTAGTCAAGATGGGGTGTTATGTCAAACTTTGGCAACATGCAAAGTTTTTATCATCGCATCTTACTCTGCCATGTCAATTTTGTATAGTTATGTAAATTTTTTATGATCAAGTATTTATATGTGAATTTTTCATCATCAAATACTAGATATTGATATATTCATCATATGATTATTATTTTTTAACTATATGAAAACATTTCAAATAATTGTGAACAATTAAAATCTATAACTTTTGGAAATATTTACAATTAACAGGTTTCTAATGGCATTCCCCTTCTCAGTGTTTTCACAAAAGTTATAGAATGATATGCAATAGGCCTTTAAGTCATATATCAAAATGACACGCATTGCATGACCATGATCTTGAAGTCTTGTTGAATATTAGGTGAAGCAAGGACAAGAGTAAGCACCTTTGAATGCTCAATCACTTTGAAATCTTCTTATTCCATAATGTACAAATATTTTGGTGCATTAAGTGAGTGTGTAACATAAGAAAAGTGTAAGATGAATTTTCTTGGGTAGTTTTCCATTCCTGAGAAAATTCATAGGTCATGGATATTCCTCAACAATAGCCAATTGACAATCATTGGAACCTTTATTGAATCAATGCCTAGTATTGAATCTTGGTTCACATGGAAACCAAGATAAACAATTTATGTATACTAGAGTGTGTATTTGTCTAGGTCACTGAAAACATCTCAGTATGCAATGTTGCAAACATTTGGTTCAATTGTTGCAAGTGATCCTCCTAGGCATTACTGATTGAAATGAACCAAATGAATGAACACACACTATTGTACACTGACCATAATACCAATACTAAAATTTGAAATTACAGTGAATAACAATTTCTATTGATAAACAATGGTAGAAAACACTACAGTGTACATAGAAATACATAGTGACTAGAATGGCGATAGCTTATCTTTGAGAAGAGATGGGATGAATACACTCATTCATAGAATATCAATTAAACAAAAGGATGATGAATATTTTTATTACAATATGAAGTAGAAACCCTTGAGACAAAAACTCTAAGAAGAAACCATAAACCTAGGATGTGAGATAACAAAAGTGCTTACAGATGGGCTCCAAAATGCTAAGTTATTGGAATGTCACCTTCACATAGCCATCGCTTTGGCATATAAACTTTGATTCTTTAAAATACATCCCTGAAAATTTCTTGATGACCATTGCACTTCGAAATGGATAGAGCAAACCATTACCATTGTTTTCGACCCAAAAACTGATGGGAGGGCCCAAAAATTAAGCTTGAAGTTCAAGACAATTTATGATATGGTGGAAAAATCATGCAATCACTTGTATTGATTGCCTCCCATTGGATGTAATGGCTGGTACTGCATTAAGTTCCTACATTAGATGGGGAAACTATTGTTTGATTTGGTTGTTAGTCAACCACTAGCCCCGATGAATAAGTTTCCATGTTTTTAAAGTTTGAAGAGTTACATGTTTTGAAGTAGATTCTCTTCATCGTGGTGTCAATAATATGTTCCATTGTAGCTTGCTCAATGTATTGAAGGTTGATGTGTAGTAGTCAATTTCTCTAAAACCTCTAAGGTTCCAACAAAGAAATAAACTATAATCGAAACATTTCCACATTAAAGATAGGGTGGAAACCAAGGATAGATGGAAGATACAATTCAAAATAATTTTCACCCACACCTTGGTGAGTTTTTGAGGCCCATATTGGAGTGGTCTAAGATTCCTATGGATGCATGTGAGTCACTCTTTCTGTAAGTGCAACAATATCTTGTCACCAACATAAAACTTGTGTGGAACCCCTTGTTTATGATGTTGCTACTTGTGCTTGCAATTGGCTTTATGTAGAATATCATGAACTTGTTGTTGGATGTGTTGGATTTGTTAAACAAAATTGATTGTTTTATTTTCCTTATTTTGAGCATTACATAACTCTTTATGAATTGATGCAATGGAAAAATCTACACCAACTAGGGCCAATGGATGGAACCCTCATAATAGTTGACATTATTTGTAGCCATTATAACTATGAAGACTTTTGATGTAGCATTTTTTAACATAAGGAAGGATTTTATCCCACATACATGGATGGTTAAATGTACACTTTAAATATATGTGCAATCATCATGTTGACTGCCTTTATCTATCCTTTGGTTTGAGGATGGAAGGTAGTCAATATGGCCATCTTTGTGTCCACCATAGCTAAAGGATCGATAAGAAGATAGTTAGGAACCTATTGTCCCGATTAGAAACATTCTTATTTGAAAACCTAAAATGAACCCAGACATGCTCAAAGATGAACTTAGTAGTGGCTTCAATTGTGGCACTATTCCTGTAAGATGTAAAAATTCTATCTTAGAGGACCAATCATTAACCACAAAAACACAATTGTGGTCATCCTTGGTTGAGGGAAAACCTAACATGAAATCAATGAAGATTGAATTCCAAGACTTATATGGAGTAGTAGAGGAGTGTGAAACCTTTGCTTCTTGATTGCAGGTTTAGCATTGGCATAGGCAACGCACACTATAATATATTTTCTAGTGTCATGTTGGAGCTTTGGCTAGTAGAAGTACTTCTAAATAGCTAACATTGTATTTTCCATATTGAAGTGCCTTGGTACCTAATTTTACTGTGAATCCCAAATCAACTTCTCACACTTTCCCAAGGGGACACAAAAATGGCCTAGATGGCACATAAGTCCATCCTAGATGTGAAAGTTTGACACTTTTGTACCTAACACTAGTGCCTAAAATGTAGCAATGAAATCATGATCATTACCATATAGGTGGGGTACTTCTTATGTCTTGTGGCCACAAGAATTGAACACTATGGTCAATTCAACAACCGTAGGTTAGATGGGGCCACTCTAATGTTTCGAGTCTATGAGAATTGAGGATAATGGTTAATGCCACAACCAAAGGTCCGTTGAATTAGTTTACAACTTGACTGGTATAGGGGTTGAATTAGTATCACAAAATTTTCTATGGGGTTGTTGGTCCATATAGTTTGGTATTAACTCCTAGGTCCTAAGTTCACGTAGTTTCCTCTAGGTCTCATGGGTCATGTGTAGAACTCCAAACAACCACACATGCCCTACATAGGAAATATTTAGCATATGAGTGAGATATGTCCATCATTTTGAGAATTAACATACCAAGGATGGTTCTCGATGCCCATGCCATGCCCTTATCCTCACGTTGGGTATCACACATGGCCATAATACACAATGTTTGGCCTCCAATTTGATATGGTGGTGATTTCAAAGTTCGAAAGAATTGATATGTTTCTTAGGGATAAGGGCATAGTTTGGTGCAAAAACCTAGGTTCTAAGTCCATGTAATCTATCTCTAAGCCTTGCATGCCATGTGTGGGGCCTTAAGGCACAACATAGGCCATGCATATGCAATATTTTGCATGTAAGTAAGATGTGGTATTACATTTGAAGATTTAGTACACCAAGGATGGTTTTCACGACCCAAGTTGTCTTTCAGGTTTTAGTCAATAACATGTAACACATATTTCATTAAATTTGGAATTATACAAGGGATCTAGAATTTAGAACTTCAACAAGATTGAGTTTTCAAAAAATGAAAAACCAAAAAATTACTTAATTCACTCATTTCAATCTTTATATTCACCATTTTTTTATAATATTATCAATATAAGCTATATAAAATCGAATTTATATAAAGTTGAAGCATATCTTCTGAATATTAATCTTAGATTCATTACATTATTTTATTATTATAAGTTTTTAATTTGTATTAATATTTGAGTTGATCAAGGTTTACCTCATCTCATGAACAATAGATGTTGCAAGAAATTTCTTACCTATTAAGTTATCTAATGGCATTATTTGTATGTTTAAATTATTAACCATTTTATTTATAATTTGATAAAGCATATATTGTGCATGTGTTGAATTACCATATTAGTAAGAGATTGTCTCCATTTTAGAGTGACCTACAAAGTTATTTAATGATATAGCAGTCAATGTGTTTGTTACTGTAACAAATTTATGTATTGGCATAGTAACTTATTAATTCCCAATCTTGATAATGGGTGGCTAGAACATGGCGATTTTTTCTCAACTTCAAGAAACAACAAGAACTGGAAATGCCTAGGAATTGGCTGAAACCTCTAATACCATGAAAAATTATTAGTTCATATAGTCACTGTAATAGTGAACTTGTGGATGAGAACACTACCCCTAATCATATTTAGAATATTGACTATAAAAACAATTAGTAACATATACACAAGCAACAACATGGAAAACTAGGTCATACTCTATTTTATTTTCTTCCCTTTATATGTATTGTTGAGTACGGATCTGGAATTTAGAACTTCAACAAGATTGAGTTTTCAAAAAATGAAAAACCTAAAAATTACTTAATTCACTCATTTCAATCTATATATTCACCATTTTTTTTACAATATTATCATTATAAGCTATATAAAATCAAATTTATATTAATTTGAAGCATATCTTCCTATGCTTAAACTTAGATTCTTTACATTATTTTATTATTATAATTTGTAATTTGTATTAATATTTCTTTCCTATTAATTTATCTAATGGCATTATTTGTATGTTGAAAGTATTAACCATTTTATTTATAATTTGATAAAGCATATATTGTGCATGTGTTGAATTACCATATTAGTAAGAGATTGTCGCCATTTTAAAGTGACCTAGAAAGCTATTTAATGACATAACAGTCAATGTGTTTGTTACTATAACAAATTTATGTATTGGCATAATAACTTAGTAATTCTCAATCTTGATAATGGGTGGCTAGAACATGGGGGGTTTTGCTCAACTTCAAGAGACAACAAGAACTGGAAATGTCTAGGAATTAGGTGAAACCTCTAATACCATGAAGACGTATTAGCTCCTATAGTCATTGTAATATTGTACTTGTGGATGATGACACTACCCCTAATAATCTTTAGAATATTGACTAGAAAAATAATCAATAACATATCTACAAGCAACAACATGGAAAATTAGCTCACACTCTATTTTATTTTCTTCCCTTTATATGTATTGTCTATTGTATGCCTTAGGACATTTTTGTCAAGTATATAGCACAATAGATACTTAGGCACTTCACTTTTTACCTTCATTTTATGGGATTATTATGATCCCACAAGTTTCTACATGTTTTGGACATTGTTAACTATCAATTATTACTTTCGATTATGTTGATTGGTTAAGCCTAGATTCCTTTTTATAATATAAAAATAATCATCTAACATTTAAAGAAATATTCATTATTCAATACTATATATTATGATATGTGGTTGGCACTATTTTAGAGCCAACAAGAGAAAATATTGTATTGGATAAAGTCTAAGTATACCAATTAAGGTAAAAAAAAATTATTAATTAGAATATAAATTTTATGGTACAATTGGTTTTTTTTCAAATACATGAAGAAAGAGGGAAAACCCATTCTAGTTATTGCAAGTGTCCAGTGTTTATTTTTGAAATGTTTGAACATATTACATTGAAAAAACATTAACTAGCTACTCCCATAGTAAAGTTTTTATAGACAAAGTCTATAATATGTTGTAGGTCCAGTATTTATTTTTGAAATGTTTGAACATATTACATTAAAAAACATTAATTAGCTATTCCCATAATAAAGTTTTTATATATAGTCTATAATATGTTGCTTATAAGTGCTTTACTGGACTCCATTAACCAAGTTTGATGGATCGAGAAGTGTGGTACATTTGAAATCAATGAATTAGAATAGAAACATTGAAGTACATTTTTGTTTCTTACAAATACAAAAGTGAAAACCCACTAAACTTATTAAAAGTGCATTTAACAATCAATTTTTTTTATAAGTATCTGTGTGTCATTTAACAATCAAAATCAAATTATTATGAATTTTTATTGGTAGTGCATTTAACAATCAAAATATTTTATAAGTATTTGTGTGTCATTTAACAATCAAAATCAAATTATTATGAACTTTTATTGGTAATTTTTATTGGAAACATTTTACAGATGTCAAAAGAAAATATTTTATAAGTCTAGGCGTGTTTTTTAATGATCAAAATAAATAATTTTGTTATGAATTGGAATAGAAACAAACTAGTACAGTTTAATTTATTTTATTATAATATATATTCATGAAGTGTTTGAATGTATTATATTGAAAAGAATACGAATTAGCTAGCCCAACATTATCGTTTTAATAGATCGTATCTAGAAGATGATGCTTTTAAATGTATTATTGAAATTGATTATCCAAGTTTGATGGAGTGAGAAGTTATGTCGATCTAGACAAAGCATTGGAATTTGTAATTTCCATGTTAGATATTGTTTGGTGTTTGAACGTATTACATTGAAAACAATGCTAATTAACTCCAATATAGTTTTAATATGCCAAATTAACTCCAGTATAGTTTTAATAGGCCAAAACTAGAAGATATTGATTTTAAGTGCATTATTGGACTTGATTATCCAAGTTATGGGAGAAGTTATGTTAATATAAACAAATCATTGAAAGTTTAATATTTCATGGTGTCATGTAATTTGCATGATGTATCGTCACATGAATACATTGCAATTTAAACAAAATTTTCATATTTGTACCAAATAATATAAAACTCCCCAAATAAATTTGAAGAAAATATTCAATATACAAGAAAAATTGAAAAATGTTTCTTCATGTATTAATTGGTCCTCCAAAGAACAAAATTACATCCATGAATCATCTCCACCTAATCTCATGTTATTCGTTCAAGTAGGTCAAGGACAGCATGTACACCATGTTTATTTATATTGGCCTTCTTGCAATGTTCTTTCTTAGCCATTCATGCCCAAACTATGGTATAAATTGGAATAGATCCAAGCTCTATGTCATCAGGATTTGGTACCCAATATTCCTCTAATACTTTTCCATTGTATTTCCCTGAACCAGGCTTCCACCAATCAACTTTAACATGAAGAGTATCACTTTCATCATCTTGAAATATATTTGAGGTGGCTTTTGCCATCCAAATAATCTCCCCTTCTTCCTCGTTTCCTGATCTAACTAGCAACATATTTCCTTTCTCAACATCATTAATAGGGTTGAATGTTGGCTTTGGCTTATTGCACTTGGGTCCAACATACACGGGTTCACCTGTCATAGTATCAAAATCCCCATCCATAATATTTGAGATTGCATGAAGCGCATTACGACCAACATCTGGATTTTGCCTTGTCTTGGGCCAGAAATCCTCAGAAGATGAATCATGATCATTGTAATCTTCATATAAAGTATCAAGAACTCTTTCCCAATACTCTACCTTATTTTTCCATTCTGGTGTAACAATTGGCAATTCCTCACCACCCATTGTGTCTTTCCACATTTTTATGTATGATGTTATTCCTTATTTTAGTTCTTTTAAATAGATTTCATTCTCTTTGGGATGTAGGAAAGATGGCTTCCCTATGGGAAGTTTAGATCGACCTTCATCGTCTGTATTCCATAACTCAACTAGTTCTGACCACTCAACATCTCTTATGGATTCTTTATACCTTAATGCCGGAACATCATTGAGTACAAGAAATTGGAAGTACTGAACATTAAGATGTCCAACTAGTGCATTTTTTCCTTCCTTGATGTATCCATTAAGGAAGCTTTTGAAGTCATACACCTTATTAATCAGTTTAGGTGGAAACACTCTTTTTTCTTCAATTTTGCGATATGTATCCATCATCTCAGGTAGAGAATATATATCTTTACTTTTCAAGCTGGAAGACATTCTCCCATAGGTCCCATGTATGTCTTCATGGGTGTGTCCCACGAGCAAGAACCCAACCTCAATAGTGATGAAGACAACAAGTGCAGTGAGAAGTGATAGAAACATGAAAAGATAACGATTTTTATTATCACTTGCTACATTATCCAATTGTAACAATAAATGTGGAGGAAGAGGTTCAAAATCGATATCTTGATTTTCTAATCTTCCATGAGATAAAAATTCATCCTTGTACACTCTGCATTTTGAGTAAATAGAGGTGTCAAGTAATGCATTTGAAAGTGGGTTTCTTGAACTTCCACTCTCATAAAGAAGATCACCATACATATCAAGATGTGGGTCTTCAAGGTTCCTAAAGCACTTAGCAAGTGATGTAATGGTAAATTGTGATCCCATATGTACAAATGGTAGGGAGAAATGACCAAAACCTCCTGTCTTATGCCCATGTGTTAGCATACCTGTCAATGACAAACCCAAGTTTATTCCTACAATAGATTTTGATTTGACGCGTAGCATTGGAATTGAAGTCTTTGTTTTATCCATTTTATCATGGATAATACTCAAATACTCCTTTGGAAACCTCTCTGACATGATTATGTGGGCATAGTAGCAATGTCTTCCGCACATAACGATCTTGTTATGTTTGTTCAATCTAGTGCGTGCCGTTTCTTCCAACTCTTTTGTAGTTGCTGACTTCATTTGTGCTTTCAACACAATACATTCACCACATTTACTGAAGTTGGTGTTCTTTGAGAATGCCACATCTCGAAAATGAGTGTTCCAAATCTTGCTCATTGTTGGTTGTGATATTAATGGACAATTGAGCTTTTCCAAACCCACATTGATCTCTTTTAACAAAGAGCTTTGTGTGTAAGTCGAAGGCAACAATCTTAGAGGAGAAGAAGTTCCATCTGCTTCGACTTGACGTGTTTGGTTTGGCGAAAAATATGAATTGTCCATTACAATTTTATGTAGTATTTCTATGGCCGCCACAGTTTTTGCACGTGCTTTACATGTATTGGTGTTACCATGAATGGATTCCATATGTCCTTGTTCAAAATTATGTTGGTAGCTATAGAAGGTGCTTTGAGGAATCTTATGTATCTTGTACCATGCTTTCTTACAAATAACATTACCATCAAATCTCATGTCCTTTACTTTTCTAATAATAGGAGGTAGGCCATGGCCATGGCTCATTGACATGATAGTGTTTGAAACAAGTGAATTCAATACAAATTCCCTGATACCATTTTTGTCTTTGCATTCCATATCCCTTCTAGCATTTGCAATGGCATTCCTATCCACATGTTGAAGAAAATCTTGTTTACAACATTCATCTGCAGCCAAAAGTCGGACTTCTTTCTCTTTATCTATCTTGGTTTGACGTTTTGCAACTTTTTCTCTTGTCATAGCTCATTTAATCTTTTTATATGGCCTCGATGCATTAAGAACATTGACATCTTGATCTTTTTGATTATAAAGATCCCCATCCCATTCGTATAAAGGACTTGTATCCTCTATAACATCCCATATCAGCATTTGCATGGGTGGCTCTTTGTACTTTGTCTTGACCCTTAACATCTCACCTATGTTGTCCACCAATTTATGTATTGGCCATCTAACCAATCCATGTATAGACTTATCCCCAATCTTGCATCTTTCACAATACCCATGTATCTCTTCCACAAAAACAACAAAGTTATCTTCACCTAGTGTTTCACCCACAACCATGTCATCCTCATGGACATTAACTATCATTCCTTTGGCAATGCACATAATTGTTCCTATGCATCCATGTGTAAGAGAAACCCTTGTACATGTGAATGCAGCCCTATCTTGTGGAATATTTATGGGTTGATCTTCACAATGAGGTTTCAAATCTATTTCTGGCCAAATCTCATAAGATTCTATTGCACCCCCTAGTGTTTCCTCAAATCTAGTTGGATGTGGTAAAGGAGCATCATTTTTTAACACCTTCTCAATTCTAACCACTATGCATCCTTTCTTTACAATCTTTCCATGAACCTTATTCCCAAGCTCTGTATTGAATATGGAGCCCTCACCCACCTTCACTCCATGTTGTAAAAGATCTACTTTGTCTCCAATAAAAAATGTTGAACAAACATTTGCACCTGTACACCAAACATAACAAACTTAGTATTTTCTCAAAAAAACATTCAATAAACTATGAATAATTCTTAACACATGCTTTGGTATTTGATTTACCTATGGTGTGCCTCAAATCTGTAGTTCTCCATGGATGTGTGTCCCCTTCATCAACATATTCCATAATCAAATGTGGTTGAGTGACATCAATTATCAAAACCATAACATAACCTGCAACAACCCTTCCTCCACCATAATAAGTTCCAACTTCTGTAGATTCAACCTTTCCTAGCCCAATAACTTGACCATTAACCAGGAGGTCAACATAGTCCCCTTTTGTGAAAATTATACTTTCAGCCCTATCTTGTGGAATATTTATGGGTTGATCTTCACAATGAGGTTTCAAATCTATTTCTGGCCAAATCTCATAAGATTCTATTGCACCCCCTAGTGTTTCCTCAAATCCAGTTGGATGTGGTAAAGGAGCATCATTTTTTAACACCTTCTCAATTCTAACCACTATGCATCCTTTCTTTACAATCTTTCCATGAACCTTATTCCCAAGCTATGTATTGAATATGGAGCCCTCACCCACATTCACTCCATGTTGTAAAAGATCTACTTTGTCTCCAATAGAAAATGTTGAACAAACATTTGCACCTGTACACCAAACATAACAAACTTAGTATTTTCTCAAAAAAACATTCAATAAACTATGAATAATTCTTAACACATGCTTTGGTATTTGATTTACCAATGGTGTGCCTCAAATCTTTAGTCCTCCATGGATGTGTGTCCCCTTCAACATATTCCACAATCAAATGTGGTTGAGTGACATCAATTATCAAAACCATAACATAACCTACAACAACCCTTCCTCCACCATAATAAGTTCCAACTTCTGTAGATTCAACCTTTCCTAGCCCAATAACTTGACCATTAACCAAGAGGTCAACATAGTCCTCTTTTGTGAAAATTATACTTGCAGCCCTATCTTGTGGAATATTTATGGGTTGATCTTCACAATGAGGTTTCAAATCTATTTCTGGCCAAATCTCATAAGATTCTATTGCACCCCCTAGTGTTTCCTCAAATCCAGTTGGATGTGGTAAAGGAGCATCATTTTTTAACACCTTCTCAATTCTAACCACTATGCATCCTTTCTTTACAATCTTTCCATGAACCTTATCCCCAAGCTCTGTATTGAATATGGAGCCCTCACCCACCTTCACTCCATGTTGTAAAAGATCTACTTTGTCTCCAATAGAAAATGTTGAACAAACATTTGCACCTGTACACCAAACATAACAAACTTAGTATTTTCTAAAAAAAACATTCAATAAACTATGAATAATTTTTAACACATGCTTTGGTGTTTGATTTACCTATGGTGTGCCTCAAATCTATAGTCCTCCATGGATGTGTGTCCCGTTCATCAACATATTCCACAATCAAATGTGGTTGAGTGACATCAATTATCAAAACCATAACATAACCTGCAACAACCCTTCCTCCACCATAATAAGTTCCAACTTCTGTAGATTCAACCTTTCCTAGCCCAATAACTTGACCATTAACCAGGATGTCAACATAGTCCCCTTTTGTGAAAATTATACTTTCCATTGTCGTTCCTACAAATTCTGTAACACACAATTGAATTATAATTTGTAGTTAAGGTTAAACCATGTAAAGTGTGATCTTATATTTTAGGCAAAACACAATCTACAAAAAAATAATGTACTTGTAATAGCTAAAAAGGGTATGGCATCATTTTGTTGTGCAAATTAAACCTTGTTCCCCACCATTTAGTCCCCACCGCCAAAAGGGACTTTACATATAAATTATGATGGAGCTACAAAGCGTAATCAAAACAAGATTGGTTATCAATGTATATAATCTTAATACAAACACAAAACTATTCTTAGAAAAACTTGTAAAAATGTCTAAAAATTTTCCATACTTAAGAACTTGTAATAGTATTGAAGGTAGTTATTAAGTAGGTTGGAATCCAGCCATGATCGATCATGCAAGTTTGTATAATCATGGAATTTGTAATAGTATTGAAGGTAGTTATTAAGTAGGTTGGAATCCAACCATGATTGATCATGCAAGTTTGTATAATCATGTCTCACTGAGATTTATTTTTTGTATCAATTGTTCAAAGTAAATTCAAATATCCTTGATTGGAGTCATCCCTATTTTAAGTACTCCCGAAAATAGTTATTTGGTGTCATCTAAACCTATATTGTAGATTAGTGAAGAATAACATCTATATGGAACTAGAGTCATACAAAATCCCAAGCAATGCTACTTGATGCCACTATTAGTATACTAATACATAGTAGAAGTTTTTTGAATTATAAGCGACTCCTAGCTTAGCGACTACTAGCTTTCCTTCTAGCATAAGCATTTCCTTCTAGCATAAGCACACATGCTTATGCTAGAAGAAAAGCTAGCACTCATTAGCTTTCCAGAAGAAAAACCCTAGGCATGGTGATTGGTGGTTGCTAAGTTATACCTTGGTCTTGTGCCATGTACTCTATTTTGAAATAAGCACATGGCACAAAATCAAGAAATGCTAGTGACTCCTAGCTTTCGTTCTAGCCTAAGCATTTCCTTATAGCATAAGCACACATATTTATGCTAAAATGAAAGCTAGTAGTCGCTAGCTTTCTAATAGATAAACCTTTGGCATGGTGATTGGTGGTTGCTAGCTTATACCTTGAGCTTTCCTTCTTGCATAAGCATGTGTTTATGATAGAAGGAAATTCTTATGCTACAAGGAAAGCTAGCAGTCGCCAGCTTTCTTTGATCTGTTGCCATGTTCTTATTTCAAAATATAGCACATGACACAAGCTCAAAGTATAATCTGGCAACCACCAATCACCATGGACAGGATTTTTGTATTGAAAAGCTAGCGACTGCTAGCTTTCCTTCTAGCATAAGTATGTGTTATTATCCTAGAAGGAAATGCTTATGCTAGGAGGAAAGCTAGCAGTAGCTAGCTTTCCTTGATCTTGTGCCATGTGTTTATTTCAAAATAGAGCACATGGCACAAGCTGAAGGTATAAGCTAGCAACCACCAATCACCATGGACAGTGTTATCAATTGGAAAGCTAACGACTGCTAGCTTCCCTTCACGGCTAAAGTTTTTCTATTAGAAAGCTAGCAATCGTTATCTTTCCTTCTAGCATAAGCACATGTGTGCTTATGCTTATGCTAGAAGGAAATGCTCAGGATAGAAAGAAAGCTAGCAGTCGCTAGCTTTCCTTTATCTTGTGCTATGTGCTTCTTTCAAAATAGAGCACATGGCACAAGCTCAAGGTATAAGCTAGAAACCACCAATCACCATGGCTAGGGTTTTTTTATTGGAAAGCTAGCGACTGATAATTTTCCTTCTAGCATAAGAATGTGTGGTTATGCCAGAAGGAAATGCTTATGCTAGCTTTCCTTGATCTTGTTCCGTGTTCTTCTTTCAAAATAGAGCACATGGCACACGATAAAGGAAAGCTAGCGACTGCTAGCTTTCTTTCTATCATAAGCATTTCCTTCTAGCATAAGCACACATGTGCTTAGAAGGAAAGATAACAATTGATAGCTTTCTAATAGAAAAACTCTAGCCATGAAGGAAAGCTAGCAGTCATTAGCTTTCCAATTGATAACATTGTCCATGGTGATTGGTGCTTGCTAGCTTATACCTTCAGCTTGCGCCATGTGCTCTATTTTGAAATAAACACATGGCACAAGATAAAGGAAATCTAGCGACTGCTATCTTTCCTCCTAGCATAAGCATTTCCTTCTAGGATAATAACACATACTTATGCTAGAAGGAAAGCTAGCAGTCGCTAGCTTTCCAATACAAAAATCCTGTCCATGGTGATTGGTGGTTGCTAGGTTATACTTTGAGCTTGTGTCATGTGCTCTATTTTGAAATAAGAACATGGCAACAGATCAAAGAAAGCTGGCGACTGCTAGCTTTCCTTGTAGCATAAGAATTTCCTTCTATCATAAACACACATGCTTATGCAAGAAGGAAAGCTAACAGTCGCTAGCTTTCCAATACAAAAACCCTGTCCATGGTGATTGGTGGTTGTTAGCTTATACCTTGAGCTTGTGCCATGTACTCTATTTTTAATGAATGCTACCTTTCCTTCTAGCAAATGCATTTCCTTTTAGCATGACACACATGCTTATGTTAGAAGGAAAGCTAGCAGTCGCTAGCTTTCCAATAGAAAAACCCTGGGTTTGGTGATTGGTGGTTGCTAGCTTATACTTTGAACTTGTATCATGTACTCTATTTTCAAATAAGCACATGGCACAAGATCAAGGAAAGCTAGCGACTGCTAGCTTTCCTTCTAGCATAAGCATTTCCTTCTAGGATAATAACACATACTTATGCTAGAAAGAAAGCAAGCAGTCGCTAGCTTTCCAATAGAAAAATCTTGTCCATGTTGATTGGTGGTTGCTAGCTTATACCTTGAGCTTGTGCCATGCACTCTATTTTCAAATAAGCACATGGCACAAGATCAAGGAAAGCTAGCGACTGCTATCTTTCCTTCTAGCATAAGCATTTTCTTGTAGGATAAGAATACATATTTATGCTAGAAGGAAAGCTAACAGTCCAATAGAAAAATAATAAGAATCTATTTAAGTTCACATTTCCTAAAGATTCATAATAGCCTATCCCATAGAGACCATCATTTAACTCGTTAGATGAATAACTTTTGGACATGTCAACATGAGAATAAGGTTCATGGAAAGATTGTAAAGAAAGGATGCATAGTGGTTAGAATTTAAAGCTTTTCATTTACAAACACTTATAAACACTATGCTCTGTATTGAATATGGAGCCCTCACCCACCTTCACTCCATGTTGTAAAAGATCTACTTTGTCTCCAATAGAAAATGTTGAACAAACATTTGCACCTGTACACCAAACATAACAAACTTAGTGTTTTCTCAAAAAAACATTCAATAAACTATGAATAATTCTTAACACATGCTTTGGTATTTGATTTACCTATGGTGTGCCTCAAATCTGTAGTCCTCCATGGATGTGTGTCCCCTTCATCAACATATTCCACAATCAAATGTGGTTGAGTGACATCAATTATCAAAACCATAACATAACCTGCAACAACCCTTCCTCCACCATAATAAGTTCCAACTTTTCTCCATTGTCAACTTTGGAGAAAATAGTGAATATTTAAATGATATAAAACGAGGCATAACCAGTATGAATCTCGAATTATTTCAGACATTCATTTATATATAGAAGAAAAACATAATGGAAGATATAACAAAGGAAGTGAACATGCACATATAAAGATAAAGAAAAAACGGACTGTAAAGCTGATCAACACATGAATCTCTGGTCTCAAAAGATGGGTATTTTCACTGTACTGCTTTTATTTATCAAAAAATAGATCTCCAAACATACACTGTCTCTCAAAAAATTTCCAACCCCCTCAACAATGACTCTCATTGTTCTTATACAAAATTTGGAAGAAGCTTGACATTACTGCTTCTTTTAACTAATAACTGAAAATATTTTAACTTAAAAGATAACTGTCTTTGAGCAATAGATAAGTGTCTCCAAATAATATTACAAATTTAAAATAAAAGTATCTTTTTGCCACTTGGCAAAAATTTTGAATATCATATTTTCGCCACTTGGCGAGAGTTTTGAAAGCCTCTATGAATGGACAGAATATCTTGTCCTTCCATATTTTTCCACATAAGTCCACTGGTCGGCCGCGGGTAAGTCATAGTTGGTCATTTCCTTCACCAAGACTCGCATTTCAACATGACCTGCATAAGAAACAGGAAGAAGGTTTCCACAGGTTGAGATTACCATATTTAAAATTTCAAAATCCTCTGATATTTTCTCCATTAAAATTTTCCCTGTAAGCATATGATCCAGCTGGTGGAACTTTCTGTGATCCATCCTTATATCAAACAACAATCTCTTATAATCATTCAGAGGAATTAATTCATTTTTTTCATTCCAAAAAGCAGGGAACCCTTTGTTTACTAATTTTTCAAATTGCTTTTTGAACTTTACTACTTCTTCCCGTATTTCTCCAGCTTTAGCTTCAACATTATCAACATGCGAGTATTTACCCAAGATCCTTCTGGCCCATGTGATGACTGAAATTCTGTTCGTTATATTCATGGCTATCAGGTCTGCTTCAGTTAGACTATTTAAAAATGTTATTGCTTTCTGGGCTACGTCTTTTGGCTTTTTATTTAAGCTTTCCCTGACGGCTCTGCAACTTTCGAAGGCATCTTTGACCACCTTTTCTTTGACTCTTATGTAATCCAGATATGGTCTTAGTTTCTCAACTTCTTTTATAATTTGGTCCCACACCAGGTGTTTACAACCTTGCATAGCAGCTTGCCCTATCACATGAGCTGCTAATCCTTTATTATTATTACTTAATTCCTGATTCTTTGTTTGCAAGGTTTTTATTTCTTTATTTTTTATTTCATTCTCTTCTGTCAGCTTCTGTATTTCAACCTTCAATTCTTTGATTTCATTTTTCCTTAAGCTTACCTGGGACATAGCCTGTAAAATATCATCTACTCCCGTTTTATCTTCCTGTGTGTCTGTTTGTACTTGTTGCTGACCACTTCCTGCTAATCTTTTCCTCGCTTCTGCCAACTGTTCTTCTAAAATGATTTTCTCTTTTTCCCACCGATCTTTTTCATCAAAAAGCTTTAACATTTTAGCAGTAACATCATTGACTTCATTAGATAATTCTTCTTTTTCTTTTTCCAATATTGTCAATTCTGCTCCTTGGATGAGTACAGTGTCTGGAAATTTTAATTTTCGTCTCAACATCTGGATCGTATCGTCTTTCTCTTTGAGCAGTTTGGTTGCTGCATCTCCTTCTTTATTTATCAAATCTGCTTGTAATTTTTTAATCTGTTGCTGTCGAGACTTATTCTCTGCCTTCTCTTGTCTCAATTGATTGTTCAATTTATCCACTGAACTTTTCAACTTGTCTGCTCTTAATATGGCTCCCAAATAGTCTGAATATATGACTTCTCCAGTTTGTCTATGCAATAAAATTTTATCCGGGGCATTTATTTTAGACAAATCTAAATTCATTTCTGAAATCTTATTTTTTGTGACAACTGAAAATTTCAAGGTATTTTCCCTGATATTTTTGCTAGTAAATAAGCTTACATCAGTATTAGATATACTTCTAACCTTCGGAAACAATTGACTAGTTTGTTTCGCGGACTCCTGTTTATTTCGACTATTCTCATCAAACACATCCATGATATTCTGGGGTCTATTTACATCACCCTCTATAGGGGTTTCTTCAATGTTGTACTCTTTAACTGTAACCTCTGGTATTTCTTTTTCAGCTGTTTTAGCCTCTTCTGAAATTGTTGTTAACTCTTGTGGTTCATTCATTTTCAATCTTTTTCCTCTTTCTGTTTCTTCATCTTCAATGATCATTATGTCCTGTATGGGTCTTTTAGATCCAACCAATGCACTATCTATTTCGCTTTCTGTCCCTGTTGTGTTAAATTTTCATAATTTACTTCAATATGATCTAGGATCTTAACTGAGAGAACAACATGTACAGCATATCTACAGCATATCAATCATGGAGACAATAATGCAAGCACACAAGAGACACAAAGATTTACTTGGGGAAAACCATAAAGGTGAAAAACCCCAATAACTTCCTCAGAGATAGATAGAGCAATGATACAACCAACCAAGAGATAGACATAACCTAGCAGCAGATCCTCCTTCTCCATAAGTGCGCCTCTCCTCCTTGAGAGCATGTGTGAGAAGTGAGTGAGCAAATAGAGTGCCTCCTGCACTCTATTTATACTTGACTTGACTTGCCTTTTTACCTAACTCATGTAGGCTCGAACTTAACCACATAATATAATGCTGACTGGGCCGACCCCCAATAGGGTGGTCTAATAACCCTTTGACCCACATGGCCGACCCCCAATAGGGTGGTCTAATAACCCTTCGACCCACATGACTTATACAGGGCCGACCCCAACAAGGTGGTCTAATAACCCATCAAGTATAAGTTACGACACTTACAATATAAATGACGACACTTCCTTATAGAGGAATAATACCATCTCTATAGGACTACAATATACATATATGTGAAATACATTCCGAAGTTACATATACATCAACACTCCCTCTTAACTAGGAAGGTATTTCTCAGCACAGTTCTTCTAGCACAAGTCATCTTCTCTGGATCATCGTGAGTAGATAATCGTCATTGAGTCATCATCATCGTCACTGCTGCTGCTATCTCAATCAATCTCTTGAATCTACTCGTCATAGGAAGTTCTACAGAGCCAGTCCTTTTTCATATTGGATGTAGGCCCACCACCTGCAGGTCTTCGTCATCACTGGCCATACTGTGGAATCCTCAGGACTTTTACGTGCGTCACAAAACCTCGCAAGAGCATCCCAGGCTATTACGAGCACACAGCTCTACCTATAGGATCTCCCAGGGCAACAAATTACATGTGACCTCACCACAAAACCTCGCAAGAGCATCCCAGGCTGTTACGAGCACACAGCTCTACCTATAGGATCTCCCAGGGCAACGAATTACATGTGGTCATGGCAAAACCTCGCAAGAGCATCCCAAGACTGATTACGGGCACACAGCCCAACCTATCGGATCTCCCAAGGAAACGAATTACATGCCATAGGACAAAACCTCGCAAGAGCATCTGCCAGATATCCGAGGGCAACGAATTACATGCCATAGGAAAAACCTCGCAAGACTATCTGCAGATCTCCCAGGGCAACGAATTACATGTCCTCCCAGAGCAAAACCTCGAAAAAGCATTTGCCAGATGTCCCAGGGCAACGAATTACATGCCATAGGAAAAACCTCGCAAGACCATCTGCAAATCTCCCAAGGCAACGAATTACATGCTCATCTGCACAACCTAATCCACGGCCACAGAGTATCAGCCTGATACTCACCATACATCATCCTGATGTATCCATGATCATCCTGATCATCATCACTGCAACGTCCTGCTGCATGTCATCTGGAGCAACATCCTGAAGCTCGTCATCTATGATCATCCTGATCATCATCACTGCAACGTCCTGCTGCATGTCATCTGGAGCAACATCCTGAAGCTCGTCATCTATGATCATCCTGATCATCACTGCAACATCCTGCTGCATGTCATCTGGAGCAACATCCTGAAGCTCGTCATCTATGATCATCCTGATCATCACTGCAACATCCTGCTGCATGTCATCTGGAGCAACATCCTGAAGCTCGTCATCTACGATCATCCTGATCATCATCACTGCAACGTCCTGCTGCATGTCATCTGGAGCAACATCCTGAAGCTCGTCATCTATGATCATCCTGATCATCACTGCAACATCCTGCTGCATGTCATCTGGAGCAACATCCTGAAGCTCGTCATCTATGATCATCCTGATCTTCAATGCAACATCCTGCGGCATACCAAGTATCTACCTGATACATATCATCATACATGATCCTCCTGATCATCAATGTATCCACCTGATACAAATACAAAACATATGATATATATCATCATACATGATCCACCTGATCATACAATGTATCCACCTGATACATATACAGATACATGGTCCAAGCATCCAACATGATGCATATAAAATACATACACATGATCCAACTGATCATATCCAGCATCCAACATGATGCATACATACATACATAAAATGATCCAACTGATCATATCCAGCATCCAACATGATGCGTACATACATACATAAAATGATCCAACTGATCATATCCAGCATCCAACATGATGCATACATACATACATAAAATGATCTAACTGATCATATCAAGCAGAAACTAGAACATCATCCTGATGTTCATCATCCAACGCTTACATCCACAGCCATGTGAAGGATCCTCCTTCCAACATGCTTGGAATGGCTTCAGCAGATGTGTCTATCACTTCTTCCTCGAAGTGTCCTCGATCTGAATAACGCCAAGCCTCTCTCTGAAGTACTCGAACTTCACCCTGGCTAGTGGCTTCGTCAGCACATCTGCAATCTGCTCGTCCGTCGCAACATACAGGAGCTTCACAGCTCCTCTCTGCACCATATCCCTGATATAGTGGTATTTGATCTCTATGTGTTTCGACCTGTCATGAAACACTGGGTTCTCGGACAACTTCACACAACTCTGGTTATCACAGAAGATACCAGTAGCCTCCAACGGGAGATCAAATAACTTAGACAGTAGCTTCCGTAGCCATACTGCCTCACAACTAGCTGAACAGGATGCAACATACTCTGCCTCAGCTGTACTCAGTGCTACGCAGGACTGCTTCCTGCTAAACCAAGAGATCACACCTGATCCCATACTGAAGCAGCACCCAGATGTGCTCTTCCTATCTGCAGCACTGCCAGCCCAATCTGAATCAACATAACCCTGTAGGTTAAACTTTTGATTCGCCTCATCCCTGAGCTCGTAATCCACTGTACCCTTCAGGTACCTTAGATAATGCTTTACAGCAACCAGGTGAACACTCCTCGGATCTGTCAGGAACTGGCTTAATGTGTTCACAGCAAAGCAAATGTCTGGTCTCGTGTTCGTCAGGTACATCAAGGACCCAATCATCTGGCGATCAACCGGCTCAGATGAAGCATCACATAGAAGCTTCAGATTCGATGCCATAGGTGTGGCCATGGCCTTGCAATCCATCATCCCGAACCTCTTTGGGATCTCTACTGCATACTTCCCTTGTCCAAGGCAGATTCCATCTGCACTCTGCCACACCTCCATGCCAAAAACAAATAGTGCATCATCCCCAATTTCTTCATCTCGAACTTGGTAGTAAGCTTCCGCTGCGTGTCGATAATCAATCTATCTTCACCTGTAACAAACAGGTTATCTGCATACAAAAGTAGTATCATTGGATTGCCTTCCTCTACCTTGTAGAAAAGGTTGGAATCTGCTTTACTCTTGGTAAAGCCCAAACTGGATAGAAAGCTGTCTACCATACCAAGTTCTGCACATATATATGACTACACCATGTTGTCTTGAAATCCATCTGGTGCATCTTCTATTTCATCACTTTTATATTTCTCAATGCTGCCATCTGCAACATGCTTGATCTGATAGTTCCATTTGGAAGTCATAACAAACTTCCCTTCACATCTTGGGACTACATCCCAAACATCATTCTTCATGATCGATGGATCATGGCATTCCATTTCTTCATCCCAGATCCTGGGAACTTCAATATCTTCAATAAATTTGTTGCTGAACAAATGTTGTAGTTCTTCTTTTGTAGGAGATGGCATACGATCTTTCCTACACAACAAGTTAAATTGCATGATTAGAAAACATCTCATAGTTTTCAGAACAAATTCTTACACATAAATAAATATGTCATACAGTCATGCAATTATCTTAGCCAATGCTTCAATACAACATTTATCCATATCCCGTAACTTTCTAGATGCCTTCCACTCTCTACCAGAACATTGTTAAGAGTGTGCACAACTCCCAACATGTCAGCAAAGAGGTTTCATTCTAGATAAGTAGCAATGGAATGTTGTACAGTGCCATAGGCTACTTACCCATGCATATTAGTAGTATACTGTTCATTAATGTAATTATTCTAATATGCACAATACATATTCTAAGTCTAAGACCATGAGCATATACATCATTGAACAATTTTATTTAAACAAACAAATATGTAAGAAATACTTATCTTTGTTTGTTCGTTGGGTGGACTCCCTCTGAGTCTTCGCTTCCTTGCAGGAGCTGCTGGAGTCCTAATCTGAAGTAGCTTCTTCTACACCTTTCTGTTGTGGGATGTAGAGAGATGGTCAACTCTCTCTGAATATCTGCATCCTTGAATAAACCACTGGAGTGTACTCCCTCTTGATCTTTGCTTCCTGGATTACCTGTCCTTGAACTTACATTCATCCTTGGTTCCTATGCATGCTTATTAGTATCATGATTGTGTTATCCTTGTGATCTCATATAGAATCATACATTCATTAGTATACTATTAAAACACAATAATCTCAAGCATGTATAGTCATGATCATTTCAAATAGAAAATAATAAGCATTAGCATTCAAGGTTTATGTAGAATTCTTAAGGTTAGTCAAATCATAAGAAACATAACATGTCTAAACCTGTAATTACTCAAACCTATGACTCTTCAGGTTAGTTGAATCATCAATCAAGATAAGAGATATAAAATGCATAAAACCCATGATTATTCAAACCTATACCATCATGATTCTTTTGGTTAGTCATATCATCAATTATGGTAAGAAACATAATATGCATACAATCATGATTATTCAAACCTATGACTCTTCAGGAATAATCATTATCAACAACAGTATAAGATTCTAACACAAGGTAGGATTCTAGCTTGATATAGGAAAAACATACCTGGATTAGCATGCTAGCTATTTATGTCTAACATACTCACATGATGTCTTCTTGTTCTTCTTCAATGACTTGTGCTAGTAACCTGTATATCTCATAGGTTAACTATTACAAAACCAAGTTATACATACCTCGTAAATGGATCTTCTATGAGATCCATGACAATGGATGAATCTTTGTCCTCATGTTATCATGATCATATGTTCTTGGACGAGAACATGATTTGTCTTTCTTGGTGTACCTTTCATGTTAGTAGACAACATAAACCTCATACAACACCATAATGCATTAGTACAATCATAAGTGTCAACACCCTAACCAATGAATATCTTCTATCATGCATTCATAATTTTGTTAAGGTGATACGACAAATCTAAAATCAAAATTGTACTAACCGTAATAACATGAAGACAAACATACCATAAACTTAATCATGGAAAAATATCGAAACATACCTCGATGAGTCATACCTGTCGAGATCGCTTGTAATCTTCTTATGTAAGGCCTTATCCTCATCTCCCTCTGAGACAGGAACTTCTTCACTTATGCAGGTGACCAATCCATCTTCTTCTAGGATTAACCCAATCCACTTGATTTGCAAGAACTGGACCTGGAGCTGGATATGGGTTTGTCAGAGAAACCCCAAAAATTCAAACTTTGAATTTCAAACTTCTGACAGGATAGAAATATGTGCCTTGATGAGTTGATCAAGTTGGTATATTCAGAATTTGAAAACTGCAAAGTTTCACTCCTCAATTTTGCTTTTGAAACTTCTGGATTCACTTGACGTGACCCTGAACTGGGGTTTGATGAAGCTCACTCTTCTTCCCAATCAAAATGTTTGATCCAAAGCTCTAAGCTTCTATTTTTCTGAGGAGCTTCCAGCCGTGGTCACAGATTTCAAAAATTCTCATTTTTACAGAAGCCCTAATTTTCCACTTTTCTGATCAAAGTCCCGAACTAGGGTCTAATCAAGCCCGGCCTTCTTCCCAACCAAAAATTCTGATCTTGGTCTCTAAATTTCTATTTTGATGAGTAGCATCCAGCCATGGTCTCCGATTACAAAAATTCTAACTTTCTTCAAAGCCCTAAATTCCGGAAGCCATGAATGAAGGTACCAAAAAATAATTCTGTTTTGATAGAAATATGTACCTGATTGTTTCTGGTGTAACTCCGAAATTTTTGATCCACAGGGTCTGAAAAACGTTTCCTGAGATAGCCTGACCTGTTATCTTTCCATCCTGACAGGTCTGACCTCAATTGGATTCTCTGAGAGAGAGATATGCCAAATGTCGCAACGTGACCTGTTTTGGGATAAAACAGGAGAGCGAACTTGTACGGCGTGCCACGTGTCACTGTTTTAACTTCGGCCTCTGAAAAAGTTTTCTGAGATAGCTTGGCCTGTTACCTTTCCATCCTGATAGGTCTGACCTCAATTGGACTCTCTGAGAGAGAGTTATGCCAAATGTTGCAACGTGACCTGTTTATGGGATAATACAGGAGAGCGAACTGGTACGGCGTGCCACGTGTCACTGGTTCAACTTCGGCCTCTGAAAACGTTTTCTGAGATAGTAAAGACTGTGTAATACCTGTCACTTTTTACGAAATTTCATTTGGAGCTTCCTAGCCCAAGATATGACCTTTTTCCCAAGGTCACCTGATTTTGACTCAGATCTGGAAGAGGTAGAAACCCTATATTGTACAGATCATAAATCACAAAGTACAACGACTTAGAGGTTTTCCTTTGGACACAAGGTACCTGGAGATCTTAGATTCGGCCTGTAACAATTTCAGATCCGAAAACTTCGCCAAAACGGATTTATAGCGAAAGTGATACGATGACTGGTTTTTTCTATATCAATCCCTAGCATCGTAAGTGCAACAAGTGTCATACATGCCATATCATGCCTTCTTTCAGGCTAGCTCTGATACCATGTTAAATTTTCATAATTTACTTCAATATGATCTAGGATCTTAACTGAGAGAACAACATGTACAGCATATCTACAGCATATCAATCATGGAGACAATAATGCAAGCACACAAGAGACACAAAGATTTACTTGGGGAAAACCATAAAGGTGAAAAACCCCAATAACTTCCTCAGAGATAGATAGAGCAATGATACAACCAACCAAGAGATAGACATAACCTAGCAGCAGATCCTCCTTCTCCATAAGTGCGCCTCTCCTCCTTGAGAGCATGTGTGAGAAGTGAGTGAGCAAATAGAGTGCCTCCTGCACTCTATTTATACTTGACTTGACTTGCCTTTTTACCTAACTCATGTAGGCTCGAACTTAACCACATAATATAATGCTGACTGGGCCGACCCCCAATAGGGTGGTCTAATAACCCTTTGACCCACATGGCCGACCCCCAATAGGGTGGTCTAATAACCCTTCGACCCACATGACTTATACAGGGCCGACCCCAACAAGGTGGTCTAATAACCCATCAAGTATAAGTTACGACACTTACAATATAAATGACGACACTTCCTTATAGAGGAATAATACCATCTCTATAGGAATACAATATACATATATGTGAAATACATTCCGAAGTTACATATACATCAACATGTTATTGTGTCAATCAATGCCATTTCTTTGTCGGATGCATCCGGAATGATTTCTTCTTTATATTCTAGCCAATTGGCTCTGTCCGACATTCCTTCAACAACCTGATGGTTCAGGGCCTTGATACGATGCTCCGTTCTTCGTTTTGATATGATGTTTAACGGGTCATACTCCATAGCTGTATCTGACTCAAAATCCATATCCTTCAACAACTTCTCTATATACACTACAACATTCTTATTCTTTACTGTGAACGGACCAAATGTGAATGGGTATTTAATGTCTGTAGCTTGTCTGTGAACCAAAAAATTGTTATCTTCCACAATCAACTTTTGTCTTAAGAATTCCAAGGCAAAAACCCTTAAAGTAAGAAAATCTGCTAACACATAGGGTTTATGTCTGAACCCATATAATCTGATTACTGTACTGTCTTTCGACAAAAACCAATCTCCTGTTGCATATTATGTACTCAATTGCATGGATGCCTGCATTTTCGGTAGTACTCTAAGCAGATTTTTTCCAAAAATCATTCTATAAATCTCTGAAAGCATGTAATTGGTGTAATTGAACATGTTATTTTCTAGTAAAGTCGTGAAAATGATTTCTGGGAACTGCAACTCGTCTTGACTGGCTGTCATAATCATTTTCATCAAAAAGGCCTGAAACCTGAAATGTCTGAGAGTGGGAAAATTGACCATCTGGTCATGAATCTTTTCTGTTAAAAATGCTTCAAAATTAAGTCGAGGGATTTCATTTTCACCAATCCCTGACTGGACTGTACTCATTTTGTACAATAAACTCAATTGAAACTCGGTTACATACAAATCCGTATCCAAACCTAGAACTACGGCCAATAATGTCAAAACTAACTGGGTATTTTCATTAAAAAGACTGATATCTATAGGGTATGGGACCTCCGAAATGCTGGTCTCTCGCTTAAGACACGATGACAAAAACATTTCCCTATCATTTTGAGAAACATGATGATAATTTTCAATAACGGAGACTTCAGAGAAAACCTCAGGGTCAAGGGTTTGGGAACAATCTACTTCTAGGGCTTTAATTAACTCTGCTAGCTTTAATTCGCAAATGACTTGGGTTTTTTGGCTGTTTAGAACGACTTTCTCTTCCCGGGAGTAATTTTCGACACACCATGATACGAATTCTGGGAAAGAAGGGATTTGGTCAGGGCAAAAGGCTATCAAAGACGACTGGTGAACTTTGTGGGGGTCTGTCCCTTCCTTTAACAATTCACACAACCTAATTTTTATATCAGATATTGGAAACCTAATTAGGGTATCGTAGACGTCTTCGTCTCTATCCTCTAGGGCTTCTTTTGATTTAAAAACGTCTATATCGTGCACAGTCTCCATTTAAACGTTTCTTTAAACAAAATTATGTTTAAAAAAGTAGGACAGGTAACCCGACCCTACCTGTATGTACCCGCCTTTCGCCTTCTGTCGCAATCGCAGACCTCCACCAGTATTCAGAGCTCTTCTAGATAGTGACACATGCAGAATGCCATTATGTGGAGCCTCTTTTGTTTTATATAAGACTTTTGAATTAACTTCCCTGCACCTTTATGAATGCGGTTCATATCTGACCATTGATCTCGAGACTTTGTTTTGGACCGTCAGATCTCGCCTCCCTTTATTCCATCTGGTGGTATCCGCGATCAAAAAGCTGTTTTCTTTTCCGGTTTATTCTCTACGCGGATCAGCCACCTGCTGACACCTGTTCGAGTGGTTTATTCTCCGCGACCGCTCTTCCTCATATCCAGTGTGCACCTTCCTAGACGTGGATGAAACAATGGCCGTTGATTTGACTAAGGTTTATATCGGCCCTCCGATTGTTACAAAGTATACGCCATGTGATATGACCCCACCACGCTTGCTCTATCTGCCACGTATCAGGTCCCACCCTGCCACGTGTACTGACCCCACCGCACTTCCATATTTGGTGGTTCCTCCCGGCGCTATGGTGGTTTCCTTTACCGCTATATTACATATGCGGAAGGATGAGGTTTGGACACGTGTCCCAGTAGTATTGAGTCCGCTACCGCCCACATCTATTTGCCGCCGATCACTTTGGCGATGCGGGAAGCAATATCGGCCGTTGATCGGGATTGTTGACATCTTTGCCACCGAAACTTGATTGGGGTTTAATCTTTTCACAAATTTGCTTTCGGACTTTGCATAAGTGGGTTTTTTCCTCTTGTTTTTGAATTGTCAACCTTTTCTTCAACCTCCTTTGTGATAATTTCTTCCTTTTTCGGACATTTTAGCAAAATTTTTGGATTTAGTCATTCTCAAACCTTAGTGTCAACACATAGAATGCCAATCTTTTCTCTTTACATGAGAATTAGCACCCATCTGCATTTCATAGTTCAATACATTTTCCATCCTCTCAAATTCCTGGTGTATTTTCTCTATATCTAAAAAAATTGGATTTCTCTTTTATGATGGTCTACCTCTATACCAAGCCGGTAGATGTTGCAAGTTTGTTGAATTGTAGCAACAAGGGAATGCAAATTGTAATTAATCTATACCTTAGTCTAATTAATTTTTGTCCAATAATTATGCTTTGATCATTACACCAC
Source organism: Larix kaempferi (assembly GCA_027924585.1). Classification (NCBI taxonomy): domain Eukaryota; kingdom Viridiplantae; phylum Streptophyta; class Pinopsida; order Pinales; family Pinaceae; genus Larix; species Larix kaempferi. The sequence continues at coordinate 9,767,057 of BSBM01001763.1, forward strand.
TCTCAACTTTTGTACCTATTTTTGGCATTTCAAACTCCAAGAATTCCAATCTCCAACTAAGTATGACATGTCAGTTTCCTCGGTATGCACTTGTCACATTGTCGTAAATGTTATCAGGACTTCAAACCTCATTACTTGTTCAAGGTAGTGGGTTGGTGAATTAAATTTGGCATCTTGCCTCTCCCTGTTCATTCTTCCGTTGTGGAAGCCCATCCCCTGCATTTGCTTCTCAACCAAACATCTCACCCTTCTGCAGCGAGACCCCTGCATCTGCTGCTCGAGCAGGTTCTATTCTACTCCATGTTCTGTTCTACTTTTGTTTTATAGTTGCATAGCATTTCCAATGAAAGGCAAACAACTACAAGTTACACACCAAATTGGCGATCAATCCTAAATCTCTCTATAAACTTAATAGGTAGGACTAAACTATTATGACCCGACACTAAACTTTTCCATCTAGTTCGATTGATCCATAATGTAACGTCTGGAGGGATCTCATGGTCAGTGAACCATAGATTTTAAATGGCTAATGTCCCATATATTTTAAATGGTTAATGTCGCATAGGTTTTATATGGGATTTCCATGAGAGGAAATAAAAATATTCTACTCTAAATGACATCTTTTTGCAACTTATAATGTGTTAAACCATATCTTTATGGTTAATGCCTCATAGATTTAAAATCATATCTCAATAGATATCAGTGATTTTACTATCCCCTTCTAAATATATTTTGACCATTAAATAATTGAAAAGAGAGATAAATTAATATTAAGTTAATTTTAAAATTACAGTCAAGTTAAGCATCAAATCAATTGGATATATAAAATTATATACATCAAAACCTTCAACTTAAGAAATGTGATTTTCTTTACAATCTTTCATTAAATGGATATTTCCTACCAATTTCATTGAATTTAGGATAGTTTTGGAATGCCCTAAAATAAAGTGGAGAGGGTTTTATGGGGAAAGGAAATTATTAAAAGAAATTTGAAAACCTAAAATGCAAGATAAGCACCACTTCTCATATTTCATAATATTAAGAATCACTTTCAAGTGAGGATAGATGGAAGTGGATACATTATGGAAGTTATCTTAATGTAGACAAGTAAGCAATGTGCTATATCCTCTAATGAATGATCTTATGAAGTGGAAGAACCATATAAACTGAAAAAGGCCATCAATAACACTAATCACTAGACTTTGTAATATTTGTAGGTTCATATTGACCTTCAACAATTAAGACACTAGAAATGGATGGGATGTTTGCAAAACTTTATCTCATAATCATTTATAAAAATGGAAATATAACACATAGGAAGACATCCTATTGATTCTATGTGCATTGAAGATCATATCTTTAGCTAATTTGGTGCACATGGATCCTTTCACTCATGATTCATACAAAGAGGAAAGAACATAAGATTACAATTTCATGAAGATATTTCATGGATACAAGGCCAAAGTCATGAAGAATCAATTAAAGTGATAGCAAGATTTAGTATCATCTCCAAGATGCATTTCTCAACAAGATATATAAGTGTTATACACCTATATAGGTGAGAGGAAAAAACTAATAACAGAGGCCCATAACTTTGATGTTGGAGGCCATTTTGGTTTTGAGAAAACAAATAATAACTTGTAGATATGTGTCTTGTGCCAAATTCAGGAAGATGTAGATTGGTTCATTAGAGGATGCATACGCCATTGCACTAGTAAGACCAACAATGGGAAGGAAGGTTTATATCAACATATACATATAAGTACTAGACCATGGGAGAACAATGCATTTCGTGGGAGGTTTTTCAAGAAGCATGTTACGGATTTTGTAAATAAAATAGCTTAATAAAATAGTGTATAAACCAATGTACACCAAATATGAGAGTGAAACATAAATCCTAAAGTTATAATAGAGATGAATTAAATAATAAATCCTTATATTTATTCTCCATTATTTCTGGATTCATTGTGTTAAGGAGGGGTTTATTGATGTTTCATACCTACGATACGCAATCCATATTCTTACCTATCATGAAGATGGACTACATATCATAGGTCCGAAACGTCGATAAACCCCTCCTTAACACAATGAATCCAAAAATAATGGAGAATAAACGAGCACACTATGAAATCCTGAGAGAGAAAAATCATTATATTCATTAAGAGAATCCTTAATTATAATGATTGTAACTACATCTCTATATAATATTCCCTATCTCTCCATATAATATCCCCAATTGTACTTGTGGGTCCCCTATTAGGGTTATCCCTATTAAATATTCATGTAACCACATTACCTATATATTCAACCCCATATATACATCCCATGGAGTTATAACATATCACCTCATAAAAAGGATTTGTCATCAAATGTTTGTAGCTAAGGCTTTTATATGTGATGAAACCTAATAATAATAATGGTTATTTATATTTGTTCTCTCTTGCTACTACTATTGATTATCCATCCATCTATATTTAATTTTTTTTTGTCAATTCTTCATGGCTTCCTTTCCTTTGATTGCATGTGCATTATTATAGCTTCTCCAATTTGTTATAGTTTTTGTTCTTTGATAACATCACATTAAATAATGGTCCCTTTTTGCCTCATTATATGAACCATTGATTATTTCATTTTCATCCTTTGTAATGTTGACACTTATTGTATTTTTTCTGATATTTCATTGTAAAGAGGTATCAATATGGTTCCACCATTAATGGTGCTTCATAAATTTTGATGCCCTTATCACCCCCTCTCCTTTTTGGTACAATGACATGCTCCAACTATTATAATTATTGACCTTCAATTGCTTCTACTTTTGAGATAATAAGATCATATTTTTCCTTCATATTCTGAAGATGATGTTCAAATTCAACAATTATTTTATGGTGACCTTCTTATACCTTCTCATCCTTCTCCTTTTGTACTAAATGGTTGATGTTATCCATCATTCTATCCTTCTTCGATTATAAATTGAACTTTTAATTTGACATATATTCAAAATTTAGGGTTTGTTCAACCTTCTTGCCAACATAATATTCAAGTGTTTAGGTAGTTTATTCATCTATAATCTTTCAAAATACTAACTAATGACATAGACCATATCCTTAGTCATATTATATGATTCCTAAAAGTGATCTCCCCACAAAGTAATATTCTTAGCACGTACTATAGCAATGTAAGATAATCGAAGAGTTTATGGAAGCATGGGTATAGGCGAAAATAAGGGACTTCCTATATACCCAAAGGTACATGGAAGATTAAATCTCTAAGCATATTTTATGTAATGTGGTACTAATTGCTAGATACCAACATAGGTTCACTAGGGAGCCCAACCAAGTGACTCAAATTTCCTACATGTATGTTTCCTAGTACTGTTTTTTTCCTAGTAAATATCATATATTTGTGTTTAAAGATGCTTGAACATGTTTCTAGCTTTAAAAAAATATGTAAAAATTGGACATGTGCAAGCATTGGAAATGTAACAACCCAAACAAAAGGAATGTAGAAATTTTAAAACTTTTATTTCCTTTTCTTCAACAGGAGTTTGGCATAGGAGACAAGGGTGACAACTAAACCCTTAAAGTACATATGGACTCTAAGATTCAACAAGAAAATGTGAGAGGCAGGCGTCGAGCAGAAAAGAGTTGTCACATAAATGAGCGATCGCTCAAGGGAGTTAACCAAATTGTTTTTCTCCACTAGGGTCAACCTTCAAATATTATGAAGATTATTATGAAGATTCTACCACAAGATCTACGATCAAGAACCGAGGGGGTATTAATTCCCAACTATATCGCACCATCACCATAATAGACTGATTGTTTTCTGCCCAAAACACATCACTCAACTGCTGCATCACAACCCAAAAATAATGGGCGGATCTCACAAGGAAGAACATGAAAACGCCGAGTTGACAAGTAGGGAAACATTCCAAAAAGTTATTGAGGGTTCTTGTCTTTCACTTAACAGTAAGTTCACGAAATTTAACAGTTATTTGCAGACCATGACCATCTGCACATCGCATGCACTCCATAAACGTATTACACAGGCCTTAATACCACAATTCACTTGGTACTTAACACACAATCACTTCAAATATATAAAATAATCGACTTAACCCTCCAACCTTTAAATCGAGGTCCCTGACACATTTCACAATCTTTTGATAGATCGGTCTAGGGCTCGCTTCCTGCATTTCACATACTTAGTTTCTTGAATATACAGACAGGGAGACGGACGAAAGGATTGAACACAGATAACAATTCTTGATTGTAACCATATCCGAGAGCATTAACATGATCATACACAAAGAATTACACTGAATAATAAAATTTGAATGAATTCATGTGCTAGCTAGAGTTAATATATAAGGGAAAGCAGGATGGCAAAGTGCGCAGGTATTTCCCATGAGATGTTGCAGTTGTTTCTATGAACATTCCACGCACTAAACCCGACTAGACTAGAAATTGGATAGTATTTGGTTTAGGGAATGAAATTTTGTTAAGAAAATGTCAGAGAATTTGATGAGACAAGAATGCCTTGTAACACTAGGAGATAGGATGACATGGTAGAGAGATGTACCTGGAACTAATGTGCTGCTGTCAGGATGATTCATGGAGATGGATGAAACACCGAATGAAATGCTGCTGGCAACCCACGCTCGTGAAGGTTATTTCGGCCTACCAACTCCTGTAAAAAATTCATTACACATATCTTGAGAGCTGGAGATACCAACAGAAGCAATTTATGGAAATAACAACAAATAATGCATACGCTGAGGCTATTTATTTTATATACCAGTTGGTGCAAGGAGGAAATGTGCCCTAAGCAGGCATAGACTGGATCTCGTAGTTGAGCATGTGCCTTGTAGGATGTGTGACAATTGTTTGGCAGCGCTAGATTATGAGAATATATAGCAAATATTTCCAGACAATGCTCGCCCCAAAAATCTTATGAACTGTTGCAAAATGCTCACAGCCTTCATCATAGCCTTAGTATGGAGAGAACAACATCCTTTCACCCATTTACTTCTAGGAAACTTGCAAGCCCTGAAGGCGCTCCTCCAATGCACAAGATTTGAACTACCGAGTCCCGACGGTGAGTTTTCTGAGGTATCCTTGATGGATCTTCTGCCATGGCGAAGAATGGAGGAAATTGGTGAGGAACCGTCCTTTGGTAACTTTCGTGGAGCGTGGGCATTTGAGATTTGAAATTCAAATTCGCTTTTTTGAACACCGTGTCTGAACATTGAAGGGACAGGATATATATATTATGCATTATATTCATGGACTTGGTATATGACATACATTAGATTCTTAATAAATTTGTGGTCAAAATAGGTTATTTTGATATAAGATTATTTTATTTTTTATATATTTATTTCTTCTTCAAATATAGGATCAAAATAAGATTGAGTTACAAATTTTTTAATTGAACTAGCTCAGACTTTAGAGTGCTAACAATATATTAAATGAACTAAATCTGTGAAGTTGGTTATTATTACAGCAAACTAAAGAGTTGATGGGCATAATTCTATGAAATCATATTTATGCAGACTAAGTACAATGCTTCGAAAGATATAAGTTGAAAATAGAAAAGCACTACAAACATAAAAGTTGAAACAATTTTAGAGGGCATACAAAACCAAATTATAATAAGGGAATTTATCTACTCATTTTCATTACTCAAACATAACAATATATATACACATTTACAACATTTGCCTTACCACTATGTTTGAGGTCCATGGTAGACTCTCTCAATTGCCATGTCTCAAGACCATCTAGCTAACCCCTCTCAAATGACTACTCATGGTGTAGCTTCCCCTACACTTCATCCATCTTCAACTACTCTTTAACTTCCATATGACTACTTCAGCACATCTTTGTCGCTTCAACTTCCACATTGATATTTCATCTTCCCTTAGTGCACTTCATATGTCATGCACAGTTACCCCATGCTCATCATGTGCACTCATTGTCATGCACATTTTTTCTCACATGCACTTGACTCATAGTTGGAATAACTAACTTGCATCCTCCTTGGATGCACATTCCACTTGAGCACACCCCTCAAAGTATCGCATGTTTTTTTTTTTGTTAATCCATGCATGATCGACATTATGTTATTTTCTCTTGCCGTACCACATTATATCTTCTATGTTTTCTTTTGTATCAAACTTGCTTGTGTAACACTAGCATGTACCAAGTACTGGTACATGCTAAGTACTGTACTTCCTTGAAGCCTGTACCAAGTCGCTTAAGTAGTCCTAGTCCCCTTGTTGTTACAACTATGTTTGAAATTCATGCAGGCAAGCATTCTTTGACATTGGTGTTTGTGGAAACAAAAAAGGGATCTGATTCATTGGAATACTAGTTGTGTTCCAATAGGTTTCCACTGTTCCAGCAACCAGTATTCATGGAGACAGAAGCCAAAGGAGCGTGAGAAAATAACTTCAAACATACAGCTATTGACTCATCAACTGTGCAAGCTCCATCGACCATTCAACCAATGTTACATAACGATGTGCGGGCTCCATCGACCATTCAACCAATGTTACATAACAATGTGCGGGCTCCATCGACCATTCAACCAAAAGTTGTTTGATAGTGCACAGAGTCACATTGTATCGTTTTGTGCAGGCTAACGGTTATGATTGGAGACTAGTCCTTGGAGGGTACACAAAATGGTACGTTGTGCAGCCCCTCTGCAATGCCAAGAGTCAAGACCATGATCTGTGCACAAAACTAAACTTGTTGTCCCATGTGCAAGCTCGACTCTACATGCGACGATACACATTTGATGGTTGCACCATGGTATTGCGGGCTCATCATATACACATTGGCCAGTGCAAAGGCGATTTGTGCGAGCTCACCATCATAATATGTGACTGGTCTTAAGAGGGTGCACAAACTTTGCTTCGTACTTTGTGCAAGCTCTCGTCACATGATGTTGCAAATAAGATTGGATGCACAAAACGTATGATATACCATATTATATAACCCATGTAACATTTCATCGTTTTTCACCACTTTTCATATGCCATTTCCGATATGTTACATAGGTGTATAAAGCTATTTTTCCAAAATTATTTTTCCAAGGACTCTTCTTCGAAAAAACTAAGTCTTTTCTTATTTTTCTTTTAGGTTCACTCTTTGGATGGTTTAGGGGTGAAACAAACTGAGGGTTTTCATCAAGTGGAATTTAAGCTTATGGAATCAGGGATAGTTTTCTCACTCATATTTTGTCAAACTTTTCAAGGATGAATTGCTTGTACAGAAAGAATAAGCAGTAAGGGAAGGGGGGGTTTACTATATCCAAGTGTATGGCATGATAATAAAAAAACCTGTAAAGGAGAAATATTAGACATGGTATGATAAAACATACCTTATAAGGACTCCGTCCAAATTGTAGTTGTATAGACATCATTAAAGAGTAACAACACTTGGATCAGTGGCCTTTAGCTCAAAATTTCAGGTGGGGCCCCACATCACATAACTTGGGGAGTTGTTGAGGGATCAATAGATTATTACATACACCAAAGGAGAAGCTCGAACTAGGCATAAAATTACTTGTGGAAGGTATTCCAAGACTAGGAAAACGTAGGGTTGGAATGTGTTTGCTAATAGATGGCATTATGAATGAAGAGACATTGGGAACATGTGGCATATGGGTAGAAGAAATGATTTTGATAACTAAATATACATAAGAAGCATTCATGTTTCCTCAAAAGACACTAGGTGTAGTGGAAGTACATCCCATGCTTGTTAGATTAACCATAATTTGGTTCTAGACATATTATGTTGTACATTTTGAACAAATTTAAAGGGATCTATGGGAAAAGGTACATCTAGTTGTATCAAGACATGATCATCAGGTTGGGTCAAGGGAGGATTATAATGGGTCAGTGTCTAAATGTCAATAACTTCAATTTTAGGTGTCCCTAAATATTCGGTTAAGTTTGTATTTGTATCAGGTGGATACACAGTATGATCAGGTGGATCATGTATGATGATATGTATCAGGTAGATACTTGGTATGCATCAGGTAGATGCATTGTATGAATTGTGAAGTATGTTGAACTTGTGATATTCATTGACATTGATTGGTATATTGAATTACGCCTTTTATATTACTTATTTGTCTTTATTATCCATTGTTGACTCCATGCAAGGCACTAATATTATCCATAATGATTGTAGAATGGTATTTCCAGGTGTGTTGGTGCTTACAGGTGTTATTCCTCCATTAGGGACTCTCCCATGGGTTTAGGACTTAACCAAAGAAGATGAGGAGTTAGGTTATGGTGACATTGGACCTATGTCCTCCCCACTTACTATAACTGGCCCCTTGGTCCACACAGCCTAGGTGTTCTAGGGATGATAGTTTGTATAATAACAGGGAGGAGGAGAGGGGTTAAAGAGAGAGAGGGAGAGAGTGTGGGAGTTATAAAGGAGGGGGGTTAAAGATAATCGGAGAGAGAGATGGGGTTAGAGAGAGAGTGGGGGGGGTGGGGTAGAGAGGTGGTTTGTTATGGAAAAGGGGATAGAAAGGGGGATGAGAGGGAGGGAGGTAGCATGGGAGGTATAGATTAGCAAAGGGATAGATCTAATGAGTATGGTGGGAAGTATGGAGGAGGGGATTTTTGGAGGGATCGTGAGGTTAAACCGGGCATCTAGCCCCCATATCCATTCATTAAACAAGCATTCAAATGAAAATGAAAATATATATATACAAGTATATGTTTATACAATGGAAACACAACGGAAGTTAACTAAATGTTGTTGATATCTATCATACATTCAAGACTCTATAACAACCAATTAAAGACCTTTGCAGATTTATAAAAGATCATATGGAATTGCATAAACTCGTAAAAACATAGCGAAAGTAAATTCATTTACACCATCACCCTACATTCAGATATCCATCAATTAAATCTTTGCAAGAATATACAGGAGAATACTTATCTCAATAAGGCAGTCCCAAGCAACTGGCTATGCAACTGCAACATTCCACCCAACCATAGGCCAGTGTGCTCCTCAATCTCTCAGCACCACTGCCACCCCTGAGCTGGGCATGATCTCTACAAGGAACCAAGGAACAGCAGACTCACACATACCCAAGCATACACCAAGATGAGCCAATCCAATCTGCAATTGGGTTTATCAGGCTGCTAGGACATGGGAGGGAAGATTTGCTAAGCTAGTGAGCTCCAGCACAGAGCCAGGGATAACCTTGCAAGATCTATCTAGCTTGGCACCCACAATACCTACACACCCAGCCCAAGGAAGTATTCTCTTCACTGCTGTATAGTCCCTCAAGCCATACGCAGTAGATCGACGATGTGATAATTTTCCATAACATTCTCCAATGATTGTTTATGTTTAGATATATGCAAATGCCTAAAGTACTCAAATGCATTTCTAAGTAATGCTCTAGGTGCAAACTTATATGTTTTTATGCAGTTAAGTTTAACAAGCATTTTCACTAGGAGCAAGCGGATCAGTGCTTATCTGCTCAAGCGTGGTATTCCGTCAGAAGTCAACATCGCCGTCGCTCTCCCTGTGTGTGATTTACCCGTACTCTACGACCCTTCATATTCCTTTGTGTGTCCGTCGGTGAACCGTTTCACCTGTCGCTACACACATTTCTCACAAACGTAAATTAGTAGCAATGTCCTCAATAATCACAATTTGATTTATAAATCTGTTGCTTCATTAAGCATCTATAGTTTACTCAATCGTTACTCATTCATCTAATCACATAATCAATTGCACAACTAGTCATTAAGCACCATTCATATGTACAATTTTCATATCAAAGTTAATTGTTAAACAACATGAAATCGTCCATTCACAATAACTACCCAAATGCACATATATCAATCAATCGTAATCATAAATATACTCAAAATAAAATCATAGGGTTATTTTATTAATGTTTCAAACAGTCAGGTCACTCAGCAGGTGCCCTCAATGTCTACAGTAGTCTAGGGGCACTACATACACCCCTACTTATTTAGAACTTCGTCATGAAGTTCAGAATAAATGCGGAAATCTATGATGCATCTCAGCTGCGTCCTCCCAAGTCGCACAGCTAGGACTATAAATGTCCCACTACACTTGACTTGATCAATCCGTGCTAATCATTAAGCAAGATGTAATCAATCAATTATCCCACCCCACACAATATAATTTAATTCCTTAATTCATTTATCAATTATTATCGTCATTCACATCTTCAGGTTTTCCTCAATCATTTAAGACATAACAAGGTTCAAGAGACCACCATATCGAAGTTGTTCAGCCGGGTCACTTGACAGGTGCCCTTAAGGTCCACAGTCATTCTAGGGGCATTACATACACCCCCTCTTAAATAGAACTTCATCCTGAAGTTAATTTTTGTTCTTGTACTTTCGACACCAAACTTTATCTTAATTTCCTATTATCATCTTCTTTCCATTCCCTTCCATTTTTCTCCAACAATCATGGCCATATTAAGCACAAGTGGTTCTAATCATTATTATTATTATTTTTTTTTCCAACATGGTTCCAATACATTCTCAGGAACTCAATCATAATTGTGTATAATATCAATTCGATAGTACATTCAATAAATGTCGGTCCCAACTAGATTTTCGATATCACTTATTCTTGTCATTAGTATCATCATGTTCAGTTCCATGAGCTTATCATGTATTTCCCTTATCTCTTCATTTATGTTATCATAGGACCACTTCGACATATTCATCAAGTCGCACAAAGTGTCTTCTTAACCCCATCAAGTTCCATCTCGAGGGCTAGTTGTCATTTTATCATGTTTGATTATGACCTAAGGTTAGCTTCATTGCGTTCTATTTATTATGCTAATCGTCTCCATACTTCTTTTTACGAAACATTGCCTTCATTTGACCATTTCGATACCATGGTTAAATTTCAAGTTCGTAGTCATGAGTTTTCATAAATGGTTTTTTCGTAATGCAAAATGCATGTCGTTGAGTTCAGCTCATCATACCAATCACATTGATATCTCGTTTTGAAATTTTAAGTTGGTTTCTCTTCCTCGACAATCCGTCAAAGTCTCGTCAATCTGAGCATCTTGGTGTCTTATCATTTAAAATTGATCAATTTTTCGTCATTCAGCAAATCCACCGATTATATCCGTCCACTTGTTTTCTCATCATGGCTATGTAGAAAAATGTTTAAAATATCGTTGGTCTTTGTTCTAAGTTTCTCCGAGTAGATTTTTCTTAAAATACAATTTTACGTTATTGATACCATCTCTATTCGACAATTTAATGCTCGTAGTTAGTGAATGATTTTTTTTTTTCTTCTTCTTCTTCTTTTTTTTTTTTTATACTATAAGTGTCTACTCCTAAGTTATAGTTCTTTGGCTTTCCAAAGCATTTGTTCTGGAACAATTATTCCATATGTGAATTGGCAAGGATCTCTATCATAGTTGAAATATATCTTAAATAAGTAACACTTGCAAACGGAAACCCTAAGGGTACAATTTGACAAAAAGGAAGGCTATGTCTTTAATCTTACAACCTACAATCCCCTAAGTGAACTGTGAAATATAGGCATGTGTTAACTTTTCATCTAGTTCATTTTATAACATCAATAAATATCATAACAGTATCTTATCTTTCAACCAGTTCATATTATCATATAAACGTAGTATAAATATAACAATACATTAGCCTTTCATAGTATCCCATAAAATAATTATGAACTATAAACAAGGCATTAACCTTTCCTTTACATCTTGCTATCCCATTAACGAAATATGAAATATGGTGATGCATTATCCTAAATTTACCTAATTCATTTCATCACATAAACGTAATATAAAATATAATATAATAATACATTTAACTTTTCAAATTACATAAGAAAGTACAAAATATAGACAAAATATTAATCTTTCTTCTACTTCCAGTTATCCCCCAAAAAAAATGTAATATCACACTACTTTATACTATCATGCATAAATAAAAAATATTACAATATCTTTCAACTAAATCTTATAATTATAATAAGGTATTATAAAATATAATAATACATTAACTTTTCATCCATGCCATAAAGAAATATGAAATAAGAACATGCCATAAAGGAATATGAAATAAGAACATACCATACATTATCATCCATTTCATGTCATTGCATAAATGAGAAATATTGCAATATCATTCAACTAGTTTTTATAATTATAATAATGTATTATAATTATTGACGTAGTACCACACGAAGCGCCATACAGTCCCATCGAAAACGTGCAGCTTGATCATGAGCCAGCTGTAGCCATATCCTGGAGATCTCATCATACACAGTCTCGCTCCCGCCATATTCTCAAGGTTCAATGCCCACCTACCTGCATTCAACGCCCATCTACCTGCATTCAAGGCAGTGCAGTCCATTGCAAAATGCCAAGAGACCTGGTCCTCATTCTCGTCCTGCAAATTCCTATAGCTGGAGTTGCTGAAACATTGTTCTTGTCCTCTGCAAATTAGAACCTGAATCCTATTGCGAGCAGCTGGAGCGGCTGAATCGTCCTCCTGTAAATTAGAACTTTAGGTACTCCTCGTCCTACAAATTCCTATCATTCTCGTCCATTTAGTTTAGTATCTGGATTTTGTACAAGGCCCATGGGGTATGGGTATTTTGGTGCCTTCTTCAAGTTATAAGAGGTTGCATATTTCAGTTACTGGAGATATCTGCGAGTCTGTTGTATGCTTGAAAATCTTGATCTGAACATTCCCATATAAATTTCGTAGCAACGTTTAAATTTGTAGTTTGTATGTTCTTATTTCAAACTTTATCAGTTTTTAGAGGTTTGTACTGGTTCTTATACTTTGTAGTGCAACTTATACCATAGCATGGATTTATATTTAGTGTACCTGACTATTGCTCAAGGGACGCTCCCTCCAGTCACTCATCCTAGTACTTTTGTTTAAAGCACTTCCCAGCATAGTCTTTGCAAGGTCGGAAAGCCCCCCTGGAACAGATGGAAAAACCTTTTGAAGGTCTAATTTAGGCACTTCACAGTAGCGAAAACACTCCAGCTCTCCATAGGAATCAGAAAGACGCTTCAGGTCAAGGTGCAAAGCATACCCTAACTTCAAAATGCTAGTTGAATGAATTACAGCTTTAAGGCACAAGTCCAGTGCACCTGGTTCTTTGTTAAATAAATTCACCATCTCAAATATAAAAACCTTTTTTGCAGTAGCAATCTCTGATATTGAAACCTACAGAATTGAAGGTAATTCAAGGTTCCAAAAAAATAAAAGACAAATCATCCTTGGTTAATCGAGACGATGGAAGGGATGATTTTCCATAACTTGATTGCAATTATCTTTTTGAGGATCTTGTATTAAACGTTGTAGAGGGAGATGGGCCTAAATCTATCTACAGATGTCTATATTAACGTCGTTTTCCATGAAACCATTTTCCTGTATCGCCCATTTGAATTTTGAATTTTGAAATTTTTTGTTCTGCCTTACTACCAGATACAAGTGACATTGCCGCTTTCCGCCCTCGTTTGAGTTCGAACATATTCATAGATAGGAGCACACGATATTTTTTTGTCACTGGCCTGGTGAATCTTTACCGCCAACCTTTACAGGTTTTGTAAATGGGAGTAAAATGGTACTAGTGTAGTGTTCTTCCGTAAAAATATATTAAGAAAGGGTTCACTCAGGTGTAGAACTATAGACTTTTGATTATTCTGCCAACTCAATGCAAGTTTTGGTTACAACTTTTTTGACATTAACATTGTTGGAAACTTTTAATGTCAAAAATAAAAATGTATTTTATTTTTAGATAATTTATTTTTTATTTATCAAATTTAAAAAATGTAGATTTTATAAATTGTGAAAACTTCAATTTTATAATACCATGAATCTGGGTTTTTGACAAATGGTACTGACATGATAACATGATAGTAATTTCACAATTGCATTTAATATAGGCCGTTATTAGGTTTTCTTAATATAGGCCGTTATTAGGTTTTCATATTAAGCATAACCTCTTCTCAATTGAAATATATACTTATTGTTGTGCTCCAAACTAACTTTATATGAGTCAATTGAATTGTAAAAGTTTGTAACTTCATATGAGTAGGCTGATTTGTAAAAGAAATATATACTTATTCTTGTGTTCCAAACTAACGACATATGACTGGGTTGAATTGTAAAAGTTTGTAACTCCATATGAGTAGGCTGAATTGTAAAAGTTTGTAACTCCATATGAAAGTGTCTATTGTTTGGATTTTTTTAGTATTTTTTAAATTATTAATGATATTTTAATGGAATTTAATATTTATGTTAATTACTTTTAAACCATTCACATTATCACATTATCATTGATGTTTATCTTAATTAACAAAAAATTATCTAAATTATCAACACATTTTATGATTTTGGTTTGGAATGTTTATTTTATGCGATTGTTTAAAAAATAAATATTTGTCATTAGAATTATCAAAATATTTTATGATTATGTTTTTGAAAAAACATTTAATGATTTTGTTTTTCCACTACCCTTGATCAATGCATTGATTGCATTATATCATCTCAATTATTGGCATGGAAGTGTTCCCCTTGTCATCCATAAGCAAATGGAATAGTTGACTGATTTAATAAAAAAATTGTAAAAGGATTTAATAACAATCCACTAGTGTTTGGTCTTGGAACCCTCTCTTATTCTTGAGGTTTTGGAATCCTTAATTTTCTTTAAAATATAGATAAATTTCTAGGAAATAGTTTACATTGTTCAAATAGAGCCATTAGGTGTTTTTCTATTTTCAAAATATTGATTTTAAAAGTATACCATTAGTTAAAATTGATTTAAAATTTTCAATTGGATATATTTAAAAAATAATAATAAATCCATAAGTAATGAATGTTTTTTTGCAATAAAATTGAGTTTACATTTATTAAGATTAATAGAGTAGTAAACCTTTTTCTAATTTACTTACATTCAAAACATGAAATGAAGCATCCAATAGTTCATATTACCCCATCTTTGAAAAACCCAAAATTCCATGATGATGAACTTCTTTTCATCTTCAATATAATTTGCTATTTGTTATTTCATCTTGGTATTGTTTAACACAAGCCATTCAACTTTCAATTCACCTAATTAACTTTCAATTAAATATGGGCATCTAGGCCATAACATGGTTAAGAGAGGTAAAGAATTATTAAAATTGCAATTTCAACTTTAGAATTATTATGTAGGAAAATGCAATTTCGGCATTTTGATAATTACAAGTTTTAGAATTTCAACAAGTATAATTGAGAATAACTCACATTCTGTAAAATGAAAATGCAATTTCAACGATCATGAAATGCAATGAACCAAGAATTGAAAAATTAAAGATATTGTAATTTTTTTTATGAGAAATTGTAATGTGACCATCCAAAAATTGCAATTGTAATTTTTTTTTATCATTATATAATTACACCTACATATTTTTTGAATTTTTTGAAATTAATTTTATGTGCGATGTTAAATATAATAAATACTAAGACAATTTGATTAAATACATGGATTTATAAAACCCTAGATCTTCACCAAACCACTTAAACCACTCTTTATTATTTATTTATTTATATTTATTTATTTATTTCTTTTCCAAAATTTTAAATATTTATATATATTAAATTTAAATATTTTAAATTTCTCCCTTAAATATAAATTATAATTTAAATTTTATCTATGCTAATTTAAATATAACTTCACCAACCACTTCAACCTTACTATAATTGACCTTAAAACTTTAAATCTGTGAAGAACTTTTAAATTGAAAGTTCGTGAGTAGCTTTATATTTTTAAATATTAACTTTTAATTTTTTAAGAAACCTAGGTTATAACATTATATGGAATCTAATTAAATTTAAATAAATTAATACTAGCACTATATAATTATACACGAAATTTAAATAAAAATATATACGAAATTTAATTAAATATAAATAAAATAACACTAGCATTATATAATTATATAAGAAATTTTGCCGAAACCCCTTTTATTTTGACATGGTATTTTTTTCTTTTTTTAAATTCTTATCAACAACTAAATTAAATTAAATTAAATAGTAATTACTAAAATAAAATAAAATAAAAATTAAATTGAATTGAATTAATTAAAAAAAAATTAAATTGAATTAATTAAATTAAATTAATTAATTAAATGACATTAAATTAAATTAATTAAATCAAATTAAATTAAAAGTCATTAAATTAAATTAATTAAATTAAATTAAACGAATTAAATTAAATGAATGTTAAGAGACACTACATTAAATTAATAAAATTAAATTAATATTTAAAAAACATTAATTTAAAATAATAATAAAAAAAATTAAAACAATATAAAACGCAAAAAAAAACCTTTTCTTTTACATGGTATTTTTTTTTTTTAATTCTTATCAACAACTAAATTAAATTAAATTAAATAATAATTAATAAAACAAAATAAAAATAAATTAATTAAAAAAATTTAAATTGAATTAATTAAATTAAATTAATTAATCAAATGACATTAAATTAAATTAATTAAATCAAATTAAATTAAAAGTCATTAAATTAATTTAATTAAATTAAATTAAACGAATTAAATTAAATGAATATTTTTTAAGTATTAAATTAATAAAATTAAATTAATATTTAAAAAACATTAATTTAAAATAATAATAAAAAAAATTAAATAATAAAAAAAAAAATTAAAACAATATAAAACGCAAAAAAAAAAACCTTTTCTTTTTCGCATGGGGATTGACGCCAAGGCAAGATCGACGGCTCTCCTTATTCCGCGTCGGCAACATGCACGCATGGTAAGGGTGGTTGGTGGTTGCAGAAAGGAAACCACCATCCCACGTGTTCATTCCTTACTCGTTCGCATTCCAATAAAGCGGTATAGTAAACCGCTCATGGGCAACGTGGAAACCGTCTCACGTGCCGTCAAAAGTGTGCCTATTTAAGGAGGAAATAAGGTTTTATTTGGCATTGTAGGGTGGCAGATTCAAGACCCGAGGGCTGGGGCTTGTAATTTCACTGCAATTTTCAACTTTGGACACTCGAATTATGACATAGGCGGCCTTGTGGCAGGCGTGAGGCTGCATTTTCTCCTTCCCAACTAGGAAAAACACACTTGGAGATACTACGAATCTGGGGAGAGCTTGGTTATCGATTTTTTTTTTATGTACCTGGACGTTTTATATCTTATTCGGTAATTTCTTGATGTAAAGATTTGAAAGTCAAGACTGACTGTTTGTTAATGAATGAATTACAGACAAGGCAATGAATCCAACATTACTGAGCTAGTATTTGAAATTGGTGGGATCTAACTTTAAACATGGATCAAACTTTGCATGCGTTGCTTCTACCATTAATCCAACCGCCACCACTTTCCCTTTGTTTGTTGAAGTAAATCATTTTAATAGATTCAGAGCTGAGGCTATGGATATATTTTCCCAAGGTAAATTTTTCATTTCTATTGTCATTTTTCATCAGCATAGGTTTATCTATTTGATTGGTTTTTTAGTCTCTCATTTAACACAGTTAGTGTAGTTAGTATGGGGAATTAATCAAGCCCTCAAATTAAACTAATTTTTTGGAAATCTATATCTAAAAAATGGATAAATTTTGTAAAAAGAAAATTGCATCTAAACTGCAAAATTGTCTTAATTGAGCATAAATATATTTCTATTTCCTTTAAATTATTAAATTCGGAATCTTACTTTCAATATATTTTAATTTTTTATGAAAATTACAATTTTATTTAGAGTCTAAACTGTAAATGTTGGTTAAGAGGTTACCTTATTTTTGATAGGCCCAGCCGTCGGCTATTGTCAACCTCCCACAGCCGAATGTATTTGACAAGGACCTTTACTCCATGGACATGAGCTAGAACGATATCTCACACTCCTTCAGTTCCAATATCAGAGAGAACCAAATAAATACCCTGGCCATTCCCCATATTATTAACAAATTAACATCTTAACTTAAGGTTAGTATGGTTTTCTTTTCCAATGGAATCTTATAATTATAGCTTTAGCTAATGGACATTTGTAATGTTACTATTTTGCAAAATTGGTACCAGCAAGGGGGTTGAAGTTTCATGGTTCACAATACGGTACCTACCTCTGAGAAGGATGTTTTCCCCAAGAGCCCGAACCCTTGCATTCGCAGCGATTTATTGGAACTTGATGCGGATGCCTATGGGCTGTAGCGAGAGTCTCCCTTAAGAATAAAGTGCGATCAGCCGGAGTACCTGATCCGAAACCCTTGATGGTCCAATTTGGTTCCAAAAGATCTGGTCCCCCGGGGCATGGTTGTTTCAGTGCAAATGATGTTTGACTGCCATAGCTTATTGGATAGCTCAATACCCTGGAGATAAAGTCTACCAAAATTTTAATCTGCAACTGGAAAATGTGTGCCCAATGCCATGAATCACGATGGAAGAAGCCGGGAAATGGCATTGGCAACACATTAATTATGGTGTTCATTCAAAATTTATTATCTGTACGATGGACAGATATGATGTGAGAACCAAAGATTGCACAGCAGTGTATTAGGTGAAATTAATTAATTATAGCTTTAAAAAGGGGCATGGTTGAGAGATACTACATTAAATTAATAAAATTAAATTAATATTTAAAAAACATTAATTTAAAATAATAATAAAAAAAATTAAAACAATATAAAACGCAAAAAAAAACCTTTTCTTTTTCACATGGGGATTGACGCCAAGGCAGGATCGACGGCTCTCCTTATTCCGCGTGGGCAACATGCACGCATGGTAAGGGTGGTTGGTGGTCGCGGAAAGGAAACCACCATCCCACGTGTTCATTCCTTACTCGTCCGCATTCCAATAATGCGATATAGTAAACCGCTAATGGGCAACGCGGAAACCATCTCACGTGCCGTCAAAAGTATGCCTATTCAAGGAGGAAATAAGGTTTTATTGTGTAGTGCTGCTTCGACTTGGCTCTTGGTTTCATGTAAGAGCCTCGGTGCTGGGCAGATATGTGGGTAATCTCATGGACGATGGGAGATATGATATCCATGGAACCCGCCTGGCTTGGCATTCGGTTCCCTGATGAGTCCTCGGCGTTGAGCACAACGCATCTTTTATATATTCCCATCCTCTTATGTGAACTCAGTGCATGGGATTCGATGGTGGGAATTGATGTGTTAAGTGCATGGGCCAATTGGCTCTAGTTGTTGAGTTCGGGCTGGGCACAAAGGAAAGAAGAAAAATGCTTGGAGGACAATTGATGTGGCGTTGGGATCCGGGTGCTTGGTACACCTGGCTTGAGTGCTAGGGTTTCAAAGGAAGCAACATTTTGTATGAAATTCGTTTCGGACAAAACAAGCAGCAACAATGGAGAGCAGTATGGAAATCGTTTCATGCATTTTCCATGCTTGTAAATCTTCTCAGTTATTGGTCAAAATGGATCATATCGAGCTCAAATGAAACGATTTCTACGTCGAAATTGCTGCGATGCTTGTATTATAAACAATATTGCAGGCAACAATATTATTTGAATATTTTTTTTATGCCACATTTATTGAAATGAATGTTTAAAACAAAATGTTACAGGCAAGAAGGCAGATCTGCATTAAAATAATAGGAAATGAAAACTGATCACTTTGGCTGCAGGTCTGAAATTTGGAGAACCCTCTGTAAATGCTGTGCGAGACTCATTGTTTCGTATTTATTATGAATACAATTTCTTTATATAAATGCAATGAAGTGTTTTTTTTTTGTTAGTATTAAGTTTTAGATCTAAATATTATAACGGTAATATATATAGTGTTGTAACTTGGTTTATATGTATTTATTTATTTGTTTAAAAACATTGTTTATCCCAAATGCTTTAGCATTGGATTAATATTAGGATTTGAATATTAAAAGAGTGTATATAGAAATGTTGTTGTTTTTCTGGAAAGGTTTGTTTAATGGAGTCTAGACTGAGCCCTAAATAAGTAGTTATATATATATATTTATCATTCAAATTCTGTTTCTGTTACGCCTTACGAATAAATGGGAAAAGGCTCTTCAAATTATCTTTTTGCAGCCATCATACTGGTTTGTTATTTTCTAGTAAATTTCACTAAAGTTCCAAGTGTAGTTAGGCCCGAAGGTCTCAGTGTCTGAGCCTTTCCCTCTGATACCAACTGTAGTGCCCTATCTAGGCACTGGGTCTATTCCGGGTTATGAGGTTATACCTAGTTTTTCCCTTAATTATTGTTAGAAGAAAACAAGAGATTCAACCATCTATATTTATGTTTCTCTAAATGTTTAACTGTCTATTTTCTATATGTTTACATGTCTCTGTAGTTAAATAAACGTAATCCTAAAACTTTCCATTTAATTCTATTCGTTTGACATGCATAGCTTGGAAATAAAAGAAAATACATTCTAATTAAGCTGGTTCAGAAAAATACCTGAAACCGTCGATTGCAGTAAGATAAGAAGATTTCTGGAATGGATTCTGTAAGTTACCTTAACAACCCCAAAATGATGTGTCCACCCTGCCGATCAGCTATTATTGTGCTGACCCTAGGAAATCAACGGATTTCCTAGCCCCTGAGCCCACAGACCGATAATCCCGATAGCCACTTTCCATGGTAATCATTAATGCATCCCCTTTTGAGGTAATAAGGTGGATTATATATTATTTTATATCATCCCAATTTCTCTCTAGTAATGGAATTATTCAATAATTTATTCAAACATATCCTTTTAATTTACTTGGGATGATTCCGTCCGTTAATTAAATTAATAATTTATTTAATAAATTCATTATTATTCAACCCACTATACTTTATAAAAGGGATTATTATCATTATTATTATTAATTAAATAATATTAATAATATAATAATAATAACAATAACAATTAATAATAATAGTAATTAATTTAAATTGTGAATAGTAATTTAAAATATTTATTTGGTTAATGGATAAGTGTCAACATAGTACCTCTGTGTATAAACAATGAAATATAATTAATGATTTAATTAATCATGATCAACAATTATATAGCACACTCCTCTATTATTAATGTTTAACTTTTATACTTCACCTTGAAGACACCTTTACTTGAGGATACTTACAATTAATGACATTTATTTTACACATGAGAACTTGATAATCTTTTACTAATTAAGTCATCCACTAAACACTTAATTGACTTATCCATGATAACTTATATCATTGTTAAATCTTGATAAGTAGGAAGAAGTTCAACGTGTCTCAACGTGTTTGAAACCAATAAATTTAAACAGTATTTATAGATAATCTGCTGGGGTTAATTTTTTTTAAAGACGTTACATGTCAGGTCATATATCAGATCCTTTTTTAATCCAAAGAATTGGGTGGGTTTAATTTTGGTTTAAAAGGATACAAGTTACCTCATATATGTCGGTTAGCTATCTTGTTGGTGTATGAGACTCCCTTGTTTACCCTTAAATACGATAGCTACTATCTTTAAATATTCATCTTTAATTATAGGACTAATAAGAAGAAATCCTCAACTGAAAGATGTATTTCTTGAGCGTATGAAAATGAGAATCTAGAGTATGATTGATTCCTTTGAATTCTTCCAATTGTTTCATACTTGATGGATAAACAATAGTTGAGAAAATATGTTTGCAAATAAGGTTGCATGTTTACCAAAGGGGAAACTAGTGGAAAATGGGGACACCCCCAAAGTGGTTTTGTTACCATAGATATCAGGAATTGAGTTGTACGCCAAGGAAAGAATCCAACACTGTCAATGCATGTTAATCGTTCCTCAAGCATAAACATATCTACTAAGACAAGACATTTCATAGACGTGCATTTAAATTCCTTGTCTGCAAGATCTTCTCCTCAATACTGTCCACCATGATGGTGGACTCAACTTAATCCCAAAATTGAATTCGACACAAATCACATTTGGGATAATTGGTTTATAGGTTATCTTTTTTGTTGGTATGGAACAGGGGACTGGGTATAACACAAGAAGCAGGTATTGAGCTTGACCCCGAAACAGAATACAATTGATGCAGTGAACATATATCAGGTAAGCTTTAAATTTTTGGAATCATTCTGTCCATTATTGTAAGAAGGAGTCTGGGTTATGATTTTATGTCTGGTCTTGTGTTGGAATTTTTCTTTAAACTTTATTTGTAGTCTTCATTTAAGAAACCTCATGAATTTATAATATACTTGCTCTGCTACTAGATGCATGTATCACATAGAGCCTTTGATTTGTATGTTTGACATTCCCCATCTCACTAAAATGGCCAATGATAGTGTCAATGAAATTAAGAAGATCCTCAGACAAATGACCTGCTAGCTTGTGGGCATGAAACATGCATAGAATACTTAAGTATTCACATCGAAAAACATGAATCCAAGAAGGAAAACATGAAATCTAAATTCCAAGAACTAAATATTGATTATGATAAAATTGCGTCAAACTCATAGATGCATTACAATATCATATTGGGTTTTGCAAGAGGTTCTCGACCAGATACATGATTTCCTAGTGTTTCAATTGCTTCAACGATGGGGCATATTATTAATGAAGACATTCCAACAAACAACTTTAGCACTCAATGAGAACAACATGAATCAAAAAGATCAAGAGGAAAATTAAAGCAGGACAACAAATGGAAGAAGTCCTTAATGGAAATTATCTTGGCTCTTAAACTTCTCATATATGCATTTACTTGTCTTGTTTATTAGTAATTATGTAAAGCAGTATAGCACTAAATTTGAAATTCATAAGGTAAGTATTGTAAGAAAGAAAAAGCATCATGACCAATTAACATATTTGTTGAAAATATTTATACAATAATACTATAATGTTTTTTGAAATTTTTGTACTTTTTATGTTATTTGGTTTGTCAACAACCTTTTTATAAATATATAACTACCTCTTTTTTGTGATATATATATATATATATATATATTTCCTATGGGATAGAGGAGGGCATCTTTTAACACATTGGTGACCCATTCTAAGTTTTCCGGTCTTCCCCAAGTACTGAACCGGTAATATTGGTGACCTAAATAACTATTTTAAATAATTGCCAATCATTTATTTGAATGTTGTATTTCTAAATTTCATTTTGTAAACCTCCATGGTATAATCATCTCTATGAATGTATGTAGGATGTAATATATGGAATTACTTGTACATAAAAATAGCTATCAACTCTATGAATGTATATAAGTATATGGCATTACTTGTACATAAAAATAGTTATCAACTCTATGAATGTATATAAGATGTAATATATAGCATTACTTGTATATAAAAATAGCTAAATAGCTAGTGCTTTTTTTATTTAATTATTTGATATAAGTTTGTAACTTACAGATAGTTTCAATATATTGTACAGTTTCCATTCAAGTATTCTTGGCTTCATAGCTTCTAGATTATTGTCTATCAAAGAAGCAAGACCAACTAAGATGAAGATGAAGTTATGGGAAAACATGGCATTGGCATTGGCATTAGCTTTAGTCTTATCCAAACAAAAAGTAAAGAAGAAGACTGGATTAAAAAGAGGTTGAAAATCTTGGTAAGTCTATAGATTTTTTTTTACTTTTACAATTTTGTTTATAGATTTTTTTTTATTTTTACAATTTATTTTATTTAGTTTTTTTTACATGGTTTACATGGTTTATTTAGTTGTTTTTCTATTAGGTTGAGTTGCATTATTTTCATTTTAAAAGAAAAGCCTTTTCATTTATATGCAATATCTCATGTGTGCTCAAAACCGTCACTTTCTTTGATGCACACACACACACACAAGAAACTCTCTCGTCACTCACTAAGTTCAAAAATAGCTTAAATCTACTCACTTAATACTTCCATAGGAGGGCACAAAAGAATCTTGTAGTTTAGGTAGGATTTTGGGGCTAGGCATCCACAAACATAGTTGTTGTCCTTAGGGTGCTTTATAAATCCTTCTAAATCAAGTGGTCGTGTATAGCCACATGGGGCAAGTGAAAGAGCGGCGCCGTGCCATAGGAGGTCAAAGCCAAGGTTGCGGGTGTATGTTCTCTCAAGTGGGCTCACCACCACTTGTTGAAAAGGAGACGACCCAATACCGTTCGAGGGATAACTGCTCTTTCTCCACTTGACGAAGGTACTTAGTCACCAACTTAGGATGTCATTCCTTATAGGTGATTGTCATGTATATAAGATGTAATATATAGCATTACTTGTATATAAAAATAGCTAAATAGCTAGTGTTTTTTATATTTAATTATTTGATATAAGTTTGTAACTTACAGATAGTTTCAATATATTGTACAGTTTCCATTCAAGTATTCTTGGCTTCATAGCTTCTAGATTATTGTCTATCAAAGAAGAAAGACCAACTAAGATGAAGATGAAGTTATGGGAAAAAATGGCATTGGCATTGGCATTAGCTTTAGTCTTAGCCAAACAAAAAGTAAAGAAGAAGACTGGATTAAAAAGAGGTTGAAAATCTTGGTAAGTCTATAGATTTTTTTTTACTTTTACAATTTTGTTTATAGATTTTTTTTATTTTTACAATTTATTTTATTTAGTTTTTTTTACATGGTTTACATGGTTTATTTAGTTGTTTTTCTATTAGGTTGAGTTGCATTATTTTCATTTTAAAAGAAAAGCCTTTTCATTTATATGCAATATCTCATGTGCGCTCAAAACCGTCACTTTCTTTGATGCGCACACACACACACAAGAAACTCTCTCGTCACTCACTAAGTTCAAAAATAGCTTAAATCTACTCACTTAATACTTCCATAGGAGGGCACAAAAGAATCTTGTAGTTTAGGTAGGATTTTGGGGCTAGGCATCCAAAAACATAGTTGTTGTCCTTAGGGTGCTTTATAAATCCTTCTAAATCAAGTGGTCATGTATAGCCACATGGGGCAAGTGAAAGAGCGGCGCCGCGCCATAGGAGGTCAAACCCAAGGTTGTGGGTGTATGTTCTCTCAAGTGGGCTCACCACCACTTGTTGAAAAGGAGACGACCCAATACCGTTCGAGGGATAACTGCTCTTTCTCCACTTGACGAAGGTACTTAGTAACCAACTTAGGATGTCATTCCTTATAGGTGACTGTCGTGGAAGCCGACAGTACCTGAGACAGATTTTGTCACAAGATCAAGGAAAGCACACGTCACAAGATCACATACTTATGATAAGAAGAAAAGCTAATAGTCAGTAGCTTTCCAATAGAAAAATCATGTCCATGGTGATTGGTGGTTGCTAGCTTATACCTTGAGCTTGTTCCATGTGATGTATTTTAAATAAGCACATGTCAAAAGATCAAGGAAAGCTAGCGACTGCTAGCTTTCCTTCTAGCATAAGCATTTTCTTCTAGTATAAACACACATGCTTATGCTAGAAGGAAAGCTAACAGTTGCTAGCTTTCCAATAAAAAACCATGCCCACGGTGATTGGTGGCTGCTAGCTTATACCTTGATCTTGTGCCATGTGCTCTATTTTGAACGAATGCTAGCTTTCCTTCTAGCATAACACACATGCTTATGTTAGAAGGAAAGCTAGCAGTCGCTAGCTTTCCAATAGAAAAACCTTGGGCATGGTGATTGGTGGTTGCTAGCTTATACCTTGAGCTTGTGCCATGCACTCTATTTTCAAATAAGCACATGGCACAAGATCAAGGAAAGCTAGCGACTGCTAGCTTTCCTTCTAGCATAAGCATTTTCTTCTAGGATGAGAACACATATTTATGCTAGAAGGAAATCTAACAGTCGCTAGCTTTCCAATAGAAAAATCATGTCCATAGTGATTGGTGGTTGCTTGCTTATACCTTGAGCTTGTGCCATTTGCTCTATTTTGAAATAAACACATAGCAAAAGATCAAGGAAATCTAGCGATTGCTAGATTTCCTTCTAGCATAAGCATTTCCTTCTAAAATAAACACACATGCTTATACTAGAAGGAAAGCTAACAGTCGCTAGCTTTCCTATACAAAAATCCTATCCATGGTGATTGATGGTTGCTATCTTATACCTTCAGCTTGTGCCATGTGCTCTATTTTAAACGAATAACTCTCCTTCTAGCATAAGCATTTCCTTCTAGCATAACACACATGTTTATGCTAGAAGAAAAGCTAGTAGTCGCTAGCTTTCTAATAGAAAAATCATGTCCATGGTGATTGGTGGTTGCTAGCTTATACCTTGAGCTTGTTCCATGTGATGTATTTTGAAATAAGCACATGGCAAAAGATCAAGGAAAGCTAGCGACTGCTAGCTTTCCTTCTAGCATAAGCATTTCCTTCTAGTATAAACACACATGCTTATGCTAGAAGGAAAGCTAACATTCGCTAGGTTTCCAATAAAAAACCCTGTCCATGGTGATTGGTGGTTGCCAGCTTATACCTTGAGCTTGTGCCATGTGCTCTATTTTGAACGAATGCTAGCTTTCCTTCTAGCATAACACACATGCTTATGTTAGAAGGAAAGCTAGCAGTTGCTAGCTTTCCAATAGAAAAACCTTGGGCATGGTGATTGGTGGTTGCTAGCTTATACCTTGAGCTTGTGCCATGCACTCTATTTTCAAATAAGCACATGGCACAAGATCAAGGAAAGCTAGCGACTAATAGCTTTCCTTCTAGCATAAGCATTTCCTTCTAGTATAAACACACATGCTTATGCTAGAAGGAAAGCTAACATTTGCTAGCTTTCCAATAAAAAACCCTGTCCATGGTGATTTGTGGTTGCCAGCTTATACCTTGAGCTTGTGCCATGTGCTCTATTTTGAATGAATGCTAGCTTTCCTTCTAGCATAACACACATGCTTATGTTATAAGGAAAGCTAGCAGTCGCTAGCTTTCCAATAGAAAAACCTTGGGCATGGTGATTGGTGGTTGCTGGCTTATACCTTGAGCTTGTGCCATGCACTCTATTTTCAAATAAGCACATGGCACAAGATCAAGGAAAGCTAGCGACTGATAGCTTTCTTTCTAACATAAGCATTTCCTTCTAGGATAAGAACACATACTTATGCTAGAAGGAAAGCTAGCAGTCGCTAGCTTTCCAATAGAAAAATCATTTCCGTAGTGATTGGTGGTTGCTAGCTTATACTTTGAGCTTGTGCCATTTACAATATTTTGAAATAAGCACATGGCAAAATATCAAGGAAAGCTAGCGACTGCTAGCTTTCCTTCTAGCATAAGCATTTCTTTCTAAAATAAACACACATGCTTATACTAGAAAGAAAGCTAACAGTCGCTAGCTTTCAATTAGAAAAACCCTGTCCATGGTGATTGATGGTTGCTAGCTTATACCTTCAGCTTGTGCCATGTGCTCTATTTTGAACGAATGTTAGCTCTCCTTCTAGCATAAGCATTTCCTTCTAGCATAACACATGACCCTTATTATACATCATTTGTGCAGATCATGGTCTGGATGGATAGATGTCTTCTTGGATACCTTCTGTCCAAGAACAGATCACATGGCAAAAGATCAAGAAAAGCTAGCGACTGCTAGCTTTCTTTCTAGCATAAGCATTTCCTTCTAGCATTTTTTAGAAGGAAAACTTTTCTTTTTAATGAGTCTCTACTTGTGCTAGATGCAATGGATTTTTATTTATCTTTAAGTATTTAATATGTTTCCAGAACACACGACCCTTATGTTGTTTAATGAGTTAACAAAATGTAATGATAAAAGAACTACTTGGTTAATGACATAAAAATATGATGATTTAAAGGTCTTCTCTGACGGACAAGGGGGTTCGGTGCTCCATCGGGAACTATTAGTGCTCAGTTGCATCCTTAATTGCTCAGCGCGTGAGGGTTCGTGTAGTAATTTAACTGCTGATTCTTTGCTCAGGCAGTTTGACTATCTTGTTATTTCCTCTGCTTTTGGCAAAATGGCTCAGCCAGGGGACAATACCGGCATCCAGGACATCAAGAAAAGTTTGGGGCGACTGTATGAGATAGTCTCCATAGGAATTATGGATAACAAGGAGATAGCCTGCGTTATAAAAAAGATGGAGGACACTGTGAGCTACACTTCCCTTCAAATCAGCAACCATGACTCTAGGATCGATGATAATGAAATCTCCTTGCGCGAGATGATGGGGAAGGTGGATATGATCCAGGAGGACCTTGCGCGACTCATTTCCATGAACCAGGGCAGCAGGAACAATGCAGTAACTGTTGAAGGGGAGCGTTAGATGGAGGAAGAATCAGTGGTGCAGCCAGTCCACTTCAGGGGCCATCTATAATCTGGTTTTTATGGATATATGTTTTTTTGTCTTTTATTATGTAAGCAATATGTTTCCAGGACACATGACCCTTATGTTGTTTAATGAGTTAACAAAATGTAATGATAAAAGAACTACTTGGTTAATGACATAAAAATATGATGATTTAAAGGTCTTCTCTGACGGACAAGGGGGTTCGGTGCTCCATCAGGAACTGTTAGTGCTCAGTTGCATCCTTAATTGCTTAGCATGTGAGGGTTCGTGTAGTAATTTAACTGCTGATTCTTTGCTCAGGCAGTTTGACTGTCTTGTTATTTCCTCTGATTTTGGCAGAATGGCTCAGCCAGGGGACAATACCGGCATCCAGGACATAAAGAAAAGTTTGGGGCGGCTGTATGAGATAGTCTCCATAGGATTTATGGATAACAGGGAGATAGCCTGCGTAATAAAAAAGATGGAGGACACTGTGAGCTACACTTCCCTTCAAATCAGCAACCATGACTCCAGGATCGATGATAATGAAAGCTCCTTGCGCGAGATGATGGGGAAGGTGGATATGATCCAGGAAGACCTTGCGCGACTCATTTCCATGAACCAGGGCAGCAAGAACAATGCAGTAACTATTGAAGGGGAGCGTCAGATGGAGGAAGAATCAGTGGTGCAGCCAGTCCACTTCAGGGGCCACCTGTAATCTGGTTTTTAAGGATATATGTTTTTTTGTCTTTTATTATGTAAGCAACATATAAGGGTATATACTGCCCATTCTGTTAGTCATCATGGAAGAACTCTGTATATAGTTTTTTGGACCCTTTGCAGGCTTAGTCTACAATGCTCTATCTCTGCTCTGCAGGACTATTCTTCCTCTCTTTTTGCTATGTACTGAATGGCTGTGCACAGCCCCTTTATAATATACTCCTTTTTAGTTTCTGTTCAAAAAAAAATATGATGATTTATAGTCTATCATTTATATGGGTTCAATTTATTTATTTTTTTGTTCATAGGTCTTTAAGTAAACCAATAAACTTAACTTGGTATAAAAGCTATAATGAAGGAGGTCTTCTTAATGTATATTTTACTATGTTTATGTCTATTTTCGCACTAGAGGTAATCTATGTGTAACATTTAATTGTTATTAGCAATAGAAAACTAGAGGTAGTGTCTTTGTATAATTTACTTGTTATTAGCAATAGAAATTATCTCAAAAATTATATTCTTGGTGTAGCCTCCAAGCTTCACATGAGGTCACAAAACATAAATTAGTTAGGTAAGGAAAGCCTTGAACTTGTGCCATGTACTCTATTTTCAAATAAGCACATGGCATAAGATCAAGGAAAGCTAGCGACTGCTAGCTTTCCTTTTAGCATAAGCATTTACTTATAGGATAATAACATATACCTATGCTAGAAAGAAAGCTAGCAATCGCTAGTTTTCCAATAGAAAAATCCTGTCCATGGTGATTGGTGGTTGCTAGCTTATACCTTGAGCTTGTGCCATGTGCTCTATTTTGAAATAAGCACATGGCAAAAGATCAATGAAAACTAGCAACTGCTAGATTTCTTTCTAGCATAAGCATTTCCTTCTAGCATTTTTGAGAAGGAAAACTTTTCTTTTTAATGAGTCCCTACTTGTGCTAGATGCAATGGATTTTTATTTATCTCTAAGTATTTAATATGTTTCCATAACACATGACCCTTATTATTCTTTTGCATGTGAATAAAAGACATGTAATAGAATATTCTTTGATAATGCTCATTATTTCATGTATTTTTAAAACAATTTAAACTTATAGTCGACTATTTATTATTGTTTTTAGAAGCTATGGACTCTGGTGCAATGACAATTCCAAGGAATAATTTGAAGAAAAAATGAATTGCAAGTGACACACAAACAACATCTCCCCCATGTGGTATGGTGGTTTTAAATATTATTCTCTCATTTCTAAATGGTTAGACTAGAAGACTATATGGTAATATTTGTGATTTTGATTTCATTTTATTTATAGTAATAATTGCTTATTATTGTTTTTTGAAGCTGTCGTCTCCAAAGCAAGTAAAATGCCACAATTAGCATTCAAAAAACAAAAGCTTCATTCAACTCAGATTATAAATTCAACAATGGGTTCTAATTTTGAAATGATTAAAAAGTTCAAAACATCTGCTGCATTTGAGTATGTCGAAGATTGGTATGTTGAGATTGAAAGTCCCATGAATATGTTTCCAGATATGTATCTATTTGGATCCATGGATGGAAATGATATACAAAGGCTAGGGATAATTGTTAATTGCTATGCTCTCAATCATAGTTAGATCGATTTTCAAATGGAGGTAATTGAAGAAAATGAAGTGAAATTATTTTCTTGCCAAGTTGATTACACAAAATTTAGACAAGATTTGATTGATACTAATACAGAATTTCCAGAGTCAATAAAAAAGTCACAGTTTAAGTTGGACAGTTTTGAGAGCTTCAATGAATCTGGTCTAAAGAGTTGTGATGATCTTGTACAACGTATTACCAACGTTATGAAATATCGCTATGTGAGATGTAAGAAAACATCATCCGTGTTTCTTTATTTGCAACAAAGAGGTAAACTACTTGATAAAATACCAGATGATAAACTCGAGGCTCAAATGCTTGCTTTGAGAAATGTATATTTAGCTGAGCTAGAACAGAGCATTAAAGAAAGTGAGTTCATGCCTACTACAGAGTTTGTAAAATCCCAAAAGGAAGACTCTCAGATAGAGAAGCTTGCTGACCAATGCGATGAAATCCATGAAAATTTTAAGGACAGTTATTTATTTTCAAGCTCTTTTACCATGAAGGTGGATGTTCGAAGATGTGTAGAAGCACTCAAGTTATATAAATTGAGATCATGGGATGATTTAAATGTTCGAGTATTAGTAAAATCATTCCTACAGAAATTTCAAGCATCATTGCCTGATGCTCTTCTGATTCTATTTGACACAAAAGAGTCTGATCCGATTGGAAACCCTGTGAAAATCATGAATGAAATGGATATAAATGCCAAGAACATCAATTTTTGGATAGTTGATGGGAAACACACCATTCAAGCAGCAAAAGAAATATTATCAAATCCTAAATTCAGTCTATCTGGGGAGGCAAAACAGAAGTACAAAGAACGTAATGCTCGATTCTTAGATCCATTAGTTGCTCCCAGTGTGGTGATTCGTATTTGCTGCCAATTAAATTATGCAAACACAGTGTTCTTCAAAACTCCATTCATTGATTCTGTGCGATCTGCAAGACAATTCCTAATTGCCACAAATAAATTAAAGAAACAAAAATGTGGGAATTCTAAGACGGCTGAAGACAAGGTATGCAATTTTTTTTTTTTTGCACTTAGTTTATATTGTTATAACTAAATTCATGGCTATTTTATTTTTGATATCACATTCTTACTAATTTATATTTGTTATTTTTTAACAGGTTGATGATGAAATGTTGTGCTCTTTCTTCGATTGTCCACTAACAAACTTTGCTGAATAAAAGGTCTTGGTATATCTTGATGATACTACTTGGGATAAATGGGAAGTTGTTTTTAATTGTTACAAACTAGGGACATTAATGTGTTCTCCAAACCAACCTAAGGATCCAAACTATAAGACAAATAGTCTGAACAGTTTGGTAGCAAGTTCTTTCCGTCCCCTTCAGGGACTAACCGCTGAAGAAATGTGTTCTGTAGCAGATAAACGATTGGATGGAACTGTCTGGTTTTCTATTCCAGTGAACCATCCAACCAATGCCATAAAAATGAAAGATTATTGTTCACAATTGAAAACCAAAAGAACAATTTTGGAGGCAATGGTAACATATTGCAAAAGTCATGATAAGAATCTGAATGATAAGATTCTTACAATATCCAATATTCTTGAGCATTATGGAATTACTGATATCATATTTTCCAACTTCTGTAAGACAATGGAAGGGTGTAAATATGTAAAAGGATCACGAAATACAAAAATAGAGTCCCTTTCTCCACAAGCCTGTGTGGTCCTTGATAGAATAATTGATGCATCGACAGATATACAGGAAATTGAGAACAATTTTGAATTCGGTTGTCATTATGGGGGTCCTAGCCTCTTGTCAACACTTTTGCACTCTTTTCCTTGTCTGTTTCAACCAATATTATACTCTGACTTTGTTGTGTTGGATACATTGGCTTTGAAAGATGAATCATTCCTTAAGGATCACTATATTGAATTGTTTCGATTTTTAATCGAAAAAAATGGGTTGAAAGATTTTACTATGATTATCTTAGTAGAAATTTGGTCTTGTAAGGATGTACGCCAAGCTCTGGAGATTGTTGTCAAGGACTCAAATGTCAACTATAAAATGGCTACTGGTCTTTATGAATATAAAGAACAAAATAACTATAGTTATGATATAGTTTTAACTATACATTTCTATAGTGAAGAGTCAAAAAGTTTACAGGACTCAATATACTCTCACAGTTTTAGAGACATATCTGATGAAAATGAGAGAGATTTTGAATTCTGGGAAGAATTATTGCAAATGCATCAACAACATAGTGATCTAAATTTGATTATTGCTCTTTATGCGGGGAAAAATTTACAGCAGGCTTGCTATACATATGGAAGAAGAATGGCATGTGTCGTAGAAAACGAGTTACAAAGGACTACCATGCTGACTAATCAAGAATCCTTCCAATTGCAAAAACCAATGTCTAATATATTGTTGTTGGAATATCCAGGTATTGTACTTGTTTTGTTCTTTCTCTAGTGATTCGTTGGATTCTATGCTATTTATAAATCTTGATTAACAAGATGTTTACTATAACTACTAATGGCGGAAATTGTAAAGAAAACAACGACACTTTGCAACAAAGCAATGATCAACATAGTGTGCACAATGTCGAAGAAGTTTTCGAGATGCAAATACAAGACGAAGAAAATACCATACCAGGTACATAATTTATTTTGTTTCTTTTGTTGTATTGTACTTGTTTTGTTCTTTCTCTAGTGATTCTTTGGATTCTATGCCTATTTATTTAATGAATTCCATTCGTTGATACATTTTATAACATTTCATATGTTTATTACAGTAGCAAATGAGGAGAAAAAAGACAGTGATCAAGGGAATGTGACAGAAAGCCATAGTCAAGAACATGATATCATATCAGGTACTTCACATGTCTCTTAGTTTCAATTAAACATAAAATATGTCTTATAAAAAAAAATTGATTTAAAGAAGTATTATTGGTATTTGATTGAAGGTTTGTTATTTTGGCTCTAGGTTCTATGAAGACAATACAAGAGAAGTGTGGCTTATCAATAACTAGTACAAAAAATACTCAAAGTGAGTGTATTTCTTCAACAATTTTTTTTAATAATAATTTATGTAGCATGAATAAAATGAATTTACTATGATCCATTATTGTTTTGCAGCTATTATAAGTCA
This sequence comes from Larix kaempferi, assembly GCA_027924585.1. Taxonomy (NCBI): domain Eukaryota; kingdom Viridiplantae; phylum Streptophyta; class Pinopsida; order Pinales; family Pinaceae; genus Larix; species Larix kaempferi. Next base: position 9,800,727 of record BSBM01001763.1, read on the forward strand.
AAAAAAATTAGTTATTTTTGAATTGAATAACATTTTCTATCAGAGCGTTGATGGTGATGCATCACAAAAAGAATTTATCGAGAAAATGGGAAGGGCCGCAGATTACACGATAGAGAAAAAATCATTTTGGTTTCGTCCACATGCAAAAACATTTCTTGAAATGTGTTCCAGAAAAGAATCTCTTGACATTGCAATTTGGACGACATCTTTGAAACAAAACACAACAAGAGTTATGAAAAAGCTGGTTTCAGAAACATTACAAGCTAAATTTTTGTTTACATGGACTGCTTCAGATTGCAAACAACAAAAGGGAAAAAATGACATTGATAATTCAACACAAGTTATATACAAAAAACATCTGAAAAAAGTGTGGAGAATGTATTCTCAATATGATGCTACTAACACTATTCTAGTGGATTGTTCAATGGAGACAAAGAAAGAAAATCCCAAAGAAAATGTGATTATTGCCCCTTCGTTTGATGGAAAGAATGAGGATAAATGGTTGATCGATGATCTGTGGAGCTTATTGAATAAATTATACAAGGCACCCGATGTTCGAGATATTTTGAAGAATCTTCAATGACTTTTAATAGTACATTAAGATGACTGTTATTCATTTCCTCTATAAACAAAATCTTGAAGTTTATGATATAAATTCTTGGTCATTGTACATTTGATGACTTAATTCTACATGTGATGTGTTATTACTGTGTTTTATTTTATTATCAATTTAATGTCAATATTATTTCATAATACCCATATAAGGATTGTTGTTGTGTCATTATTATAAATTAACATATTATTATTTTGTTTATTTATATTGAGATATTGAGTTATAAAAAGTTAGTGATTTGAATAATAGTCTTATGTGTTTGCATAAAAACGTAGTAATCCATATTAATTAAATAATTGTATTAGGTTGTATGTATAAATTAACGTACAATTACTATATACAAAAAACATCTGAAAAAAGTGTGGAGAATGTATTCTCAATATGATGCTACTAACACTATTCTAGTGGATTGTTCAATGGAGACAAAGAAAGAAAATCCCAAAGAAAATGTGATTATTGCCCCTTCGTTTGATGGAAAGAATGAGGATAAATGGTTGATCGCTGATCTGTGGAGCTTATTGAATAAATTCTACAAGGCACCCGATGTTCGAGATATTTTGAAGAATCTTCAATGACTTTTAATAGTACATTAAGATGACTGTTATTCATTTCCTCTATAAACAAAATCTTGAAGTTTATGATATAAATTCTTGGTCATTGTACATTTGATGACTTAATTCTACATGTCATGTGTTATTACTGTGTTTTATTTTATTATCAATTTAATGTCAATATTATTTCATAATACCCATATAAGGATTGTTGTTGTGTCATTATTATAAATTAACATATTATTATTTTGTTTATTTATATTGAGATATTGAGTTATAAAAAGTTAGTGATTTGAATAATAGTCTTATGTGTTTGCATAAAAATGTAGTATTCCATATTAATTAAATAATTGTATTAGGTTGTATGGATAAATTAACGTACAATTACTATGTTTGAGCAATTGGAGTTTATTTATCATTTGCGTCTTAATTGATCATTATAACTCTTACAAATCAGTGATTTGAATGTTAGTTCAATGTTATCATATGAAATTTTCTTATTTCTTAGAAATTAAAAAAATGGAAAATCATATAAGGTTGTATGTAAAAATTACCTATAATTAGCTTGTTTAATTGAAATTTAAAAAATTGTAAATCTAGGTGGTGGGTATAAATTAACATATAATTGGTTTGAATTGGACCATTGTAACTATATTTTTAAATTGTGATTTGAATTTCATTGCAATGTGCTTATATGAATTTTTCTTATAATTTCTTGAAAATTAAAATATCGTATGAGGTTGTATGTAAAAATGAACATATAAATAGTTTGCTTGATTTAAATTTAAAAACTGTAAATTTAGGTAGTATGTAGATATTAACATATAATTAGTTCAAATGAATTCGACTATTGTAATTATATTTTTAAATTGTAGTTTATCTCATTACAATTCTTAAAAATTAGTGATTTGAGTAGTAGTTGAATGTGTTTGTATAAAAAAACTATTCCATTGAAATTACTTTTATTTTTTTCATTAAGTTGTTTGTTTGGGAGTGGAAATAAATTGGATATGTTTTGATGCCATTAAGCAATGAAGTTTTGAAGTGAAAATATGTTAATGTTATATATGTGGCAGCAATGCAGATGGGAGTTAATATCAGTCGAAAGATCTTGTTGATCTTTGAAATGGAAGGAGTATTCTTCTCGTCGTATTCCAAAGATGATACGAGTTGTCAAATTCAAAGAAAACCAGATTGGGAGCTTGGTGATAAATCCTACTTTTGTAGGCCTTTTCAATTAGAAGTATTAAAATAATGCCTAAAACATTATGATGTTACGATATGGACATCAAATGTTACTAACAAGTACATTCAACAAGTACTTGAAAAATCAAATATTGATACAAGTGACTTTGAATTCATATGGGATAGGTCCCATTGTCACTTGAAAACAAAATTCAAATCATGTAGTATGATACAATTTTATGAGAAAAGGCTAAGTGACGTGTGGTCCCAATATGGAAATAAGTACACAGAATCAAATGTATTGCTAATAGATACATCAAAGCCTACTTCTCAATTCCTCGGATATTAGTCAAATTGTATCTCAATAAAGGCTTATATAGGACATGAACACGATACTTGGCTTGTGCAAGTTCTATTCCCCTTTTTAAAGACACTTCATCGCATCAAACAGAAACGCAACTACATTCGAATGTTCAATAGAACATTGAGTTCTTTGTATTAAGTGAAGATATTATTTTATGGAAATTTGTTGACGATTACATTGCAATATTTCAATACAAGTTGGACACATTTTTTAGTGAATTAATTTGTATGATTTTATAACTTTTATAGATAGATGATAATTGACAATGATATATAAATACAATTATTAGTATTATTTATGATTGCTTTTAGATTGACAAGTTTTTGCATCATACAACACTTGATTTCCCCATTCAAAATATTTTCTAAATTTGTGCTCTTAAATCAACTATTTGTAATTTAAATCATCTCATAAAATCCAACAAGGCATGCAAGAAACTCTCTTTAGTTTTATTTATCTATATGTATTAATACAAGTGCATTACAACACTTGATTTCTCTATTCAAAATATTTTTTAAATTACATACTCTTAAATCAATTATTTGTAATTTAAATCATCTCACAAAAGCCAACAAGGAATGAAGTTCTCTTTAGTTTTATTGATCTATATCGATTAATACAAGTGACACACAAATTTTGAATTAAACCTCCATCTATATAAAAGCACATTTCTTACAAAAAATATTACTTCAATGATAATGAGTGCTAAGTGTACTAGAATTTAGATTGAAGCATGATGAGTCATAGATGAATGATTTTGAAAGGTATAGGCATTTGATTTCCCAATCTATAACTTATTGTAAATGTGTATTCTTAAGTTAATAGTTTATAATTGCAATAATCTCATATAAGCCAACTGGACATGAAATAAATTATTGACTGTTATTAGCCTATATTCATTAATATGAGGAGTTTATCAATGCAATATGTAATTTTTTAAATAAAACCCCATATAATTGAAGTTGCAATTGTTTTAAAACACAAAATTAATTGCTAATGAGTGCTAAGTGGTATTAAGGGTAGTACGAGATTGGTCATAAGTGAGTGACATTGAACTATAAGAAATTTGATTTCTCATTTCATTTTTTTGTAAGTTTGTATTATTAACTCAATTACGATTAATTGAAATAATCTCATAATAGCCAACAAAGCATGAGATACGCTCTATCTTTTATCTTCTTGTATGCATTAAATGAATGTATAAATGTGATGTATTTTTTGGAATAAAATACAATGTAAAAACATTCCACAAGTAGTTGAAAAATCAAATACTGATACAAGTGACTTTGAATTCATATGGGACAGCTCTCATTGTCACTTGGAAACACAATTCAAATAATGTAGTGTGATACAATTTTATGAGAAAATGTTAAGTGATGTGTGGTCCAAATATGGAAATATGTACGAAAAATCAAATATATTGCTAATAGATACATCAAAGCTTACTTCTCAATTCTCCGGATACCGGTCAAATTGTATCTTAACAAAGGCTTATATAGGACATGAACCTGATACTTGGCTTGTCCAAATTCTATTCCCCCTTTTTAAGACACTTCATCGTATCAAAGAGAAACGCAACTACATTCGAATGTTCAATAGAACATTGAGTTCTTTATAGTAGGTGAAGATGTTAATTTTTAGAAATTTGTTAACGCGTACATTGCAATATTTGAATACAAGTTGGACACATTTTTTGATGAATTAATTTGTATGTTTTTAAAACTTTTATAGATAGATGAGAATTAACAATAATATTTAAATACAATTATTAATATTATTTATGATTGCCTTTAGTTTGACATTTTTTTGCATTACACCACTTGATTTCCACATTCAAAATATTTTTTTAATTTGCGTTCTTAAATCAAATATTTGTAATTAAAATCATCTCATAAAAGCCAACAAGGCACGCACAAAGTTTTGTAAATGTGTATTCTTAAGTTAATAGTTTATAATTGCAATAATCTCATATAAGCCAACAAGGCATGAAATAAATTATTGACTTTTATTTGCGTATATTCATTAATAAGAGGAGTTTATCAATGCAGTATGTAATTTTTATTGCTAATGAGTGCTAAGTGGTATTAAGGGTAGTACGTGATTGGTCATAAGTGAGTGACATTGAACTATAAGAAATTTGATTTCTCAATTCATTTTTTTGTAAGTTTGTATTACTAACTCAATTATGATTAACTGAAATAATCTCTTACAGGCCAACAAAGCACGAGATATGTTCTATCTTTTATCTTCTTATATGCATTAAATGAATGTATAAATGTAGTATGTAATTTTTGGAATAAAATACAATGTAAAACCATATAATTAATTGATAATGAGTACTAAGTGGACTATTTAGACTCATTCGATATGTGCCATAAATAAATTCAAAAGAGCATGGGGTCATATATAAAGTTCAACTAAAAGATTTGAAAAATATGTTTCAACATCTATTTCTTCGACATTTAAAAATCTTATCATTTTCTTTGCCTTTTGGTGAAAGTAATTCTCAGCCATGATTTCTTAATTCGATTTCTTCACACTTTCATTGTGTATGTATAATGTTGTACCTAACAACTATCCCAATTTTGACGAATTTATAGTTATTATTTGGTTCGACATCAATACATTTCTTATAATTTATTTTATTTTAATTTAATATTGTGATTTCCTTCCAATCATGCTATATTATAATATGTTATTTAACAATAGAAATATTTAATATGATACTTTGTTCACTTCAAATATAGATAGAGATCTTCTTGTAATAAAATATGCAATTATGTGTGCAACTTAACTTCATTAATCCTACATTTTATATCTTCATGAATATTTTTTCTCACGATTCAACAAATTATAGATTTTCATATACTCCTCCTAATTTATGGCATATCGAACTAGTTATAAATGATACAACATTTCATTTTTTATGATTGTATATTAAAAACACTTGGAGTAAATAAAATTTGTGATCAATAAAAACATTCTTTCTAGGATTAGTTTTTCCAATTTTAATGGAATATTTCTTTAATGCATAATTTTTACAAATTAAATGAAATAAATAAAATGTTTACAAAAAAATTCAATGTCATAGAAGTCCTTGTAATAGAATTTTTCTAGATTTATTGAAATAGGTGTTATGTGGATTTTGGGTTCTACATAAGCCATCTATTAGGCCCTATCCCATGTTTTTCTTGTGACAGGGATATGGTGGCCATTTTGAGGTTTGTCACATCATTGATGCTTCTTGGTCACTAATCCATGGTTTGATGCCAAAACCCATGTTGTTGGGATAGAACATTTGTCTATGGGGCTCATGTTCTTTGCATAGTAACCCCCATCATTGCATAAGGCCTTTGTAGGGAATCCTTAGCCTACATGTGAGATATGGCCACCATGTTGAGTAGGGGCACAATAACGGTGGAACTTGAGGACCATTCCATGGTATAATGAAAAATATAGAACCTTACACTGTAGCCTTTTACTATGGAGCTCATCGTCTATGTGTTTGGTCCCACACAACCATATTATCCCTCCATAGGGAATATTTTGTCTATAAATGGGATATGGTGCTCATTTTGAAGTTTAGAACACTATATATGGTTCTTGGTGCTCATGACATGGTTCAATGCCAGAATGTATGGTATTATACCATAATATTTGTCTATAGGGCTCGTGAGACATCCTTGTGTCCCTTGGACACCACAAAGGCACAGCAAAGGGTTCTTTGTAATGTGATCATGATAATGATGGCCATTTTGAGTTTGGCACATTGAGGATGGTTATCATGAATTTAGACAATGGTCAATGGTTAACTTCACTGTATGACTCATGGTCCATGTGTAGGGCCCCACATATAATTACTTTACCTTGCAAGTACGATATGGTGGTCATTTCAATATTTGTAACATTGAGGATGGTTCTCGTGACCTATACCATGGCATGTTAACTAAATTTAAGGTCTAATTCCATATTAATTTGCTATGGAGTTGTTGGTCCATGCATGTTAACCTAGGCTAATATCAAGAAATTTTCTATGGGGTTGTTGGTCCCTATAGTTGAAGTGTCAGTCATTCTTATTGTGCAATTATTGAGTTTGGAGACTTTCTTTATCCTTATCAACTTATTTTCGTATATAGTTGTCATCAATTTCAGTGTTATGGTTAGTTGGCATGTCCCTCCCTAAGTTAAAACAAATTGTTTCTTGTAAGGACTATGGGTGAGTTTATTAATTGTCCTGTCATATTCATTGTACCCAACCTACTGCTCTTGTTAATAAAGCTGCTGAATATATATACATTGCCTCAACTCCAACATTGTGGTTATATTCATGAAATCCTTTTATCTCAAATTTGCTTATAGATATATCATCTTGGGTGCCCTTGAAAAATGAAAAAAAGTCACCACTAACTAAAATACGCCTTGAGAATCTAAAATTTGACATTGGAAACTACAACAACACGTTTTCCCGTAGTTGCATTTGGTTTTGGCTTCTCTCAATTGCAATACTTGTTAGAGGAAAGTAGTGCAGCTTCAAGGCCCAACATCAACACTTCACACCGTCAGGAGTTTGAATCACATCCATAGACTTTGCGGCACCCGCAATCAAGTGACATCCTCTCGATGTCTGTACTCTGGCAAACCTGGGTTTAGGGTAGTCAACATGGTTTCTTACAAACATCTTTTGTTAATGGTGGAATCGGTGTTAACAGGCCCTGAAGCCTTACCCCATGAGCGAGCCGAGTTAATGCACAATCTGTGTGGTTTCCTTCCCGATTTTCAGAATTTTCTGGAGTACCTAGTAAGTAGATATTTTCTTCCTTTGTTTCCCAGTCCAAATTCTTTTTATTTTGCTCAATAATGGATACCTTATCTCTGGCATTTAGCATGAAAATAGCTGTTTATTTTACCTTCTCATTGTCTATACTCTAGCGGACCTGGGTTTAGGGTAGTGAACATGGTTTAAATGGGGGAATCTATGTTGATAGGCCTTGAAGCCTTACCCCATGAGCGGGCCGAGTTAATGCACATTCTACGTGGTTGCCTGCCCGATTTTAAGAAGTTTATGGAGTACCTGGTAAGTAGATATTTTCTTCCTTTGTTTCCTAGTACAAATTCTTTTTATTTTGCTCAATAATGGATACCTTATCTCCCAGTACAAATTCTTTTTATTTTTCTCAATAATGGATACCTTATCTCTGGCATTTAGCATGAAAATAGTTGTTTATTTGACCCTCTCGATGTTTGTACTCTGGCGGACCTGGGTTTAGGGTAGTGAACACGGTTTCTTACAGACAACTTTTGTCAACGGTGGAATTAGTGTTGATAGGCCCTAAAGCCTTACCCCATGAGTGGGCTAAGTTAATGCACATTCTGCGTGGTTTCCTACTCAATTTTAAGAAGTTCTTGGAGTACCCAGTAAGTAGATATTTTCTTCCTTTGTTTCCCAGTAAAAATTCTTTTCATTTTGCTCAATAATTGATACCTTATCTCTGGCATTTAACATGAAAATAGTTGTTTATTTTACCAGGGGGGTATTTAATTTATTATCTTAGTTTAATACACATTGGAAGATGACATAGACTTTGATATTTAAATGCCCCAGCTATTCTACTTTAACTTGTCTTGATACTAGCCCTCAATACTGTAAATGCAAAATATCATATTATAATATGCACCCAAATATTCATGATTACACCAGCTTGTCCAAAATGGCCTTCAATACTGTAAATACAAAATATTACATCATACTGTGTATCCAAATATGTAATGTGCATGCGCAAAGAACACCATCTCATCAGCTTCCTTTTCCCTCACCGCGAGTTTGGATGATGGGCCCTTGCTTGGTAGCCCGAAATGTTGACACGGATAAACTAAACGCAGTTTCTCTAGAAAATAATATTACAAATATATACAAATTGTTAGCTATCTTCTGATTTTGTTCCTTCTATCTGCCTGTATACTTCTCTCCTTACAATTGTCATTTTATTTCCTTACCACATTCCTTTCCTTGCACCCCTCCACAATTGCATTTTTACAGTTCATCCATTAAACTATTCATTTATAACTAGCCTAGATCCATCTTAACCCAGGACCTATCAAGCACTGAGAGGGATCGAATCCCTTGACAGGTCCCATGTTAAGATGGAGTTAGACTGGTTTATAATCAATTAAGAAAGAGCTGTTACATTTTTAATTAGTAATAGTACTCTATTCTACCCAATTTCGCAATGCCCTTTGAAGGATGAGAAATTTATGATAACGAAGTTCAACTTCTTATTTCTGATTGCATTACAAAGGTAGATTGTTAGGTTGTTACTTCTTGAGTAGAAGCTTATAAGTTGGCCACAGCTCGTAGCTTTGTATGAATTGGATGGAACATTATATATTGCATTACAAAGGTAGCTATAAGTTGGCCACAGTTAGTAGATACACATAGATTGGCTCAAACATTATTAAATTTTCATAATTCTATTATATATATATATATATATATATATATATATATATATATATATATATATATATCTTTGGTATTTAATTTTAGGTTAGGGCCGACATTGTATATTATTATTTATTTAGTATTTTGTAATTTTTTGAAAGTGTGACATATAAGTAAGCCTTTCAAATGCAATTGCTAAGTTTCCTCTTTCAAAAAATGAATCTTCCTTATTTCATACTTTGTCCATGATTAAATAATAGCAATCTCTTTGAGAAAGTAATGATGTGCATCATAAGTCACTGCTTTCCCATATAACATATTTAAGTTTTTAACCAGTGACTTACTTATATGTTGTTCAAAATTATGACTTTATATACAAAATAGTAGGTACCTTAAGGGAACTATGAGGCATTATTATACAAGGTTCTTTTGACTGCCTTTTCCTATTTTGAACTGAATTATCTTGTCTTTGACCTGATCACTACGAGTGATGACAGCTTCACAATTGGAAGCATGATTTGTAGCTATCTGTACCAACTGAGTTTTCATGTTTGAGATTGAAATCTTGTCATCTTGTGTTTGCATTGGTTGTTTTCTTGTGATTAAATTATTTTCCTTCAGGGGATTTTGTTTTAACCACTCTTCATTGAAATGGCAATACCTTGTATGCAATTTGCAATACTTCTTTCCATTTTGAGAAGTAAACTTATTTTGCCCTTCATTTTTCCTATTATGCCCTAGATTTTTTGCAGTGCACCCTACTAGATGTGCCAAGAAGCATCTCCAAGGTGCCTACTGTCCCTAGATACTATTGGCACCTCATTGACACCTTCAGCGGGGCTATTAAAATTTAAATTCCCTCAACTAGATCTGGTTAGTCATTTCTAGATTTGATCTACTCTTTAGTTGACCACCCTAAAGATATGGTTTCAACCCCTCCCTATTTGGCACACATTCCTAGGTAAGTTGGCTTTGTGTTCAATGGTTTTCGTATATTTTTGAGGGACATTTGTTGGTTGTCCTTTTGTAACAGAAGCAGGCCTTTAGTCATCTTCTATAATGATGTGCATATATTATCCTAGCTCCTAGCCTCTTTGACTCCATAAGGCATTGATCTCTGTTAAGAAGTTTCCCATGAGGTATTTTGCAGGTCTACCCCATATATATTAGGGATTCCCCATTGGTCTTTAGGAGTTTGCATAAAGCGTGAGGAGTTTGTGTTGTGGTGACATTGGGAACAATTCCTTTTTTGCTTACCCTCGTAGCACCATGATTTGGCACTTTCATCAGGGTGCTAATCTGAGCGGTAACACTTCCCATATTTTTTCCATTTTTTTTAGACCTAAAGAATTGGAAGATAGAGTTGTAAAATATTTTTTTACCTTTTGATGTTATTCTTGATTTCTTGCTGTGGACCCTTTTTGGAATATGAATTCCATCTGTAAAGTTAACAAGAAGGCCTATTCGGAAAAAGTAATATCGAGAAATTCTATTTCCTTTTGAAAATGAGAATAAAGATTAAACCCAACACTTAGTTTAATCTGCAATACATTATTTGGATCTACAATTTTCAACTTTATAGACAACTCCCTACTCTAGGCAATACATTGTTGTGTTGATTGGCCATAGAGGTGTCTCAAATGTAACTAGTGTGCAAGAAAATCATCTTTATGGTCCAAACGGTAGAATTGTTTACATACCATTACTTTGAATTCATCCCACAATTCGATGTGAGGTTGTCGAGCGGTTGCAAGGAATCATATATGCAATTGTCAACCAGCAAGCAATTGATCATCCATATGAACATCTTCTGTTGGTTAGTCAACCTAACTCCAGTTTTGAAATAAGCCTCTAGGAGTCTAGTCTTTGTAGCCATGCATCAAGATTTTGTCCATCTAAACTGCTGGCAATGTGTTTCATGGTAATCTTGTATCCATTTAGAAGGTGGACATACTAATTGGAACAATTGTAACCATTTGACATAAGAACTATTTGTCGGAATAGTCTCTCTCGAACTTGTGTAACTAATTGCTTGATGTAATGAAGCACAGGGACACGTCCCCTTAATTCTCTTTTCCCCAGGGATTGGGCGACATCATGGGGATGTCCTTGATTAACAGGGGACATGTTTGAGGATGTAGGGGACATCTCCTGTCAAATTTTAATACATGATAGGCATATATGCAATCATAGGATCAATTCCTACAACTAAGAACTGAATATTAGGAAACAGATATCAAATGACATAATGGATGAAACAAATCACTGTAAGGAAAACTCAATATTGTAAACACTACATATCATGAGGTCAGATCGAACCAATGGAAAACATAAGGTTGGATCTACATAAACATAAATCTAGAAACTAAGGACAACATACTAGAAATCTATAGCAGTAATCACATTCCTTGCTATTATCTATGGAAAAAGAAAGATTACACAACTTGGTATCACACAAGTTTCTCACTCAAAAAACATACTATCACACACTAGCAGAGTCATTCTATGATTCTACTACCCTAGCTCACTCTCTAGTAGAATCCCTTTACTAATATTGAATGAATTACAATAGCAGCTGATGTAACACATAGTCTGCCCACACAAAAGAAAACCATCATCTTCTAACTCATCTAAAACACACACCAGAAAGAATAGCCACAACACAACAATCTCTGCTACTAATACTTGCTATTAATAACACTGACTTCTCTTCTCTCCCTTTTTCTCACTAGTTTTCCATCTCCTTTATATAAGAAGAGGAGGAGGTTACAAAATAGGCTAAGAATAAACTCAAGAGTGGTGCACCTTGCATGATCATGCATGTTCCATGCGTGATGTGTTATGCCATGTATACAATGTAACTACTAAAGTAACTGCCCCTTGCATGTGAGAATCTTTCTAGAATAGTACACCATATTACCGCTCAAACTATCAATCATAAATAAGCAACACGATGTAGACTAAATGCTAGTGATTGGTAAGTGTGTGAAAGAGGTCTAGTCCCAAATGTCACAACAACCCAACCTCTTAACTTCTTCGGGTAACTCCTGAACCCAGGGGAGAGACCTAAATGATACCTGCAAACATCACACATGCAAATACCTTTCCACGACCTTGTAAACTAGATCAATGCCTTGTATGGAGTCAAACAATATATAAAGAAGACAACTTGACCTAATTAAGGAGTTAGTTTAATAGATAATCATGTATATCATCAATCACTTTTCCAATTTCATATATTCCAAAGCAACTCACATATACCAATGCACCTTCGTGTATCCCAAGGAAACCCTCAAAAAGGTGTGTTCTGAGGAAAAGAGAAAGGAGAAGGCTAGGGTGAATCCCTAGGTGATGTGATGCACCTACAACAATTAATTAATAAGAATATGTGAAATAGCAGAAATGACAGAACTCAGAATCACTTTTATATTGATCACAAGCCACTTCGAGGGGGCAACCTCCTATGAGCAAGCTCAATACAAATAACTTCACCGTGCCTTCAATGACCTCAACACACACTTATATACTAATTCTATGCCCAATACTATGGGTCAAAACCATGGGACATATAATACTATGGGACGACTTACAAAGCATATGCGTCCAATACTATGGGTCAATACTATGGGCTAATATAAACTATGTATCAACAAATACTACGGGACGACTTACAAAGCATATGCATCCAACAACAATATACTAACATAGTAAAGAGAAGGGTTGACACGGGTTCCTAACATCCCCTCTCCCTTAGAAAAAGATTTGTCCTCAAAGCTTTGGTTGGAGAAATTGCTGCAAAATCTAAAGGAGTGGTTCCCCAGTAGAAGCCTCAGGTTTCATTGTGGGCCACTGACGCCTTTGGAGTGTCAAGGAGGATTGCTTGGAAGGCTGTAGACGAAGAAGAACCCTATCAGCTGCGTGGAAAATGCACTCAGAATGGTGCTGATCGGCTTGTTGTTTCTAGCAAATTCTGGCCATGTGAAGATTGTCCTGCAGAATGAGAAGAATCTGATCGCGGTTGCGAAGAACTGAGTCAATTTTCTGAACTGGGGAGCTGCTAAGGGTGTATGGAAGAAGAACTGGTGGTGTTTGTCCATAGACTGCTTCATATGGTGTCCTTTGAGATGTGGTATTGTACCACCAGAGCGCTGCTAGGAAATCCATAGAAATAGTTAGCCAAAGCTGTGTAGGGATGGGCAAGGGTTTGAGCAATCCCGAAAGGAGTGTCGTTTCACCCTTGTTGACCTGAAAAGTATCATAGTCAACCACCATCTATTGAATTGTCCTTCTTAGTCCCTACCAAAAGAAGTTACATTGTTTCCGTTCATACATGTTGAAGAACCCATTTCAGGTGTGTTGGGTAGGAGACCCATTATTCCATAAAATTTTCCAGACTCGGGAGATCAGTCTTGAGGCAAAAATAATTCCCTAATAGGTATGGCTGCCACTTCTATATTGCATGCAAAATAGCCATCACTTCCTGCTGAGAGGTAGATGCGACTAAATTCTTATTGAAAAGGTCTCGTGAAGGTGGCAAGCTCATTGGTTCAGCAAAGACACCTGCATATCTATCCAAGGATGTAGTGGAGACCATTGATGGGTGCATCTGAATGGAATGGAGCTGAGCGATGACACCATGTGAATTCTTCTTCAGGATTTTTTCTAGACGATGTGAACTGATGATGTGGAGAGACCCTAGTTGTAAACCCATTAATTTGTGTTGTGCCCCATTGACTGAAAACTGCATCCAAAGTTCCGCAAAATCCCATAAGATGGGGCCAAGTGTGCATAACCATTGAACACCCAAAACCACATCACAGCCACCTAAGGACAAGGAAAACATATCAGAGTTCAGGTTATAATCTTCCATAGAGATACGCACATTGTGACACTTCCCCTTGCAAGGTAAGGTGCCCCCATTGGCAACCATGACTTCAAAGTTGGAGCAAGGATGGACAAAACAATCAGCCTGTTTGGCAATCCGAGGGTCAATGAAGTTATGAGTGCTACCAGAATCAATGAGTATGGTAAGAGGGAGCTTCTTGAAGTATCCCCTGACTCGCATTGTTTGTGGAGTGGTGACGCCGGTTACAGCATGGAGAGAGATCTCGGGTGGGTCATCCTGAGATGGGGTGTCAATAGGAGGGTGTTGAATGTCGACCTGATCATCTACTGTATCTTGAGATTCTTCATCAAGTTCTGAGGCAAGCGGAGAATCCACATCCAAGAGATAGAGATTTTGTTGAACACATCTATGTCCCCGAGTGAATTTCTCATCACAATTATAAAAAATCCCTTTTTCTCGGCGTGCCTGCATCTCTGTTTCAGACAAATGCTTGATAGGAGTTGGTTGAGGAGCAGGCGTGATGGGAGGTCATTGGGAACCCATATTTTTGAAGGGAATAAAGGTGGGTTTGGAGCATTGTTGAGTTGCGATCTTGTCCTCTACCAACTTAGCCAACCCTAGGACTTCCATCATTGTGTTGGGACAAAACATTTTGACCTCTGAACGAATTTCATCCTTGAGACCACTGATAAAACAACTCCTATAGAATTCATCAGACAATCCTTCTGTGTGATTGGCCAGTTTCTCAAATTCTGTCTGATACTCTCTCACTGTGCCAATTTGGTGAAGTTTAGTGAGTGCTCCTATAAAGTCATCAAAAGCACTAGGACCAAATCGTGGCAAAAGGAGTTGGCAAAAATCCCAGAGGTGGTTAGTTGTAGGGGTAGGTGATAGAATGATAGAAAGAGAGAGATCATGTGGCTAAGGGTGGAGGGAGTATGTCAAGAGGGATATAGGGTGAGTGAGAGGAATGGATAGATGATTAGTGGTATAGGGGAGAGAGATAAATGCAAAAAGAGGGTAGGGGTAGCAAGGTGAAGAGTGGAGGTTTAAGGGAAGAGAGAGAGAGCGATAGAGAGAGATAAATTGGGGTTTTAGGGGTTTAGAGAGAGAAGGACTAGAGGTTGGTGGTTAATGGAAGGATTAGGTGAGCAATAATGAAAGAGAGAGTGAGTGGTTATGAGTAGGAGAGGGATATTGTTAGTGGTATGGGGGAGAGAGAGTGAGAGAGACTATGGGATAGGGTAAGGAGGCTGAGGAGTCGGGGTTTCATCTTGGGAAGAGAGAGAGAGAGAGAGAGAGAGAGAGAGAGAGAGAGAGGGAGATATTGGGGTGGTGGTTAGTAGTAGGAGTACGTGAGAAAAATTGAAAGAGAGTGAGTGGGTGTTTATACGTAAGAGAGGAGTAGCGAGGAGATGGATGGGGTTAGTGGTATGGGATTAGAAGCGATAAAGTGGGGAATAGAGGTAGGAAAAGGCGGAGTGGGAATTTTGTGGGGTGGGGAGGGAGGAGAGAGAGAGAGAGAGAGATCGAGGAGGTGGTTAGTTGAAGGAGTAGATGAAAGACTTGTATAAAGAGAGAGATTGGGTGGTTGAGAGTTAGGGGGAGTAGGGGAGGACATATATAGTGCAACTTAGTGGGATGGGGAGATGATTAGTGGTAGTAGGGTGAATATTTGGGGTTTGAGGGGGGATATAGATAGATGCTAAATAGATAGAGACTGGGAGGGTGATAGAGAGATAAGGACGGGGGAGAGAGAGAGAGAGAGGGAGAGAGGTTGGGGGTTAGGGTATTAGAGAGAGAGAGAGAGAGGGAGATCCAAGAGGTGGTTAGTGCTAGGGGCAAGTGAGAGACCGATATAAAGATAGAGAGTGGACAAATAATAGTGAGGGGAGTATGGGAATATTGATATAGAGTGACTAAGACTCATGGGAAGGTTATTAGTTGTAGGAGAGAGAGAGAGAGAGAGATAGAGAGGGGAGTTAGAGGTAGGGGGTTAAGAGTGGAAATTTGGAAGGGATATATATATATAGATCGATAGAGAGAGAGAGAGAGAGATTTGATGGTTAGTTGTAGGAGGTAAGATACCATGAAAGAGAGAGTGGGTGAGTGGTTACAGGTTGGGGAGAATTAGGGTGAAGAGTGAGGTGGTTAGTGGTACGGGAGAGAGAGAGGTAGAGTGGGTAATAGGGTAAGGAAGGTGAGGAGTGTTGGTTTGTGTAGACATAGAGAGAGAGAAAGAGATCAGGGATTGCTTCTTAGTGGTAGGAGTAGGTGAGAGACTAATAGAAAGAGAGAGAGAGGGTGGCTAAGGTTGGGGGGAGTATGTGTAGAGGGATATAGAGTGAGTGAGAGGTATGGGGACATGATTAGAGGAAGGTGAGAGAGATAAATATAGAGGGGGGTATGGGTATGAGGGTGAATAGTGGGGGTTGAAGGGGTCATACAAATATTGAGAGAGGGATATGTTAGGGGCTTAGGGTCTTAGAGAGATAGAGGGAGAGATTGGGGGTTGGTGGTAGGAGTAGGTTAAAGACCATGAATGAGAGAGTGAGTATGTGGTTATGAGAATGTGATGAGTAGGGGTTAGTGGGAGGTGGATAGTGCTAGGGGAGAGAGGGATGGAGTTCAAGATAGGGTAAGGAGGGTGAAGAGTGGGGGATAGGTTAAGGAGGGTGATGGGTGGGGGTGAGCAGAGAGAGAGAGAGAGATAGAGATATATATGGGGCCAATGATTAATGGTAGTAGTGGGGGATTGAGTAGGTGGATAGAGAGAGATTTCAGTTTAGGGGTATATATATATATAGAGAGAGAGAGAGAGACAAATTGGGGGCATTGTGTGTGGGGGGAGAGATAGGGAGAGAGATATTGGGGGTTAGCGGTTTAGAGTGAGAGAGAGAGGGATTTGAGGTTAGGTGCTTAGATAGAGAGATGGAGAGATTGGGGGATATGGGCTTAGAGAGAGATAGAGAGATAGATTGATAGAGAGGGATATTGGGGGTTTGGGATTAGAGAGAGAGAGTGAGATCCAGGAGATGGTTAGTTGTAGGAGTATGTGATAGAATGATAGAAAGAGATTGTGGATAAGGATGGGAGGGATTATGGGAAGAGGGATATGGAGAAAGTGAGCGGGATCAGGAGATGATTAGATGTAGGGAAAAGAGAAATATATAGAGAGGAATGATAGGGTTAAGAGGGTGAAGACTGGGTATTTGGGGGGGGCGAGAGAGAGAGAGAGGTTAGGTGTTCAATGGTTTACGAAAGTAGGGAGAGAGAGATATGGAGAGACATGAAGGCTTTAGGGGTTTCGAGAGAGAGTGTTAGTGATATTTTCCTGAGAAGGGAAGCCGTTAGTTGGATAAAAGCATATGCTCGAGGAAGAATTAAGATCATCAAAATAACACATGGGAAGCAGTCCTGCAAGATCAGGTAACTGTTACTGGACAATCCACTCGACCGGAGGTGAGCCGGATCTCCCTAGCTCAATGCGAGTCTAGAACAAATAGAACAGACTACAAACACGTTTCCTAGATCTACTTAAGGATCAAGTACTAGATGTCTTACCTCTTTGATTTTGCTATCCTTTCTCCCGAATGTTGCTCCACATCCCAAGGTTTTCAGATCCAAGCTGCAAGACTTGTTAAGACACAGAAAAGAGAAATGAGTAAAGAGCATCTATACAATAAGAGATCTATGTAAACAGTTAAGCAGGTAAACAACACAACATCATTACACATTAAGAATGATATTGGTGGAAAGCATTTGTATTACTGCAAATAGAGGAGTACATGATAGAGATATAGAACTACAACCAATGACTTAACATAGCAGCCCTTCTCCACACAAGCCAATTGCTAAGCCCTTCCAAGGAAGCATGAATTCTCCAAGAGGTGAGTGAAGGTGTCCTGAGAGATTTTACCAGCATGTAGATACCATAGTCTTCCTCCGTTTGGTATGGGTGTAAGCCTCATATATATAGGACTAAGTGGATGAGGTTATGGACAGGATAGGATGAGAGATGGTAGGAGAGAGATAGGGGATCTTCCCAACAAGCTAGGGTTCGAGTACCATCTCTCCAAGAGATCAGGGATAAGCCCCCAAATGGGAGAGCTTCGAGAAAGATCTCGAAATGGAAATTTTTTCCCATTAACAGACCTCGTCAGACCCTGCTATGGAGCAACCTGCGACGTTGCACGTTGATAGTATGCAACCTGCGACAACCTCTCAAAAGGGTGTACAAACTTAGTACAAATCCTCCAAATGAGCACTTGGTCCAGATGACTTTAGGGATGTATACACCAAATCATGATGATCGGTAGATTTTAGGTGTAACATTGACGCATAGGGAGCCCGCGTCGTAGAAGCACAATTAGGATGCTAGATCAAGTTACGTCTATTCTGGCCTGAGTCATCCCTGACAAAAAAATCGCCAAGGATGCGTCTCGCTCTCTCAGCCAGTTAGGGTCCTAAAGGTGGTTTTCCAAGACCGCTTTTTGGAGACCCTAAAACCATTCGAAGGACTTCAGTGGTATTATGTGGTGTGGAGCATCAGACCAGGGGACCAAGAGCAGAACATGACCCATTCCCTAGAGTTACATGGTTCTATGTAGCCATTTCGAGACATCGGGGAAGAAATCAATGGTTGCGAGAGTATCAAGGTTGGAAAGGTGCACAGAGTATATGAGGAGTAGTCCTCCCCTAAGGCGAAAAGCACTGGTTCCATGTGGTGCTCCTAGGATTATTCAGGGGGCTTGAAGGGGTTTTCCAAAACCTTTATTAGGGAGTCTGAATACCATAAGTGGTTTTTGTCTTGTCACCACTGCCCGTCACGTGGAAGTGACCATTTTGAAATAATTAACTGCGTTGCAGGCATTGTATCAGCTATCATTAACTCTCAGTGTGCAAAAACTGGAAAGGTGGTTTGGTAATTATTGCAAGCAGTACAGGATCGTCTACCCAAGAAGGTCCAGATGGATCTATAAATACTTTGACTGCCTTCATTGGCATTTCAAAGCTCCTACGCTTCATTAATGCAGAGCTCAAAGCCTAGTGCTTGAATATCGTTCCTATCCAGTTAGCAGAGGTTTCTCTATGGTTAAATTCATTTCAAGAGGGGGGTCACCAGGAGCACTAAGAGTTCAAGCGACTAGCATTCATGAATATCCTGCAGATGTACACCCATCATCATCAAGACAGGAAAAACTCGAGGTCTCACCCGAGATGTCTAAGGATAGTTCAGTTATTTCATCAATTCAAATGGAGGTGGGACTTCCATATTCATGATCACGGGAGAAAAGGATGTGCAGGTCTCATTAAAAGATGATCAGACGGTGGGATGGTAGTACTTGAGCAGTCTTAGCAAATTAGCTTCTACATCAGGTCTTTTTCCACAACTCAGCATCAGAGTTAAGCTTTCATCCTGTCAAAAGTAGGATCCGAGAGCAAAGGCTTGGAAGGGATGATTGGATGAAGCAACAAAGGTATGCAAAGCAGAATACATCTGTGGTATGGCCACTGCTACATCTCCAGCATGTCATAGGAAGTCTAGCTAATATGTAAGAGTCTCCTCTCAGTTCTGAAGGACGTTATGTCACTGTTACTTTCCATTTCAAGGGGACACAAGCCTCGTCTAGCTGGATGTACTACATTCTTTAGTAAGGTGGTCGCGGTTCATGGTCTTAAGGGAAACCAGTAGTTTTTTCTATTGCTAATATTGTAACAAGCTCTGTTAAGGAGTATAAACTGAATTTTTAAGCTGTTGAGCTGAACGGATTGTAACAAATTTTGTTTAGGGAGTAGGAAGGCTATATATAGCCAAATAGGCAGTAGCCAGAGGGTCGGCTCTTTGATGTAAGAAGTATTACTTATATGCTAGACAGTTGATCAATATAAAGAAACATGTTATTACCCTATCTTGGAGCTAATGGATTCAAAGTTTTGACATGCACAGTTAGTATCTTCTATTGTTTTTTCATCCCTCTCATTTATGTATGATCTGCAGAGCTGTTCTAAGTTTATATGAGTGCTTGTGCTTAAATGTATTTCTTCTATGGTAACTGGTAATTGAAGTATTCATGCTGATATATCTTGAAGTGATACCCTTGTATTATTTAGTGGTGTCCTGTGGTTCATTTTGTCAAGATTGTTGAATTCCTCTCTCAGGCTCAACATGTCCTTCTGCAAATGTGAAATAAAGATTTACTTTCACAATACCTTTATCTCACACCATTCCATTTTCATCTGCTACTAAAAAGTCTGATTTCTTTGCATATTGAAATACTTCCCGTTAACATTTCAAGATTTGAATTCCATATTGTTTCTATCAGCTATTGTTTTAATTCAGTAAAGTTTTCAGAAGTGATTATCAATGCCCCGGCACAGTTCTAAAAAATAACTTTAGAACGTCTCTTGGACTAACAGAGAGAGAGATTGGGGGTAGGTGGTTAGTGGTAGGAGTAGGTGAGAGACCATGAAAGAGAGAGTGAGTGGGTGGTTATAGGTAGGGGAGGAGTACAAAGGAGATGGAGGTGTTTATTGGTATGAGAGAGAGAGAGACTGAGTGAATGAGAGAGAGAGAAAGAGAGAGAGAGAGAGAGATTGGGGGTTAACAGTTTGTTTGTGTGTGTGAGAGAGAGAGAGTGATTAGGGGTTAGATATTTAGAGTGTGTGAGAGAGAGGGACTGAAGGTTAGGGATTTATGGGGAGAGAGGGAGGGACGGGGAGAGAGAGAGAGAGAGAGAGAGAGAGAGAGAGAGAGAGAGAGAGAGGGGAGGTCGTTAGTGGTAGTACTAGGTGAGAGACTTAGAGAAAGAGAGAGAGTGGGTGGAAAACGGTGTGGGTAGTAGGGAAATAGGAATATAGAATGAGTGAGAGGAATGGGGAGATGGTTAGTGGAAGGCGAGAGAGAGGGAAATAGAGATGCATGTAGTAGTAAGAGGTTGAAGAATGGGTGTTGGGGTTAATAGTTTAGAGTGTGTGTGTGTGTGAGAGAGAGAGAGAGGGATCAGAGGATAGGGGTTTATATATATAGAGAGAAGGGGGGTTAGAGGTTTTTCTACATGAAGAGAGAGAGAGAGGGAGAGAGTGAGTGAGAGAGAGATATTAGGATTTTAGAGTTTGAGAGAGAGATTATGGGTTAGGGTTTTAGAGGTAGAGAGAGATAGAGAGAGATAGATTGAGGTATAGGGGTTTAGAGAGGGAGAGAGAGAGAAATTGGGAGTTAGGGGATTAGAGAGTGAGAGAGAGATTGGGGGTATGGGGATTTGAGAGAGAGAGAGAGAGAGAGAAGTGGGGGTATTGGAGGTTAGGGTATTATAGAGAGAGGGAGGTTGGGGGTCATGGATTTTGAGAGAGAGGGATAGATGGATTCAATGTTAGGGATTTAGATAGAGATAGAGATAGAGATAGAAGGATTTAGAGGATTAGAGAGAGAGAGAGGGGGGGAGATCCAAGAAGTTGTTAATGCTAGTGGAAAGTCAGAGACCTATATGAAGATAGAGATTGGATGGATAATGGTTGGTGGAGTATTGAAAGATTGATATAGAGTGAGTGAGAGGGATGGGAAGATTATTAGAGGTAGGAGAGGGGATGTAGGGTCAGGGGGTTAAGAGTGAGTTTTTGGAAGGGAGATATATATATAGATATAGATAGATAGATAGAGAGAGAGAGAGAGAGAGAGAGAGACATCAAAGGTTGGTGGTTAGTTGTAGGAGGTGAGTGACTGTGAAAGAGAGAGTGAGTGTGTGGTTAAAGGTAGGGGATAATTAGGGGGAAGACTGAGGTAGTTAATGGTAGGCAAGAGAGACAGGTAGAGCGGATAGTAGGGTAAGGAAGGTGAGGAGTGTGGGTTTGAGCAGAGAGAGAGAGATTGAGGGTTGTTGCTTATTGGTAGGAGTAGGTGAGAGAGTAATAGAAAGAGAGAGAGTTGGTGGCTAAGGGTGAGGGAAGTATGTGCAGAGGGATATAGAGTGAGTGAGAGGGATGGGGACATGATTAGAGGTAGGTGAGAGATAAAGAAATATAGAGTGGGGTAGGGTTAGGAGGGTGAATAATGGGGGTTCAAGGGGGGATACACAAATTTAGAGAGAGGGAGGTTAGGGGATTACGGCTTTAGAGAGATAGACAAAGAGATTAGGGTTCGTGGTTTGTGGTAGGAGTAATTTAGAGACCATGAATAAGAGAGTGAGTGTGTGGTTACATGAATGTGATGAGTACGATGTAGAGGGAGGTGGATAGTTCTAGGAAAGAGAGAGATAGAGTTGGGGATAGGGTAAGGAGGGTGAGGAGTGGGGGTTTGGGTGGGGAAGAGAGAGAGAGTGAGGGAGAGAGAGAGAGAGAGAGAGAGAGGGAGAGAGAAAGATATATATGGGTTGTGGTTAGTTTTAGTAGTGGGGGATTGAGTATGGGAAGAGAGATAGAAATAGATTTTGGTTTGAGGGTATATATAAATAGAGAGAGAGAGATTGGGGGCTAGGGGTTTATAGAGAGATATTGGGGTTAGGTGTTTAGAGAGAGAGAGAGAGACATAGATATTGGGGGCTAGGGGTTTATAGATAATGAGAGAGAGAGAGAGAGAGAGAGATCGGGTTGGTGTTTAGTGCTAAGAGTAGGTGATACATTGATAGAAATAAAGATAATCAATTTCTAAGGATACGATGGAGTATTGGAAGTGAGATATAGATTTAGTAAGAGGGATGGGGAGATGATTAGTTGTAGGGGAGATAGAAGGAAATACATATGTGGGTAGTGGTAGGAGGGTGAAGGGTGGGGGTTTGGGGAGGCAGAGAGAGAGAGAGAGATTGAGGGAACTACGTGGGGGCAGAGAGAGAGAGAGAGATATTGGGGGTTAGCAGTTTAGAGTGAGAGAGATAGAGGTATTTGAGGTGAGTTTCTTAGAGGGATAGATAGATATTGAGGGATAGGGGCTTAGAGAGAGATAGAGATAGATATTGGGGGTTAGGGATTAGAGAGAGAGAGAGAGATCCAAGTGGTGGTTAGTAGTAGGAGTATGTGAGAGAATGATAGAAAGACAATGTTTGGGTGGATAAGGATGGGAGGGATTATGGGAAGAGGGATATAGATAAAGTTGGAAGGATGGGGAGACAATTAGAGGTAGGGAAAAGAGATAGATATAGGGAGGCATTCTAGGGGTAGGAGGGTGAACACTGGGATTTTGAGAGATAGAGAGAGAGAGAGAGAGAGGTTAGGTGTTAAAGGGTTTAGATAGAGAGAGAGAGAAAGGGAGAGAGATTAAGGGTTTAGGGGTTTAGAGAGAGAGAGAGAAAGAGATTGGGGGTTGGTGGTCAGTGGTAGGAGTAGGTGAGAGACCATGAAAGAGAGAGTGATTCAGTGGTTGTGAGCAGGGGAGGAGTATGGTTGAGATGGAGGTGTTTTACTGGTATGAGAGAGAGAGAGTGAGCGAGATTGGGGCTTAGCAGGATATTTGAGAGAGAGAGAGAGAGGTTTGGGGTTAGTGTTTAGATAGTGAGAGAGAGAGGGATTGAAGGTTAGGGGTTTAGGGAGAGAGAGGGAGAGAGAGAGAGAGAGAGGAGGTGTTTAGTGGTAGTGGTAGGTGAGAGACTAAGAGAAAGAGAGAGAGTGGGTGGAAAAGGGTGTAGGTGAGAGACTAAGAGAAAGAGAGAGAGGGTGGAAAACGGTGTAGGTGAGAGACTAAGAGACACACACAGATATATATATATATATATATATATAGAGAGAGAGAGAGAGAGAGAAGTGGGGTATTGGAGGTTAAGGTCTTAGAGAGAGAGGGATATTGGGGGTCATGGATTTTAAGAGAGAGAGAGAGAGATTGGGGGTTAGGGATTGAGCAAGAGAGAGAGAAAGAGATGGATTGGATGTTAGGGATTTAAAGAGATATAGAGATAGAAAGAGTGGTTGGGGGTTAGGGGATTAGATAGAGAGAGAAAGAGGGAGATCCAAGAGTTGCTTAGTTCCTGGGGCAAGTGAGAGACCGATATAAAGATAGAGTGTGGATGGATAATGGTGGGGGTGTATGGGATAATTTAGATAGAGTGAGTGAGAGTCACATGGGTAGATTATTAGTGGTAGGAGAGAGAGAGAGAGAGAGAGAGAGAGAGAGAGAGAGAGAGAGAGAGAGAGATTGGGGGTTAGCGGTTTAGAGTTAGAGAGAGAGGTATTTGAGGTTAGCTGCTTAGAGGGAGAGATAGATATTGAGGGACAGGGGCTTAGAGAGAGATAGAGAGGGATATTGGGTGTTAGGGGATGTGAGAGAGAGAGAGAGAGAGAGAGAGAGAGAGAGAGATACTAGAGGTGGTTAGTGGTAGGAGTATTTGAGAGAATGATAGAAAGAGATTGTCTAGGTGGATAAGGATGGGAGGGATTATGGGAAGAGGGATATAGAGAAAGTTAGAGGGATGGGGAGATGACTAGTGGTAGTGAAAGGAGATAGAGATAGAGAGTCATGCTAGGGGTAGGAGGGTGAAGAATGGGGCTTTGGAGAGAGAGAGAGGGAGAGAGAGAGAGTTTAGGTGTTCAAGTGTTTAGATAGAGAGGGAGAGAGGGAGAGATATTGAGGGTTTAGGGGCTTAAAGAGAGAGAAAAAAAGAGATTGGGGGGTGGTGGTTAGTTGTAGGAGTAGGTGAGAGACCATGAAAGAGAGATTGAGTGGGTGGTTGTGATTAGGGGAGGAGTATGGGGGAGATGGAGGTGTATTATTGGTATGAGAGAGAGAGAGAGATTGGGGCTTAGCAGTTTATTTGAGAGAGAGAGAGAGAGGTTTGGAGTTAGGCTTTAGATTGTGAGAGAGAGAGGAATTGAAGGTTAGGGGTTTAGGGGGGGAGAGAGAGAGAGAGAGAGAGAGAGAGAGAGAGAGACCGAGGAGGTGGTTAGTGGTGGTAGTAGGTGAGAGACTAAGAGAAAGAGAGAGAATGGGTAGAAAAGGGTGTAGGTGAGAGACTAAGAGACATATATATATATATAAATACAAAGAGAGAGAGAGAGGGAGAGAAGTGGGGTATTGGAGGTTAAGGTCCTGGGAGAGAGGGATATTGGGGGTCATGGATTTTTAGTGAGAGAGAGAGAGAGAGAGATTCAGGTTTAGGCATTGAGCATGAGAGAGAGAGAGAGAGATGGATTGGATGTTAGGGATTCAAAGAGAGATAGAGATAGAAAGAGTGGTTGGGGGTTAGGGTATTAGAGAGAGAGAGAGGGAGATCCAAGAGTTTGTTAGTTCCTGGGGCAAGTGAGATACTGATATAAAGATAGAGAGTGGATGGATAATGGTGGGCATGTATGGGATAATTTGTATAGAGTGAGTGTGAGTCACATGGGCAGATTATTAGTGGTAGGAGAGAGAGAGAAAGAAATAGAGAGGGGAGGTAGGGGTAGGGGGTTAAGAGTGGGAATTTTGAAGGGGGGGTAGATATATAGATAGATAAAGAGAGAGAATAAGGGTTTGTGGTTTGTTGTAGGAGGTGAGATACCATGAAAGAAAGAGTAGGTTGGTGGTTACAGGTAGGGGATAATTAGGGAAAAGAGTGAGGTGGTTAGTCGTAGGGGAGAGAGAAGGGTAGAGTGGGTAATAGGGTAAGCAAGGTGAGAATTATAGTTTTGTGCAGAGAGAGAGAGAGAGAGAGATCGGGGATTGCTACTTAGTGGGAGGAGTAGGTGAGAGACTACTAGAAAGAGAGAGAGTGGGTGGCTAAGCCTGGGGCGAGTATGTGCAAAGCGATATAGAGTGAGTGAGAGGGATGGGGACATGATTAGAGGTAGGTGTGTGAGAGAGATAATTATAGAGGGGGGTAGGGGAGGAGGGTGAATAATGGGGGTTCGAGGGGACATACATAGGACTAGAGAGAGAGGTTTGGGGCTTAGGGTTTTAGAGAGATAGAGGGAGATATCAAGGGTTGGTGGTTTCTCATTGGAGTAGGTTAGAGACCATGAATAAGAGTGTAAGTGTGTGGTTACGAGAATGTTATGAGTAAGGGGTAGAGGGAGGTGGATAGTGCCAGGCGAGAGAGAGATAGAGTTGGGGATATGGTAAGGAGGGTGAGGAGTGGGGGTTTGGGTGGGGGAAGAGAGAGAGAGAAAGAGGGAGGGAGAGGGAGACATAGAGAGATACTTGGGAGCAGTGATTAGTGGTAGTAGTGGGGCATTGAGTAGGAGAGAGAGAGAGAGAGAGAGAGAGAGAGAGAGAGATTTTGGGTTGGGGTTATACAGAGAGAGAGAGAGAGATTGGGGGTTAGGGGTTTAGAGAGAGATACTGTGGTTAGGGGTTTAGAGAGAGAGAGAGAGAGAGAGATATTGGGGAGTTGTTTAGTGGTGACAGTAGGTGATACATTGATAGAAATAGAGAGAATCGGTTCCTAAGTAAGGGGGAGTATTGGAAGTGAGATATAGAGTGAGTGAGAGGGATGGGTATATGATTAGCTGTATGGAGAAGGAAATAGAGATGTGGGTAGTGGTAGAAGGGTGAAGAGTGGGGGTTTGGAGAGAGAGAGAGAGAGAGAGAGGAGTATTACAAAGATGGAGGTGTTTATTGGTATGAGAGAGAGAGAGAGAAAGAGAGAGATTCAGGGTTAGCAGTTTATTTGAGAGAGAGAGAGAGAGAGATTGGGGGTTAGGGGTTTAGAGTGTGTGAGAGAGAGGGACTAAAGGTTAGGGGTTTAGGGAGAGAGAGAGAGAGAGAGATAGAGAGAGATCGGGGAGGTGGTTAGTGGTAGTAGTAGGTGAGAGACTAAGAGAAAGAGAGAGAGTGGGTGGAAAAGGGTGTGGGGAGTAGGGGAAGATGAATATAGAGTGAGTGAGAGGAATGGGGATATGGTTA
The DNA here is from genome assembly GCA_027924585.1 of Larix kaempferi. Taxonomy (NCBI): domain Eukaryota; kingdom Viridiplantae; phylum Streptophyta; class Pinopsida; order Pinales; family Pinaceae; genus Larix; species Larix kaempferi. Next base: position 9,827,530 of record BSBM01001763.1, read on the forward strand.
GTGGAAGGGGAGAGAGAGGGAAATAGAAAGGGGGTTAGTAGTATGATGGTGAAGAATGGGTGTTGGGTTTAGGGGTTTAGAGTGAGAGAGAGAGAGAGAGGGATCGAAGGATAGTGGTTTAGATAGATAGAGAGATAGAGAAGGGTCTTAGGGGTTTTTCTACACAAAGAGAGAGAGAGGAAGACAATTAGTGAGAGAGAGATATCAGGGGTTAAGGTTTTAGAGTTAGAGAGATATAGAGAGATAGATATTGAGGTAAAGGGGCTTAGAGAGGGAGAGAGAGTGAGAGAGAGATTGGGGGTTAGGGTATTAGAGAGAGAGAGATATTAGGGGGATGGGGTTTTGAGAGAGAGAGAGATTTGGGGGTAGGGTTGTGAGGATGGGTGGTAGGGGTCTAGGTTATGGAGAGAGAGAGAGAGAGAGAGAGAGAGAGAGAGAAGGAGAGAGGTGGTGGTATTGGAAGTTAGGTTCTTAGAGAGAGAGGGATATTGGGGGTCATTAAAGAGAGAGAGAGTGTGTGTGTGAGAGAGAGAGAGAGTGGGGGTATTGGAAGTTAGGGTCTTAGCGAGAGTGAGAGATTCAGGTCATGGATTTTGAGAGAGAGAGAGATTGGGGATTAGGGATTTAGCATGAAAGAGAGAGAGAGATGGATTGGATGTTAGGGATTTAGAGAGAGATAGAGATAGAAAGAGAGTCCGAGGGTTAGGTGATTAGAGAGAGAGAGGGGGGGGGAGATCCAAGAGGTGGTTAGTGCTAGGTGAAAGTCAGAGACCGGTATAAATATAGAGAGTGGATGTATAATGGTGGGGGGAGTATGGGAATATTTATATAGAGTGAGTGCGAAGGATGGGTAGATTATTAGTGGTAGGAGAGGGAGAGCTAAATAGAGAAGGTAGGTAGGGGTTGGGGGTTAAGAGTGGGTTTTTGGAAGGGAGATAGATAGAGAGAGAGAGAGAGAGAGAGAGAGAGAGGGTTGGTGGTTAGTTGTAGGAGGTGAGAGACCACGAAAGAGAGAGAGAGAGAGAGAGATCGGGGGTTTTTTCTTAGTTGTAGGAGTAGGTAAGAGACTAATAGAAAGAGAGAGAGTGGGTGGATAAGGGTGGGTGAAGTATGTGCAAAGGGATATAGAGTGAGTGAGAGGGATAGCGAAATGATTAGAGGTAAGTGATAGAGAAAGAAATATATAGGGGGGTAGGGTTAGGAGGGTGAATAATGGGGGTTCAAGGGGGAATACAAATATTTAGAGAGTGTAATGTCCCTTGTTGGGAATTTTATTAAAATGGCAATTTTCCACTTTTTTCCCTAGTTCGACCTTTGACTAGTTTTGATCTCTAGGTCCCAAATTTGCCCCAAATGATCCCAAATATTATGAGAAGGTATATTAATGATATTAGAACATAAATATGTGTTTCAAGGATGCCTTTGGACTTTTAAAATACTTCTGCAAATCCTCTTTCAATTCTGATCAATGTAGGTAACTTTACTAGTGATTTCCCTTTGACTAGTATTGGTCTCTAGGTCTCAAATTGACTCCAAATGCCTTCAAATATTCAAGGAAGGTGTATGAATGATATTATAACTTGAATATGATGTTTATGGATGAAATATGGCCACCAAAAGACCTCTGCAAACTCTCTTAAGATTCTGGACCAATTATGCAATTTTACTAGTAATTTGGGGTTCAAATCCCCATGGGGTAAGTACTGAAAATGGCTTCCCAAATGCCTCCAAACCCACTCAAATTTATGAAAATAGGTATGTAAGGTGTTAAGTATGTTATTAAAGTCTCATATGCACCATTAATGGATTATTTCAACTATTCTCACCCTTTCCCATTCAACTGCAAAAATCCCCAATTCGACCCTTGGGGAAATGGCACTATTTCACCTCCCAATACAACTAAACTGAGTAAAAATGCTTCAAATGCTCAAGTACAGTATATGAAACTTGTAGAATAAATCCATGGCAGTATATTTATCACAAATATATCAGAGAATCATCCATTCATTCGAAATCATCATCAATACATTGGCTCACAACAAGGTAGTGGGGAAATGGCATTGTTCTTCCATTAAAAATGAGATTTATACATTTCTACTTGGAATTTTGACCTGAAACTTTTTGGAGATGAATAACAGAGTATTTACTTCATATTAAAAAATAAATGGGGCATTAAAATCTTCCCCAAAGAGTACAATAGCTCACCAAAAATGCCCTCCCTCAAGGATCAAGAATATGCCATCAAAACTGAAAATGGTTGAAGGAGTGAGCTGCAATAGAATAAACCATGAGCTGCCCTGTAGCTTACACCTGCAAATAAAGACTCCATTAAAGCTCCAAATGAAAGGTCTGAATGGCCTTTCCAATTACCAACTTGGATGGGAATCTTTCACCCTCGAAATTGGCTAAGGCAAGAAACTAGTCATCCACTAGCTCTCCCTCTTCACAAATGCAATTGCAAATTCTACAAATGATCAAAATCTATTCTCATACTTCATTTATACATTTTATAACCAACATTATCCTTCTAAGGGTCGAAATCCTCTCAATAGATTCAATAGATTTCCATTTAGGAAATATTCCACATTTGCCACTTGTCTCTTAGTTCCAACCTTCCATCTTCCCCCAAATTCGATTTTGAGTCTCTTTGGCTTCTCCAACTCCCAAATTCGCCTTCTTTGAGCCTATTTTTGGAGCTGACATGTCATAGTGGTCAGATGTCAGAGGCCAGGTCTGCAATTTGTCATAGTTGTCATAGATGCTCCATCATTGGTGTCATAGGGGCTAGGGAATCTAGCCCAAGTGTCCACAAACTTCCAATTTGACTCTTTATCTTCCATGGAAGTTACCAATCCTTCCCAATTCGACCTAATATTCTCAATGACATGTGTTATGACTTACCAACTCACCCAAGAGTGTTCGCATTCCCATTAATTCGAATTTGCAAAAGAGAGATACCATGTATTATGAAAAATCAAGCTAGTGTGGGTCCCACATCCTCCATATGTCTCCAAAACCATTTGTCATCTAGGATTTCTCTTGAATTTATTTATTCACTCTATTTATTAAATACTTGAACCCTTCTAATGTTTAAACATCATTTATTATCCCCCTTATTCCAAATCCCAAAGCTTCCACCCCGAACCTAGGAAACTAGTAATTTTCCTCCTTGGCAATTATTTGACCCTTAACATCAATTTTACAAACTCTAATGAATATGGCTAATGAGATTAGGCCATTGTGACCCAATTCCAAATTTGGGATATGACAGAGAGTGGGAGGTCAGGGGATTAGGGGTTTAGAGAGGTAGGAAAAGAGATTGGGGTTGGTGGTTTGTCGTAGGAGTAGTTTAGATAGCATGAATGAGAGAGTGAGTGTGTGGTTCAGGGGTTTATATAGAGAGAGGGAGATTGATTAAGGGTTTAGGGGTTTAGAGAGACACAGAGAGAGAGAGAGATTGGGGGTTGGTGGTTAGTGGTTAGTGGTAGGAGTAGGTGGGAGACCATGAAAGAGAGAGTGGGTGGGTGGTTACAAATAGGGGAGGAGTATGGTGGAAATGGAGGTGTTTTATTGGTATGAGAGAGATAGAGATAAAGAGAGAATGAGATTGGGGATTACCACTTTATTTGAGAGAGAGAGAGAGAGTGATTCGTGGTTATGGGTTTAGATTGTGAGAGGGAGAGGGATTGAAGGTTATGGTTTTCAGGAGAGAGGGGGAGAGAGAGAGAGAGATAGAAAAGCAAAGAACGAAGAGGTGGTTAGCGGTAGGAGTAGATGAGAGACAAAGACAATGAGAGAGAGTGGGTGAAAAATGGTGTGGGGAGTAGGGGAAGAGGAATATAGAGCAAGTTTCTCGGATGGGGAGATGATTAGTGGAAGGGGAGAGAGAGGGAAATAGAGAGGGGGGTAGTAGTATAAGGGTGAAGAATGGGTGTTGGGGTTATGAGTTTAGAGAGAAAGAGAGAGATTGGCGTATATGGGTTTAGAGAGGGAGAGAGGGAGACATATTGGGGGTTAGCGGATTAGAGAGAGATATAAAGAGAGATTGGAGTTTAGGGGTTGAGAGAGGGAGAGAGAGAGAGATATTGGGGGTTAGAGGATTAGAGAGGTAGATAGAGAGATATTGGGTGTTAGGATTTTAGAGAGAGAGAAATAAAGTGAGAGATTGGGGGTTAGGGGTTTAGAGTGAGAGAGAGAGAGAGAGATTGGAGGTTATGGGTTTAGAGAGAGAGAGAGTGAGAGAGTTAGAGAGATTGGGGGGTAGGGGTCGTATGGTGAAGAGTGTGGGTTTGATGGGAGGATTCATAAAGGGGAAGATTAGGAGTTAGAATTTAGAGAGGGAGAGGGAGAGAGAGAGATTAGGGCTTTAGATATATATATATATATATATATATATATATATATATAGTTAGAGAGAGAGAGAGAGAGAGAGAGAGAGAGATCGGGTTGAAGTTTTAGTGGTAGGGGTACGTGAGAGATTGTGAAAGAAAGAGCAAGTGGGTGGTTCTGAGTAGCGTAGGAGTAGGAGGTAAAGAGATATGATTAGTGGTAGGGGAGAGAGAGAGAGGGGGGGGTAGTATAAAAGGGGTGAGGAGTGGGGCGTTGGGTAGACAGAGAGAGAGAGAGAGAAATAGGTATGGGGAGAATGTCAATGGTGGGGGAGAGTGAGATAGAGTGGGGGGATTTAGAGAGAGAGAGAGAGAGAGAGAGAGAGATAAATACTTATAAATATCAAAATTCATCGTATTTATAAGTGTTATGCTTTAAAATTTGGGATTTATGAGCTATATGGGTTGGATAATATACTTGATAAAGTAGCTAAAATTTAGAGGAGTTAGGTGTGATAGTAGTTAAAAGACATAAGGGTTATACATTATAAGTGTTGTGGGTAAGGTATGTGTTTATGTTATAATTACCAAGGAAATAGATCCTAACTCCTAGGTTGCATGAATAGAGTGCCAACAAAGGGGGGTCCCTCGTTAGAGCACTTTAAAAACCTTGTGTATACATGGTCGACCACCCAACATGGGACATACAAGGAGGGATTCTCTGGGAATTACCTCCCTCCACCTATTACTAGCGCAACGACGTCCTAGTTCCCAGCTACAACAAAAGGCATATGTGTCAAGATACCGAGTTAGGAAATTGTTTCGATGTAATTTCCCAAAATGGTCCTTTGAAAACACTCTACTCAAGACTTCAATAGAAACCCTAAGGTCAACATACTAATAAAAACACTTTAAGGAAAATGTATACACTTCAATACCCTTAAAAAAAAAAATCTACAATCTTATTCACATTTAAATATTCTAATTAAATTTATATATATGAAAGAAATATATAATTACCTATAAAAACATTTAAATTTTGTTTACCATCATAAAAATAAACAAGATAACATTAGAATCCAAAAAAAATCTAAACTATTTCAACACCACAACAAAATAATCAATATACTATTATATCATAAAATATATATAAAACCAACTTTAATGAAAATCAATTACAAATATTTTACAAATTCAATACATTATCATCACATCACAAAATATGTATAAAACAACTTCCTATCAACCAAATTATTAATATTTTGCAAATTCAAATACAAAGACTAATTTTAAACAAATTTATTTAATAACATATCACAAATCAAATTAGTAACTTATCCTTATGTTTTTTCTAAATAAGAAAATGATAAAATATATATATAACCAATTTAATGAAACTCAATTACATAAAAAATATCAATACATTATCATTCTATAAAAAAAAATATGCATAAAACAAACTCTAATCAAACTCAATTCTAAATAACTTGCAAATTTGATTACTAGCACTAATTCTAACAAGAAAAATTACATCTCATAAAATTCTTCACACTAAAACAATATGAAAAGATTTAATAAGAATTTATGAAAGTTTGATGATGTCAAATATAAGTATGAAAGATGAGCAAAGTTGCACATATCATAAGTAATATGTTTAAAATACAGACAAAATTTATTGCATTTAGAAATATAGATAAAGTAAATTCATAATTAAAAAAATACACTAAAATGAGTAAAGTTAAGCCAATTGTAAGTTTAAAATACAGAAAATTTACTAGATCAAGAAATATAGAGAACCTAAATTAATACATTTATCAATTGTCTTTTATTGCATTTAAAAATATAGATAAAGTAAATTCATAATTAAAAAAATACACTAAAATGAGTAAAGTTAAACCAATTGTAAGTTTAAAATACATAAAATTTACTAAATCCAGAAATATAGATAGCCTAAATTAATACATTTATCAATTGTCTTTATTGGATTGCTGAATTATAACTACCAATCTAAACCAAGTAAAACAACCAATATGTTCCTGCTAGCGTGGACATGGACATGGACATGGAACTACCTAAATTTGGAGGGAGATGCTGAACCAAGAGAAAATGGATCAGTGGCTTTGCCGTTTCTTTTTTCTTTGTTGATGTTGCATTAAGGAAGACGCACGAAATGCTTCATGGACTGTAATGAGATCAAATGGTATCAAATGCTTCATGAATATGGGAAAATACTTTCATTACACAATGGATAAACTTTTAAGTTTTTGGATAAATTTAGGAAGAAGTTTTAGCATTCTATTAATACAATACTATGTCCTGGTCAGAATTTGAATTTGGGCTTCTACTGGGAGAATCAGGTATTCTAATTTAATAGCTATTCAAAATATAAGGCAAAATCTATTATGGAATGTTAGAATCAGGTATTCTAACTTAATATTCTAACTTAATAGCCATTCAAAATACAAGGAAAAATATATTATGGAATGTTTCAATATGGACGGGGAGGTTTGCAGTTGGAAGAAAATAACCGTCAATAAACCTAAACACTAATTATTCCCTAATCACATTTACTTTTCCCCACATGAGTCCAGTCCAATACAATACAAGGTGATTTTTTACTAAGTTTTATAGATCATGCAGTTTAGAGGCTAGCAAATTGGAAATGGTTTGTAACCATTTAAGGAGTTATTAGGAATATTTCTTTAAAAAAATCCCATCCATGATTTAGATCTAATATTTCTTAAAAAAAAATCCCATCCATGATTTAGATCTACGCAAAAATTATAGTTCCCAAACCCTTAATAGAATACTATGTATCCTTGACGGGTAGAAAAATCTGTTCAAATTTAGATACGCTATGCTTGTTGGGGAATGAGATTAAAGAAACATATCGCGGATTGCGAGCTAAGAACCAACCATTCTCAACAAAATAAATCTAAGCAATGCAGGAATACATCGGTCGAGCAGCGCACAGGTTATATTACTAAATAATAACATTATCAGAAAAGAAATCTAAGCAATGCAGGAGTAAATCGGGCAGAGCAATGCAGGGGTGTATAACATGTCTGTTTCGGTTGGGCGGGGCAGAGAAGTCAGAGCAATGCGATCCCGCGTTCAAATCTACAAAATTTGAGAATCTCGGTTAAAATAATGATAAACTAGACGAAATCTGGAACTTGGTTTAAATAATTCTACACTGGCCGCAGGTGACAGAAAGAGCTAATCTAACATACCATCAGCCAGAGAGAGAGGAATAACCTACACCCTCCAGAGTCCGGAGTTGGAGTAATAGTAAAAACCGGATAACTCTTGATATAATCTTATTATGGCAGAGTACCTTACACATTTTACAGTAAATCCTCATATTAAAGTTTTATTATTATTTAATTATTATAAAATTCTAAAATGTAAACATCTTTGCTATTATTTGTCTTTCCAAGCTATCACTCTGAAAATTCAATCTCCTTAATATGTAATTCTCTCTAATGTTACTTCAACTACGTAAACCTAGTTCTCCTTTTAACAACCCAAGCCAATTCTTGGAATAGAGATTGATAATATTTGGTAGGTATGCGGAACCCACAATTCTCGAACAGAGATTAATAATATTTGGTTGATAGGGTTTAAGGTTAAAGCTAATTTTAAAATAGAGATTGAGAATATTTGGTAGATAGGGGCTCAGTTTAAAGCTGATTTTGAAAGAGTTGTGTGAAACAGAGTTTTTACTAACCGGATTTTGAAAGAGTTGTGTGAAAGAGAGTTTTTACTAAGAGGTTTGAGAGAGGCAAAGAAATTTGTATTTAAAAGAAAATAACAAGAAATAAACATAAACAATAATTACTACAGAATCACATACAACCTCTTACCTGTAAAAGTAATACGGTCAAAGATAAAAAGCTATATCACCTATCAAATCTACGGGATACCTATAAATTATTTATAAAAATAAAAAAAAATTAAATTATAGTTAATGACAACTAAACTGGTAAAGTTAGTGATTTGTTTTTTTTTTAACTTTTAAAATTATAAAATCTTTTTACTTTTATTGTGTTTCTATTACAATAGCCATCAATGCAATCCAATATCAATGCAATTCTTTTTATTATTGAAAAAAATGTTTTATTTGGTTAGATTTAGAAGTGATTTTACAGTTTAAATAGGTATTGTAAATTTACATTAAGAGAAAATTATATAAAATTATATTGAAAATTATCACTTAATAACTCTGAACTTTCCTTCATGCTTATAGCAATGAAGCATGACATGAACTTTCCCTCATGCTTATAGCAATGAAGCATGAAATTAGAGCATCTTGTAATGTTCCTAACTGGATTTTTTTAATTTAACATTATAAATTAAAAAAAAATAAAATTTAAAAACACTTTTACATTTCATACATTTCCTTTACTACTTTAATTTTTGGTCGTAAGCTTTCCAAGATTAAACGGTCAATATCGATGGTGGCTGTAAAGTGGTGGAAATAGTCATGTAGAACAATTACTTGATGGCTTCTAATATGAGATGGAGAATATTATTTCTCGAAAGAGGGCGCAGCGGAGCGGATGGTGACCATCAAAACAATCCAGCAAGCTTTGTTAAATCAAAAAATAAATATTTATACAAACCAGCGTCTATTCTTCACACAGTTCGCGGCCTCCTCTCTCCTTCACGGTGAGTACTCTTTTTTGTCTTATGCCCAACCTATTAAACGATGGTTACTTTACACGAGTAGCAAAACCTAATGGAGGAGAGATAAATGTGTGTAGAGCACTTGTTACTGTACACGAAGACTTGGGTAAGCAGGAGAGAATTGGGAAAACAGAGCAGCAGAATGTGAAAACACAACCAGATGACACAATCTAAGGAGCTAATCCTCTCCTCACTACAATAGAAGAAAATCTTATATAGAATATACAATACACAATAATATACAATAATAGGGTAAAAGCATGTTTATTATTATTTTTATAAATAATAAATTTTAGTTTAAACTTTTTTGGTGACCAATCAAGAAAATATAAATAATGTATAATTAATTTTAGCAATGATAATGATTAATTCCAATGTACAAAATGTTAACAATGACACTATAAAATAACTAAATTGTTATTGTACTGTTCCTGCCTAAACCTATGTTTTTCTCTCTGCAATAAAGTTTCCGCTATAAACATTTCCGTAAAGACATAAACGCTACCAACGATACAACAAATATATTGTATGAATTTTAATTTCATGTAGTAATTACATTCCTTTTTTTGTTGTGTTTGATGAAAGAGATTAAAACAAAACAATCAATCAAATATAATTTGATCTATTTTGAATATTTTTTTCATTCATTCACCTACCTTTACCGGGGATGAATTCACCTACCTTTACATGTCTATCATCTGTTTGATTTTGTTTTCGAGTCAAAGTAGCATGTTCTGCGATCATCCAGCAATCTGAACAAATGAGACACGAATAAATGCGTGATTATGATGATGATAATATTAAAAAAAACACAACAAAATAAAGCCATGCCCTAATTTTTGGATTTAAAAAGGTTTGGCCAAAATAATTTATTATCAGAAAACAGATAACTTCAACACCGTGAATTAAAGGTTTTATCGATCTGCACTTATCTGAAAGGGTTTCTTCATTGTCCATGGCAGAGAATGTGAAGATAGGGCATATGTTTTTGAAGCTGGATTCCAAGGGTTATGTATGCCCAAGGGTTTCTTCATTGTCCATGGCAGAGAATGTGAAGATAGGGCATATGTTTTTGAAGCTGGATTCCAAGGGTTATGTATGCCCAAGGGTTTCTTCATTGTCCATGGCAGAGAATGTGAAGATAAGGCATACGTTAAATTATCAGAAAACAGATAACTTCAACACCGTGAATTAAAGGTTTTACCGATCTGCACTTATGTGAAACGGGTTTCTTCATTGTCCACGAATTAAAGGTTTTAAGGGTTTCCGATTGTGCACTTATGTGAAAAGGGTTTCTTCATTGTCCATGGCAGAGAATGTGAAGATAGGGTATACGTTTTTGAAGCTGGCTTCTAAGGGTTATGTATGCCTAAAGGTTTGTTCATTGCCCATGGCAGAGAATGTGAACATAGGGCACACGCTTTTGAAGCTGACTTCTAAGGGTTATGTATGGGTTGAGTCTATGCTCTTTCTAACTAATTATCGAATGAAAAGATTTTACACCACTGCATGTAGATAAGGGAGGCGATCGATGTCACTTTCCTCAATTCTTTTACGATCACGTCATCCAATTCTGCCTGTGCTTTCCTCATTATCCGAGGATTGTGAATGGCCTCCGCCATCCATTCAATCGTTAAACTGCTCGTTTAGCTATCCGCTAAGAACATGTCCTGCACATCATCAATCACAAGAAATTGACACAGAATAAAATTTAAAAATCCCTCTTATACTAAACTCAATTAACTTTCAATAGTGAAGAAGTAGATCAGTTACATATAGAAAGGGGATTTAATGTCTTTCTTGGTGAATCTTTCTGCGCTCCAGAAAGTCTTTAGTCTGTCCTCAGTTCTGCCACGGCTGTCCTCAGTTCTGCCCTCTCTTCTGCTCTGGAGGCGAGCCTCTATAGATCTTCCCAGCAGCCCAAATACAATGCTCTGGAGGCGAGCCTCTATAGATCTATCATCCCCTGAGGATCTAAAATTTGTAGAAAAGGAAAGTAGTTAACCAGGTTAGGCTTTCCTGCCAGTACCATCAATTTGGTGACCGTTTCCTTGAACTCCTCGGTGGCCTGAGATTCCCGTACAAATATGTTTTGAGAAAAAATTGGTGACCGTTTCCTTGAACTCCTCGGTGGCCTGAGATTCCGGTACAAATATGTTTTGAGAAAAAATCATGTTGCCCAACAGATTCAGACTGGTAAGAAATACAGTGTGCCCGATATTCATACCCTTGGGTGGTAAGAAATACAGTGTGCCCGATATTCATACCCTTGGCCATTGTAGAATCCTCAAAAATGGATTGAATGGTGGAAAAGACCCGATCTCTTATCAGATGTTGCATATTCTTAGGAAAATACGCCAAAGTCTTTGATTACGAAAAAATACCTTTTAAGATAACGCCAATGTGATGCCCATGGTCACTTGGAAATTGGAATGCACATGATTAACACACAATAATAGATTGTATTACATTGGATAAACATAGATATATCAGGGATATATAGTTGGAGTGAGATCCAACTTATTCCACTATTTGAGGGAGAGGTTGAGAGAATATCTCAACTTCCTCCACCTAACCCAATCCAATCCCTAAACTCTAGGATGCATCATTAATGAGGCATTATCTCTAACACCCCCCTTTAATGCATACATTACAAAACATAACAAAAAGTTACAACACAAATTTTGTCATGTCTGTCTCACTGGTCCTCATAGGCAGTTACATCCATCTCTGAACTTCATAGACATGCTCTTTCTCTCCCATCATCTTCGAGCTACCACTTCATACAGCACAAATACAACCGCTTCCGACCATCTTTGAAGTATCCGACGATTCTAAACTACCCCTAAAAATAGTCTCGATACTGAAACATTCAGTAATCCATCTTACAAAATGACCTTTTTACACACTCACCAACATAATGATAACCCATAACTGATTATCTTGGAGCACCGAAATACAACAAGAACTTCCAGTATTTAACAAACCTGCTGACATACTCAAACTAGTAATGCATTCTTATAGCACCGAAGCACATCAAGAACTACAAGCTTGAATTAAGTCACTCTATTCTATAGTCGATGAAGGCGCAACGCATTCACAGTAGGTATAATTTGACCAGCAAATAGACGGCATCTGGAGTCTTCACGAAAAAGACTCAATTTGCAGATCGCGTGCCATATACAGATCTCAAGCTGAATAGGTTTACAACTAATCGTTTTTTCTGTCACGACCTTCCATGCACAACATGGTGAACAGCAGATTGATCCTCTCGAAATGAGCAGACAACAATACAGGAGTGACCGACTGCAGTGGATTTGTACCTTGACAGCGATGGTAGGTGGATCCTTCACACAGTCGGATTTCTAGTCGGATTTCTTTAAATCTGTTTCACGGCGGTTATTCGTACACACAAAAATCTTCACCAGCGATGACTCCTTCACACTCTGCCTCCGCTTGATTTGCTTCGAATCTGGCAGCGGTTCTTTTACAAGACACACAGGAAACACATACTAATTAATCACACATAGGAAACACATACTAATTAATCACACACAGCAACATACTCTATTCTTCTATATATGTGCAAAGATTCGGCTCCTGATCTATTTCATCTTCCTTAACACTCCCCTGAGGGATTAAGCTCAGCCAATCTCTGATACCAACTTGGAAATTGGAATGCACACGATTAACACACAATAATAGATTGTATTACACTGAATAAACATAGATACATCAGGAATATATAGTTGGAGTGAGATCCAACTTATTCCACTATTTGAGGGAGAGGTTGAGAGAATATCTCAACTTCCTCCAGCTAACCCAATCCAATCCCTAAACTCTAGGATGTATCATTAATAAAGCATTATCTCTAACATGGCCACTCTTAGTAAGTCGGATTGTGTAACGCTTAATCCTAAATTCAAAATCCCTTAAAGCAAAGGTAACATAACATATGCATAAGGGTGTACAACATGACTTCGAAAAATGAAAATACTAAGAGGGATTGTGTAACATTTAATCCAAAATTCGAAACGCCTGAAACAGAGGTAACAGCTGCATTAGGGTGTACAACATAGCTTCAACAGATGCATTAGGGTGTACAACATAGCTTCATAAAACTAAACAGGGTTAAAAAGAAATGGGAAATATATATATTCAAGGGGCCATATATGCAGGGGGGCAAATAACTGATAACGATAAAATTATTGGAAAATTCGCAATGGCAAGTAAGGGAATGATCATTCCCCGTGGAAGCATGCATTCTAGATAAGAACCAACGAACCGAACTTTAAGGAATTGGGTACAACATCTAGATCAAGATAAAAAAAACTAGAGCACAGGATATATTACAGGGAGCGTCAAAAAAGAGGACAGACAACGTTTCATAATCCCTATTATCATAAGCTAAATGCATGAAATCTGGACAGAGGAAATAACAAATAGGATGATAGATAACAGTTTTTAAAGGAACAAAACGCCCAGGGTCTCCTAAGAAAATAAACCTGCAACAGAAAGAAATAAACCCCAAAATTATTGCAATTACTTGAAAGAATTAAACCCTAAATATTGTGATGATAATAGTATTAGAAAACCAAAAAAAAACCTTAACAAAGATAAATAAATTCTAAAATATATGCAGCTACCATATCCAAATAAAGCTATTACTACACACCAAATAAAATGCTCAGAGCGCATTTTTAAGAGCATGCAACAGAAAAAGTAAAAAGACCTGCACCATATACTCGGTGTAGAATAACACCATATACTCCGTATAGAATCGCAATTTCATCCACAGAGAGTAAAAAGACCTGCACAATTTCATCATACATATTAGAAGAAGACCAATTAATCCCTGCATGCAATCAACAAACTAAATGACAGGTTTGAGAGCCTATAATAATACCAAGAATTTTCAAGAAATATGAAGTACCTGGTATCCGGTTCGTCCAAATTGACTAAATGGTGAATTTCGAACTGCATGCTCAACTTGGTATCCTATTCGTCGAATTCGACTAAATGGCTATTCAACTGATAAATTCGTATTTAGCTTTTATGCCCCTATCATACAACCGCTACTCATATTTGGCTATTTAATGGAGAATGCCCCTATCACACAACGGCTACTAATATTTTCTTTTTGCTTTTTGATTGATCATACAACGGCTAGCTACTAATATTTTCTTTTTGGCTTTTTGATGGATCATATAACGGCTACTCATGATTATTTTGGAATGATATTTTAGTGCCCTCGCTTTGTTATGATTTGAAATGATAACATTTTAAACGTGCAGAACATAACGGCTCATGATTATTTTGGAATGTTTTTTAAGTGCCCTCTCTTTGTTATGATTTGAAATGATAACATTTAAACGTGCAGAACATTCCAGATCATATTTTGCCACGTTGGATGTACCTATTGTTGATGATGTTATCATCAAGTAAGGGTTTTCAAGATGGTCCCCTCATCATATTAAGTCGCACTTTTAATAACTTAAATTAATTTTGATTATAGTGTCCTCATCACATTAAATTGCATTTTTAATAACTTAAATTTAGAGTTATAGAGAGATTTTTATTTCACATAAACACTGATTCGTGTATTACAATAAAGGTGAGAAGTTGACATCACCAAATGTGGAGTTTTCTTTAGAAATTATATTTTCGTCCATTCATTTAGAATTTATCCATTTTATTGCGCAAAAGTTTAACTTTATAAATGTTTTTATATTATTAATAATTATATTATTTAGTAGGATATATTGATATGTGTAAGGTATTGATATATGTATGGTATTTGTGTTTAGAATTTATCTATATTTTATTGTGTAAATTTTGAATTTTATAAATATTTTATTTTTATTAATAATTATAATATTTAATTAGCTATGTTGATATGTGTATAGCATTTGTATTTATAGCAATGTAAAACATAATGTATAATATAATAAATAATATCTGGTTATATCGATGGATTAAAAATTAGAATTTTCTTGTGGTGATATTATTTAATTTAAAAGTGTAAAATATAACTCGAAATGGTTTCTAATTGGTTAAGAATTTAATAATTACTTAAGATTCACGTATTAATTACAAGTATTAATTATAGCAGAGTTTTATTCCCTAAAAAAATTATTTAATTTTTTCTTCATTTAAACTATTTGTATTTGGATAAAATAAATTGGAAATTATAGTATCATTATATGTAACGCTATTCTAAGTTTTTTTGTTTGTGTAATATCACAACATCAAATGATGTATAAATAAATAGTTTATATTTTTTCGCTTACTAAACACATTGGCACCAACACATGATCCTACCTAGAACATGAGATCTCATCCAAGTTTGTTCTTATTTTAAAAGTTAAACTAATTAATAGAATTAAATTTATTAAACTCCAAGTTAATATTATTTATGGTTTATATTATAAATATTTAGTTTATAAGGTAGTAAGTTTGTTATTTCTTTTGAGAATTTCATAAGTCTATGTGTTTTCTCTTCTAACTTATTTTAAAATATGAAAATAACTGAATATTTTTAATTTTTAAAACTTTATTTTTAAATTCTAAAACTTGTATTCTTCTTTTCTTTATACGCTTGGTAACCTATTCCTCTTCCTTCATTGACACACACTATTAAACAAATTCATATAATTTTAGGGTTTTTATTAAATAAACTTTAATTACTAAAATAACCAACAGACTAGTATTAATTAGATGTTAACATGGCCTTTTCTATTAAGTAGATCTTAATATCATCTTTCCTAGGGTTTTGTTTTCACAACACACCAATAGACACTTACATAGTGGGAGTAGCATGTTTTAATTAGATATTAATATCACCTTTTCTTTTAACTAGATCTTAATATCATCTTTCCTAGGTTTTGTTTCTAGAGCACAAGTATAGACAATTACATGGTGAGAGTAACATGTTTTAAATAGATGTATATAGTATAGAATATACCAATCAATAGTTTTTCTAAATGATAGTGTTTTGAAATTTGAATAGGTTTTTTTATAATTTAAGGAAATCATTAGTAGATAATTAGTGGAATTAAGTAACCAAAAAAAAATTAAATTTGCTTTTAGTTAAATAATTTTTAGTTTAATGTAAAATGTAAAATTAGTTTTCAGTTCTTAGTTTAATAATTTACTTCTAAAAAAATAAAAACTAAACATTAGTGGAAAGCTAAAAAATAATTATGTTTACTTTTAGTTAAATAATTTTTAGTTAATACAAAATATTAGATTTTCTTTTCAGTTTTTAATTTTAATAATTTAGTTTTTTATTAATTTTAAAATTTTACAATATTATTTTTTAGATTTCTACTCAAAATAGCTTATCAAGGTATTGCATTTTGAGACAAGAGGAAAAGATTCTTGGTATTCTACTTAATACTCGTTTAATGAACCAAACAAAATCTTAACACTCAAATAATATTAATTTAAGGAGTCAAATTTAAATAGTTTAATAAAATCCCATCAAAAAGATTAAATCTTAACTAAGGTAAAAAGATGTTTATTATTATTTTTTATAAATAATAAATATTTATTTTATTTTGTAAGTCTAAATAATAAAATCTAAATAATGTATAATTCTATTTTACACATTTTTTAATTTAAATTTAATGTACAAAATGCTTACAATCACACTACCAATAAGTAAGTTTTTATTGTACTATTCCTACCTAAAGCTCTGTTTCTGTTATAACCATTTCCATAAAGACATAAAAGCTACCAAGGTACATATACCAAAATTAATCTATCTATCAAATTTAATTAATTTGAACTACTAATTTATTTCTTTTTGTTTGATGAAAGCCATAAAAACAAAACAATCTATCGAATTTAATCTATTTTGATTTTTTTTTATCATTTTTGTTATAGCTGAAATGAAAAAAAAGCAGGGATCAGTTTGATTTTGTTTTCAAGTCAAAAGTAGCGTGTTCTACGAGCTAATAATAATAACAGGAGTTTCAAGAAATATGAATTAACCTAAGAAGTTGAATTTCGAACTACATGGTCAACCTGGTATCGGATTCGTTCAATTTGATTAAATGACTATTCATACCACGACTACTCACATTTGGCGTTTTGGCGTTTTGATTAATGGCTACCTTTTTTTAGTGCCCTCCCTTTGCAACTCTTCTACAATATTTCTATAGAAATATTTCCTCATGTGCATCAGGTGATCGCTGAGAGATTCGATTAAGGGAAGCTATGTAATGAGTTGCAGAGTAAGACTGTCATATTCCTCCTGAGTTACAGAGGACTCAGGATTTGTATGCAAGTCTACATGATTGCTAAAATACAAAAGAGTGCTATCTACGCAAGTCTACATGATTTCTGTAGTACATGAGCAAGAAATGTATGGCAAGTCCCCATGATTGAGGAAATACATAAAGGTTTTTGTATGCAAGTCTACATGATTGCTGAAATACAAAAGAGTGTTATGTGCGCAAGTCTACATGATTGCTGGAGTACATGAGTAAGACATGTATGGCAAGTCCCCATGATTGCGGAAATACATAAAGGTTTTTTGTACACAAGTCTCCACGATTGCTAAAATACAAAGAGGTTTGATGATCGCAAGGTTTGTTGAAAGAATTGTTTAATGATGATAATGAGTTGTCTTGTATCTAGACTATCAAAAGTATTGCTATGAATGCTAGAACAAGCGAAATTATTTCCTCACAAGATGAGGAAGAATGATGAACATTAGCATCTTGAAATTTTGTATACTGAAGAAATATTGAAAAATCTCGTATGATCTGTGAAATGTGCAAGATATAAGTGATAAGAGCTTGCGGATTCACAAAAATGAGAAGATAACCAAGGCATAAAAATAAAGCATGCAAAAGATGGGGAAGGGTGCAAAAGACAAACCGTTGAACACCGAGGACGGTGTTATTTTTAGGGGTGGAGTATGTAACATCCCTCCTTTTTGACCGAATGAATTATATAAATATAAATAAGTATTGTAATCGTTTTTGGTGATGACCTCAAAGCCAAGGACCCACGAGTAAACGTTGTATCTACGGTGTTTATTTTATTAAAAGATTTAGACCTAGGTCACTAGAAGTGGTGACGCAACTACACGATGAACAAAATAAAATGCACTAGGGAGATAGGTTGACAATGACCTATGTCAGCTTGGTACCCATTGGTGATTGGGATAAAATGAACTAGTGACGATCAATCGTTAAACATACTAAGAATGCCACCTCAGTAAAAATGAACATAAACTAAGGAGCTAGGTGGATGTTATATATTCAATAGTTATGCTAAACTATTTATTACATACTTATATATATATATATATATATATATATATAGTTGCGGATACTGTGTATATTTACATGTACGTATTATATGTATATATGATTAATTAGTAGTTGAGAATACTATTAAAAGAATGTTATATACAAATTAAACTAATAGTTGCGATAAATTATTAGATATATCTACAAATTAAACCAATAGTTGCGATAAATTATTAGATATATATATTCAAAGGTTAGTAAAATGTGACTGGATATGAGAAAAAGAATGACACTTAGTGTTGTAGTAGAACCCAATTATTTAGGAAAGTTTTATTAATGGTGATTAAGAAGATAATTTAACTTTTAGATATTTTTATATATATTAAGAGTATTAAAAACATAATTAAAATGACATGAGAGGGACATGTTCATAGGTTTATACATTGTTTATACAATAACACTAGTTTTTGAAGAAGTTAGGACTAGTTTATACAATAACCCTTTCCTAAGTTTTTGCTTCGGACTATTTAAAAGGAATAAGTATTTTTTTAATAAAGTTTTAGCTTATTAATTGATTTACTAATATACTCATTAATATATTTCCTATGAGATATTTGTAATTCTAAACTATATAAATTATTGAAGCTATTACATAGTTTATAAACTATTTTTATAAGTATGCATATTATGAAGAAATGGTAAGACATAAATGGATATATTATATAATCATACTATTTTTTTAGAAGTTTTATATACATTGAAGGATTTAGTTTGGGTTGAGATCTCGTGAAAAGTTTGTTTGACAAATGGAAAAACCAAACTTAACTTCTTGGCCTGCCACTTGCCAACTTTCCTTAATGAAGGAACCGTTTTAATGAGCTGGGCACTAATATGGAAAACTTCCACGATCTCCAAAGTGGTGATGGAGGAAATCTTTGCTTGTTTTTAGGGAGCTTTGTTCTGCCATGTCCCTTGAACGACGTCGAGCCTTTTTGAGGTAAAACTCCTTGAGCTCGACTGGCATAAAAACCGATTCCCACGTTTTCGTTAAGATCCGGCGTGATAGTTTCTTACTAAAGGAGGGATACAGTGTGTTTGGATAGCATTCCCGGAGGGATACAGTGTGTTTGGATAGCATGTAAATGGTGAATCTCACCGCCGAGTCTTAATCTTGGACTAGCCCTATGGTAAATCCGTTTCGCTATCTACGACCTTCATGTTAATACGCTCTGTTTAACTTCTGCTTTGACAATATTTTGGCTTCCACAACGGACATATGTGGAGGTTTCTCATGGCATACAGTTCGAGGCACTCAGCATAGTACAGTGTGACTCTCTCTTACCTTAGTATCTCTGTGTAAATTTTCCATCATGATTTGCGTAGAGGGGTTTTCGTTGAGGAAATCTATTTCCTGCTTTATTTCCATTTATACCTTATAATGCTTCAGTATAAATATTAAATTGCTGTAGGATCTATGTGCTTAACACTTTGTAAACCCTGAATGTGGGATACTCCTTCTTATGGTCCCGTATTAGTATACTATTATTTTACATCCTAGTAGACTTGATCTACGCTGCTCTGTGTTAATGTATCTCTTTTTAAGCTTAGTCCGTTTTTGACGAATCTCTAAGAACCCTATCGATACATCGATCCGATTTAATTTACGTGCTGTCATTAAAGATTTTCATTTGATTCACTTTCTCTTTTTATCTCCAATGTGTAGTTCAAAACCAAGTTAATTATCTGATCTCTCGTAGATTTTTTTGTATCCGGGCATAAGTTCACCTAGTTCATCCACGGGCTCAGCGATAGAGTTAGGTAGCATCGTTGTCCAATTTGAGTTTGATAATTTCTTTTTATTTTGTTATTTTTTTCACGGAGCCGACTTATGAGATAAGTCGAATGACTCCACTTAGTTTGTGAGAAAGTGCATGTAATGAATTTCCGTGTGAATATGTTTGTCAGAGGATAAGAATTAACTATTTGGTAGTTTGATTTAATTTGAATTACATATTGTGTGTAGAAATAGCATGGGATTATTTTATATATAGTTAGAACTTTGAAATGTGTTAAAAGAGAAAGTTCATTATTATATTTATACAACTTAAAGTAGTATGGGTGTAAATATATAAGGGAATGGATTTGTTATTACAGAGTTTTGTTATTACACCGTATCTATTTATTTATTGATCATGCACTAAACTCTAGTATAGGGATATATGAATATGTATCTTTGGAAGTAGTTGCAATCACCGTAGTAGATATGCGATACTTGCATTTCCTTGTTGGGCAAGTTTAATGGTTAAAGCCTTGATTAGTATAAAGCCTCTCTTAGGTTAAAGAACTTTAGCATACTAAAAATGGTTGATACTTTATTTAAATAATTAGATGAAAGTTTGGGCATATGACAAGTTATTACATGATAGTATAACAAAAAGGGAGGTTGTCCTTATTTAAGATAATATAAAATTATATTGTTGAAAGGGTTTTTAAGTGATAATGGACTAATTATATAAATGGATTATGGATAAGAGATATGTGACAAAGGAATATAGTGTAATATGATATTAATTTTAGTTATGAACTTATATTTTGGTACTGTTACTTGGATACTAGTGGAATATGGATAAGAAATATGTGACTAGGAGTATATTGTAATATGATATTAATATTTAGGTTATGAACTTATATTTTGGTACCAAGTGACGTTTGAAATGTATAGAATATTTACAATTGGGTATAAAAGTTATAGGGAGTTGTGTTTTTTTAAATTTTATAGAAAGGTATTTATTTACATCCATGTTTGGGTTGTTATATGAAGAACATCATCTTCTCATCAAAGGATATGTTATTTTTGGAAAATGTTTCATGTAAAGAAGGCTTGAAGAAAATAAGCCTTGCGACAATTATGTTGCATTAGAATGTAATCCTTCACCTTGTTTATTTTAAATAAAAACACAACCTTTTGTAGACGTAGCCTAAGGAGTGGGTGAACCAGGTTAAAATGGTCTCTCTCTCTATGTTGTGTATTTTGTTTGTGTATTCTTTTAATATTGTGTTTCAAATGATATTACAATTTTTTTTTGTTGTTTTGAATATGGGTGCTTAAGCATTTTTCTAATTATGAAAGTTATTATTTATACAATTGCCTCGTGTGTTTTACGTGAGTAGCTAAGTTGGGGCTAATCCCTTTTTAAGCTTACTTCGTGGTTTGCTTGTTTATATATATATAAGTTGGATGTTTATATAAATAAATTACTTCTTTAAAAGATGTATCTCAGTAATGATGGTAATGGTATTTAGAATTAGGAATCGTCAAGGGTGAGCAATGATGATATGTTAGACAGAGTAACTTTTGATGGTGTTGTAAAATATAAAAGAACTTTGTGTCAACAAGTGAAGTTTCAATTATAATTACAATCAAATAATTCATGTTAAGAAGTTATGAGATGTTATAATGATGAAATAAATATAGATGTTGTGTATACATTTTATCTTCCCCATAGAATTTAATGAATATTTGATGCTTACAAAAATTTTAAATTCTCTTGAAATTTCGGGTACGTGACAAGGAGGCTCCTATCCCACATTGCTAGGGATTGGATGGGCTAATGACAATGCAGCAGTAATTAATTTTAAGAAGCAGATGATGACCTTTGAAAACTGCGACCTCAAAGTCATAGCTCCATTGGATCCGACTAAAGGGTGGAGGTATGTTGAAGTGGTAAAAGATGAAGTTGTGAGCGGATGGGATCATGCATACAATATCTCATTAGATTACATTCATCTCACCGCCGACAGTAGGCTTGGTTGGTGCAACTCTAGTTCTGTGTCTTCTAACTCTGATGATGCTTTAGAGAATTGGCAAAATCGCTTGCATGAGGTGTCATTTTGCAAGTGTGGGTTGATCACGCAATTGCTATGTCGTGTTGTGACTGAAATTGTTGCATTGCTGATATACAAGGGACTACCCAGATTGTCTAAGTATCTCGGGGCATTTGAGGAAAAGGTATCAGAACCATAGTGATTGCTGGCATTGGAGGAGGCATTGAAGGCCGCTCCAACACATTGGTGGGAGACCCATAAGAAGTTGATTACAGGGTGGTCGCAGTGTCGGAGATTGATGACGGTTCGCTTTGGCGACACTGAAGTTTACCATATAGGGAAGTATCATGGGAAGAATGACCCTAGCAGTCATCTGGTTGAATGTCAAATGTTGTGGCCATTGCGACCAAACGATGAGTGGGTCCATGCCTTTAGCCATACTTTGGATGAAATGTTGCGATCTTGGTATGCATTAGCTGAGTTGCGTAGAGAGATTACCACTTGGTTATAGTTGACGGTTTGCTTTATGCACACCTTTAGTTTCATGGATGCCAATCTAGATTTTCACAATGCCCTGCAGATCATCTGCGATGTTGTTCTAAAGGTAGTTCCAGTTGCATACCTCGCGGATCCACATATGCATTGTCAGATGCAATCAATGATGGAATGCTATAATACTACTGTAGGGCCATAGGATGGTGATGATCTTCCAAATATCAATATTCTAGAGACAGAAGGGAGTCGCGATGTCGGAGTACCTGATGCACCGACTGATCCGGTAACTCAGCCATTGAATATTAGGAAGATCAACATTGGGACGGAGGAGAACCCAAAGTTTATGAATGTTGGGGATTACTGGGATGACGAAATGATGGTGAAGGTCACAGACCCGTTGCATGAATTCTAGGAGCTATTGCCTACAAAGTTTTCTGAAATGAAGGGAATACTGGGGGATCTAGGAGATATGAGGATTCCATTGAAGCACGATGTGAAACCAATAAGGTAGCGACTGTATTGATTGAACCCGCGACACAAGGAAAGGGTCAAAGATGAACTTGACCGCATGCTGGATGTTGGGATCATTGAGCCGGTCAAAGAATTGGAATGGATTAGTCCTATGCTGGTATAAGACAAGAAGATAGTTGAGGTTCGTATTTGTGTCAACTTGCTAAAGTTGAATGATGCGTGTCGGCATGATCTGTTTTCGATGTCGTTCACTAATAAGGTGTTGGAAGGAGTGGGCAGTCAAGAAATGTATGCTTTCACAGATGGTTTCTCTCACTATCACAAGACCAAAATCACCAAAGAGGATCGCCACAAGACAACATTTGTGATTGAATGGGGTTGTTTCCAGTACACTGTGATGCCATTTGGGCTCAAGAACACACCTGCGATATTCTCCCGTGTTGTTGTTGCAGCATTCATAGATTTATTCAGAATTTTTTGCAAGTCTATATGGATGACTGGACAGTTTATGGATTGATCAGTTACCATCTAGAAAACTTGCGACTGATGTTGGAACGCTATAGGCAGCATCATATATTGCTGAACTTGAAAAAATGTATGTTCTATGCACCTTTTGGGATGTTGTTGGGTCACATTGTCTGCAAGAAAGGATTGTTGGTTGACCCAGCTAAGATTGTGCTCTTTTTGAGATTAACACCACCTACAAATATCAAGTACTTGAGAGCGATGTTGGGGCACAAAAGGTAGTATCGCAAGTTCATCCATGGTTATGCAACAATCATAGCCAGTATGGAAAAGTTGTTGAAGAAGGATGCAGTATTTCTATGGAATCCAGAGTGTCAAGTCAGTTTTGAGACATTGAAGGCTAAGATGGCATCTGCACCGATACTGGTCTTCTCAGATTGGAGCAAGGAATTCCATGTCCATGTGGATGCATCCTCGATTATGCTGGGAGTAGTGCTTGTGCAACTAGGGGAAGGAGATCTGCATCACCGAATTGCTTTTGTGAGTCGCAAGCTGTCGTCTGCGAAGAGAAATTATACGAGTACCGAGAGGGAAGTTCTAGCAATGGTATATGAGCTAAAGAAGTTTCGGTGTTACCTATTGGGGGGTCACTTAAAGATGTTCATAGACCATTCTTCTTTGAAATATTTGGTCAATAAGCCTTTGTTGGGGGCGGGGGAATATGCCGTTAGCTACTTCTCTTTCAGGAGTTTTATTTTGAGGTGATTGTGAAGCCCGGTCGCTTGAATACAGGACGAGATCATCTATCATGAATAGAGACACGCGAGGAGCCCACAAAAATTGAATATGGGTTGCCAGATGTGCAACTGTTTAAAGTCGAGGTGGCTCATGACTACTATGAATAAATCGTTCAATTTTTGGCGACAGGAATAACACCAAAGGGGTTCACCATGAGTAAGAAGAAGAAGCTGGTGGTTAAGGCTGCATATTTCCATTTAATCGCTAGAAAACTATATAAACTAGGACCAGACGATATTTTGATGTGTTGTGTCCTTCCTCATGAGGAAGGGAAGATATTGGCCAAGGCACATGCATGAGTGGCTGGTGGACACTATGGCAGTCGTGCTATTTCTAGGAAGGTGCTTCACGTAGGGCTTTGGTGGCCCACTCTTCACAACGATGCGACGGATTATACGCAGACTTGTGATGTTCGTCAACGGACTGGAAAACCCTCCAAGAGGGACAAGATGTCGCTAATGTGGCAACTTGGTGTTGTTGTATGATAGCAAGTTCATGATGCATCCAGGTAAATTATAGATGCATTGGCTCAGTCCATATGGCATCAGTGAAACTCTATGTGTCTATTGTCTCATGTGATTGCTTGGTGTGATTGATATGCATTGTTATGCTTGATATGCTGTACATGTTATTCTCTCAGTAAAGATCCTATAGTATGTTGAATTAATGCTCAAAAATTAACATGGTATCAGAGCTAACCTGAGAAGAAGACACTATGCAATTGTGGAAAGTAGGGTTTCCTGTTTCTTGGGTTTATCTCCACAAATCTTGAAAGGAAGTACAGTATTTTGACTCTCCTCAACAAGGCACATCTTTCTGTCCAATCAAAATTCAATTCTGGGCACTTTCATTTTTGGCCCGAAAAATTAGGGTTTCCACAAAAATAGGAATTTCTGAAATCTGAGGACATAGCTTGAAGCTCCTTAGAAAAATCGAATTTTAGAGCTTTGGATCGAAATTTGTTGTTGGGTGAAGCTCCGGGAAACTCAAACCCTAATTCAGGGTCCTCCCTAGTGAATCCGGGAAGACTAAAAGGCATTTCTGAAGGGTGAAACTTTGCAGTTTTCAATTTATGAATATACTAGGATGATCAGCTCATCAAGGTGCATCTTTCTATCCTTTCAGAAAGTTGAAATTCACATTTTGAATTTTTAGGGTTTCTCTGACAAACCCTAATCGAGCACTAGATCCAAATCTATGCAAATCAAGTGGTAAGATCTAAATCTTTTCTATTTCCGTTTGAAATACTCTCTAAGATGTCTCACCACACCAAGCTTGAGTATAACCTTGAAGGGGCTGATAACTTCTAAGCATGGAAGTATAGGATTGGGTTAATCCTAGAAGAAAATGAATTGGATACTTAGATAAGTTCTAAGGTCCCTATCCGAGAGGAAGAAGAGGCTAAAGCCTTGAATAAGAAGAACTTGGTCAAAGCAAAGAGGCTCATTGTTGATTCTATCAAATACCATCTCATACCACATGTGTCATCTCTAAAGGTACCCAAGGAGATGTTTGATTCCGTGACCAAGCTATTTGAAGGGAAGAACATAAATCAAAAGATGACTCTGTGGAATCAAGTGAAAGGGGTAAAGCTTCAGAATGGACAGACCATTCAATCCTATTTCTCTAAGGTCTCTCAGATCAAGGAACAACTTGAAGTTGTGTATGAAGTAGTGGAGAATGGTGAAATTGTTATGACCACTTTGAATGGCCTACCTAGGTCATGGGATTCCTTCATTCAAGGAATATGTGCAAGAAGGGAGTTGATCTTATTCAGTAGACTGTGGGAGGAATGCTCACAAGAAGAGGCTAGGCTTGTAGCTCGAGAAGAAAAGATGGGAAGTGAAGATAAAGCTCTCACATCTCACACCAAAAGAAGCAATCCCAAGAAGGAGCACTCTCATTACAATAAACCTTTTCGCAATCATCAAAAGGGTAAGAAGGATCTGAGATGCTTCACATGTAATGAGAAGGACACTTTGCTACAGATTTTCCCAAGAACAAAGAGGGCTTCAATAACAAGAAGAAGAAGGGAAACATGAAGATATATCATGCTCATGCTGCTATGGATGATGAACCTCCCAAGAAGAAGGCTACAGCAGAAAGTGATGACTCATCTAATGAAGATGAATATGTTCTAATCTCCACTCTCATAGGTACTATCTCTCATGGATGTAATGATTGGCTTATTGATAGTGGGGCTTCCAAACACATGACTAGGTTTAAAGATTCTTTTGCAAATCTATCTAAACATGAGTCACCCCATAAGGTGAAACTTGGGGATGACTATCAATATCCTATCGAAGGAAGTGGTGAAGCCTCCTACAACCTAGACTCTGGGAAGTCTTTGAAGATGAAACATGTTCTATATGTACTTGGGCTCAAGAAGAACCTACTCCCCATATCTGCATTGGATGCAAAAGGCATGAGGGTTGCATTTGTAGATGGTCAAGTCCTAATGTGGCCAAAAGGTAAAACTATAGATGATGCAGTAGTGATTGAAGAGCAAGAGGGAGGATTGTACAAATTGAAGCGACAACCTGAACATGTTATGGTACATGAATCCATGGAGCTAAGTGAACTTTGGCATAGATGGCTTTCACATGTGCACTATAGAGCACTGCCAATTGCAAGTAAAGTTGTAGAGGGTCTTCCTGAAATCAAGACAAAGCATGAAGGGGTTTGCAAAGGATGTGCAAAAGGAAAGAACATTAAGAAGGCATTTCCAAGCAGTGAAAGCAAAGCTAAGGAATCTTGGAAATTATCCACTCCGATGTATGCAGTTCGATGTCATCCAGTTCTTTGAGTGGGTTATTCTATGTCTCTTTCATTGATGATTTCTCTAGGAAGACTTAGGTTTACTTCTTGAAGAACAAAGATGAAGTGTTTGATAAGTTCAAGGAATTCAAAGCCTTGATGAAAAATCAAACTGATAAGAAGATCAAGACATTCAGATCCGACAATGGTGGGGAATTCACTTCAGGTGATTTCAAGAAGCTATGCAGTGATTCAGGGATTAAGAGGGACTTCATTGATCCCTACAATCCACAACAGAATGGGGTTGCAGAAAGAAAAAATAGAACAATCATGGAAGCAGCAATGTTGCATGACTAGGATCCACCTATGCATCTATGGGAAGAAACAGCTAGGACAATTGTATATGTGCTGAACATAACACCTCACAATATATTGGACAACAAGACACCATAAGAGGTATTCTCTGGTAAGAATCCTGAAGTCAACCATCTCAGAATATTTGGTTTTCTAGTATACACTCATGTTCCAAAGGAAAAGAGGACAAAGCTAGATCCTTCAGGAAAGAAGGGCATCTTTGTGGGGTACAGTGAAATCTTGAAAGTTTACAGAATATACTTTCTAGGGTTCAAGAAGATTGATGTCAGTAGGGATGTAACATTTGATGAAAACTCATCCTTCATCAAATCAAGGAAGACACCTGTTGAAGATCGTGAAGAACCAAAGGAAAACAGATTCCAAGACATCATCATGACTGAATCAATTCCAGAAGCAGATCATGAAGTTGAGTATCCGCAAGAACTTATAGATCCACCCCATGAGAAGAACTCTCACAAGAGGAAACCTGCATGGGCTAGAGATGTCATTCAAGATGCATAAAGATATGGCACTCCAGAAGAAGAACACAGAGAAAGGAAGAGGACTAGATCACATACCAGTTATGTTTCCCTACTCTGTGATATTATGAACAAAGAACCTTCCATTTATGAAGAGGCAGCGGAAAAGAAATAATGGAAGGATTCCATGGTCGAGGAACACCAGTCGATCATAAAGAATGATGTTTAGGATGTAGTCCCAAGACCTGAAGGGAAGTCATTTGTGACTTCCAAGTGGATCTACAAGATCAAGCATGCTGCAGATGGAAGCATAGAAAAATACAAAGCGAGATTTGTAGCTCATGGCTTCTCTCAAAAAGAGGGGATAGACTATGAAGAAACTTTTTCTCCTATAGCCAGATAGACTTCCATCAGATCAGTACTTGATGTGGTTGCAGTGATGAAATGGAAGATACACCAGATGGATGTCAAGATAGCTTTCTTGAATGGCGTAGTCGAAGAGGAAATGTATGTGGAGCATCCACTTGGTCTTGAGACACATGACAGGAATTCATATGTGTGTAAGTTGAAGAAATACTTATATGGCTTGAAGCAAGCTCCTAGGACTTGGTATGGTAGGATAGACAACTTTCTATCCAATTTGGGATTTACTAAGAGTAAAGCAGATTCCAACCTTTACTACAAGGTTGAGGAAGGAAATCCTGTGATACTACTCTTGTATGTGGATGACCTATTTGTTACAGGTGAGGATGGCTTGATTGCCAATACCGAGAGGAAGCTTGCTGCTGAGTTCGAGATGAAGGACTTGTTGATGATGCACTATTTTTTAGGCATGGAGGTGTGGCAGAGTGTAGATGGGATCTTCCTTGGACAAGGGAAATATGCAATAGATATCCTGAAGAGGTTCGAGATGATGGACTGGAAGGCCATGGCCACACCTATGGCATCGAACCTGAAGCTTCTATGTGATGCTTCATCTGATCTGGTTGATGTCATAATGTATCGTCAGATGATTGAGTCCTTGATATACCTAAAGAGCATGAGACCATACATTTGCTTTGCGGTGAACACATTGAGCCAGTTCCTGACGGATCCCAGAGGTGTTCACCTAGTTGCTGTAAAGCATATTCTGAGGTACCTGAAGGGTACAATTGACTATGGGCTCAAGTATGTTGCGAATCAAAAGTTTAACCTGCAGGGTTATGTTGATTCAGATTGAGCAGGCAATGTCGTAGATAGGAAGAGCACTTTTGGGTGCTGATTCAGTATGGGATCAGGTGTGATCTCTTGGTTTAGCAAGAAGCATTCCTGCGTAGCACTCAGTTGAGCCGAAGCAGAGTATGTTGTAGCTTTTTCAACTAGTTATGAGGCAGTATGGATGAGGAAGCTACTGTCTGAGTTATTTGATCTCCCATTGGAGGCTACTGGTATCTTTTGTGATAACCAGAGTTGCGTGAAGATGTCTGAGAACCCGATGTTCCACCACAGGTCGAAACACATTGAGATCAAATATCACTATATCAGGGATATGGTGCAGAGAGGAGCAATGAAGCTCCTGTATGTTGTGATGGATGAGCAGGTTGCAGATGTGTTGACGAAATCACTAGCCAGAGTGAAGTTTGAGTACTTTAGAGAGAGGCTTGGTGTTCTTCAAATTGATGACACTTCAACGAAGAAGTGATGGAAATATTTGCAGGAGCCATTCCAAGCATTGTAAGTGGAGGATCCTTCCCATGGCCATGGATGTAAGTGCTAGATGATGAGCATCAGGATGATGCTGTAGTTACTGCTCTGTATATGCATCATGTTGGATGCTTGTTATGATCAGTTGGATCATGTATATGTATATGCATCATGTTGGATGCTTGTTATCATTAGTTGGATCATGTATATGTATATGCATCATGTGGGATGCTTGTTATGATCAGTTGGATCATGTGTATGTATATGCATCATGTTGGATGCATGTTATTATCAGTTGGATGCATGTTATTATCTGTAATGTCCCAAATTTGGTATTGGGTCACACTGGCCTAATCACATTGGCTATATTCATTAGAGTTTGTCAAATTGATGCTAAAGGTCAAATAATTGCCAAGGAGGAAAATTACTAGTTTCCTAGGTTTGGGGTGGAAGCTTTGGGATTTGGAATAATGGGGATAATAAATGATGTTTGAACATTAGAATGGCATAAATATTTAATAAAGGATATAAATAAATATATACAAGTGAAAATCAAAGTGGCATTTCATCATGAAGACACATGGAGGAAGTGGGACCCACATATGGCTAGATTTCCCCACTACATTTGGCATCATTCTCTCACAAATTTGAATTCAAGGTGAATGGTAACATACTTGGGGGAGTCCAAAAGGTATTATTCATTGCATGACTCATCCAAGGTCGAAATATAGAGGAAGATTAACTCCCATGGAAGAGGAAGAGGCAATTTGGAGCTAGTGAGACACTTGGGCTAGATTCCCTAGCTCTATGACAACAATAATGAAGATGCTATGACACCTATGACACAAATCAGACCTGAACGCTGACATATGACATATATGACATGTCAGGGCTAAAAATAGACTCCAAGAGCGCGCTCAAGGGTGTTACGGCAGCTAAGATGCTTCCACATGTGATTTGGTGGAAGTGGGAGACTAGGAATTGTTGTACAAGTGGCGTTCTTTGGAATCTCTTCCCAACATGAGTTGGCATCAGTCTCTTGGAAGGAATTCGACCCATAGAGGACATTAGAAGTTTATAAATGTAAATAACAAAGAATGAAAGCAGCTTTTGATCATTTGTAGAATTTGCAATTGCATTTGTGAAGAGGGAGAGCTAGTGGATGACTAGTTTCTTGCCTTAGCCAATTTCGAGGGTGAAAGATTGCCATCCAAGTTGGTAATTGGAAAGGCCATTCAGACCTTTCATTTGGAGCTTTAATGGATTCTTTATTTGCAGGTGTAAGATACAGGGAAGCTCATGGTTTCTTCTATTGCAGCTCACTCCTTCAACCATTTCCAATTTTGATGGCATATTCTTGATCCTTGAGGGAGGGCATTTTTGGTGAGATATTGTACTCTTTGGGGAAGATTTTAATGCCCCATTTCTTTTTTAATATGAATTAAATACTCTGTTCTTCATCTCCAGAAAGTTTCAGCTCGAAATTCCAAGTAGAAATGTATAAATCTCATTTTTAATGGAAGAACAATGCAATTTCCCCACTTCCTTGTTGTGAGCCAATGTATTGATGATGATTTCGAATGAATGGATGATTATCTGATGTATTTGTGATCAATATACTGACATGGATGTCTTCTACAAGTTTCATGTACTGTACTTGATCATTTGAAGCATTTTTACTCAGTTTAGTTGTATTGGGAGGTGAAATAGTGCCATTTCCCCAAGGGTCGAATTGGGGATTTTTGCAGTTGAATCGGAGAGGGTGAGAATAGTGGTAATAGTCCATTAATGGTGAATATGAAACTTTAATAAAACACTTAACAAATTAAATACCTCTGTTCATAAATTTGAGTGGGTTTGGAGGCATTTGGGAAGCCATTTTCAGTACTTACCCCAGGGGGATTTGAACCCCAAATTACTAGTAAAATTGCATAATTGGTCTAGAATCTTAAGAGAGCTTGCAGAGGTCTTTTGGTGGACATATTTCATCCATAAACATCATATTAAAGTTCTAATATCATTCATACACCTTCCTTGAAGATTTGAAGGCATTTGGAGTCAATTTGAGACCTAGAGACCAATACTAGTCAAAGGAAAATCACTAGTAAAGCTACCTACATTGATCAGAATTGAAATAGGATTTGAAGAAGTATTTTAAACGTCCAAAGGCATCCCTAAAACACATATTTCTGTTATAATATCATTCATACACCTTCTCATAATATTTGGGATCATTTGGGGCAAATTTGGGACCTATAGATCAAAACTAGTCAAAGGTCGAACTAGGGGAAAAAAGTAAAAAATTGCCATTTTAATAAAAGTCCTAACAAGGGACATTACAGTGGTATCAGAGCATGGTCTTGGAACCTAATGTGGTAGAACATTAATGAAGACTAGGAGGCAAAGAAATAAGCCACCACCCTTAGAAACTGAAACTGGATGTACTTTGGTGAAAGGGAAGAAGTAGGAGAAGAAGTGCATTCATTGGTCACCATGAGTAAGGATGAGAAAGAAACCTTAAAGGAGAATGAGGAGTTTAGGAAATTACTTGAACCATCCTTTGAAGACAAGTGGAGACAATACTTTCAAGAGTTCAGATTGTTGCTTAGTGAAATTGGAAGCAACTCAAAAAAAGTAATGAGCAATGGTTATCTTTTCAAGGAAAAGGATGAAACAATTTATGCCACAAAAGAGGAACCTAATGTAATGGTGGAACATGAGGTACATGTTGATATGCAGGTTCTTGAAGATACTACACTAAACAAGAAGAAGGACAAGCACTTGTCCTTGTTCAAAGGGATTATGAGTTGCCTCATGGAGAGAGTTGCAAATCCTTGGAAGAGGTACATGATCTCACAATAGTTGGACCAGCCAATTATGGAGAAGATGAATTAAATATTTCAATGGGTAAGAGTTCTAAAGAATTAAAGTTGGTTCATAATTCCTCACCCCACACTTCTTTTCCATCCACATCACTTTGGGATAAAAATTGGGTGAAAGGTTTTTTCCTAGTGGTGCCACATGAGGGGTATGAAACTCCTACCTCTCCTTTTGATGATGACATGAATAGAGCACCTCATTATTTAGAATTGCAGTAGCATATTGATTTACCTTATGATGATACATATCCTCATGGATGTATGGATGAGACTTCTTTGAGTCCTTTGAATTCTCCTTGTTTTTCCTGCTCATTATTTGGTTCAGATTTTAGTGGAGATTCTTCATTCACTTCTTGGATGAAAGAATGCATGGCTGAATATTTTGATGCATATCACATTCTCTTGGAGCAGCACTATTAGACATGGGATCCTCACCTATGTCATTGGAGCAGATTTGATGGGTCACTTGAAGATTGTATGCACTTGGAAAATGGTGGTCTACATGCTTGGAGGTATAAGCACTTTCATGACTCTTTGATGAAGCATCTCCTTTATGTACATTTTCATTATGTTGTTATGTACTTTGATGATATATATTGTGTACTCATGATGTTTGGAAGAATTCATACAAGAGGGGATCCAGGAATCCTCTTATCTGATGGTATGGGTTGGAGAGCACTTTTAATTGTTGGGGTGCAATACAAGCAATGGGACCCTGGAATAATTTTTATCTCACTGGTTTCATATTTTTTGGGGAAGCAAGTAGTATGGGAGATGGATTCCCCACTTAATAAAGTGATTTTAATCGGAGTAGTGCAGCAGCAAGCATGGTGGTTCCTCTCTAAAATCTTCATGGAAACTCAAAGACTCAAGGTTGGGCAATTCAATGGCAACTTCAAAGAATTATACAGAAAGCAGGTTCTTCAACACTCACATTTAAAATTGCTTGAGGACAAGCAATATTGGAATGGAGGATTTGTCATGTCCCAAATTTGGTATTGGGTCACAATGGCCTAATCACATTGGCTCTATTCATTAGAGTTTGTCAAATTGATGCTAAAGGTCAAATAATTACCAAGGAGGAAAATTACTAGTTTCCTAGGTTTGGGGTGGAAGCTTTGGGATTTGGAATAATGGGGATAATAAATGATGTTTGAACATTAGAATGGCATAAATATTTAATAAAGGATCTAAATAAATATATACAAGTGAAAATCAAAGTGGCATTTCATCATGAAGACACATGGAGGAAGTGGGACCCACATATGGCTAGATTTCCCCACTACATTTGGCATCATTCTCTCACCAATTCGAATTCAAGGTGAATGGTAACATACTTGGGGGAGTCCAAAAGGTATTATTCATTGCATGACTCATCCAAGGTCGAAATATAGAGGAAGAGTAACTCCCATGGAAGAGGAAGAGGCAATTTGGAGCTAGTGAGACACTTGGGCTAGATTCCCTAGCTCTATGACAACAATAATGAAGATGCTATGACACCTATGACACAAATCAGACCTGAAGGCTGAAATATGACATATATGACATGTCAGGGCTAAAAATAGACTCCAAGAGTGCGCTCAAGGGTGTTAGGGAAGCTAAGATGCTTCCACATGTGATTTGGTGGAAGTGGGGGACTAGGAATTGTTGTACAAGTGGCGTTCTTTGTAATCTCTTCCCAACATGAGTTGGCATCAGTCTCTTGGAAGGAATTCGACCCATGGAGGACATTAGAAGTTTATAAATGTCAATAAAAAATAATGAAACCAGCTTTTGATCACTTGTAGAATTTGCAATTGCATTTGTGAAGAGGGAGAGCTAGTGGATGACTAGTTTCTTGCCTTAGCCAATTTCGAGGGTGAAAGATTCCCATCCAAGTTGGTAATTGGAAAGGCCATTCAGACCTTTCATTTGGAGCTTTAATGGATTCTTTATTTGCAGGTGTAAGCTACAGGGAAGCTCATGGTTTCTTCTATTGCAGCTCACTCCTTGAACCATTTCCAGTTTTGATGGCATATTCTTGATCCTTGAGGGAGGGCGTTTTTGGTGAGCTATTGTACTCTTTGGGGAAGCTTTTAATGCCCCATTTCTTTTTTAATATGAATTAAATCCTCTGTTCTTCATCTCCAAAAAGTTTCAGGTTGAAATTCCAAGTAGAAATGTATAAATCGCATTTTTAATGGAAGAACAATGCAATTTCCTCACTGCCTTGTTGTGAGCCAATGTATTGATGATGATTTTGAATGAATGGATGAGTATCTGATATATATAAATATACTTCCATGGATGTCTTCTACAAGTTTCATGTACTGTACTTGAGCATTTGAAGCATTTTTACTCAGTTTAGTTGTATTGGGAGGTGAAATAGTGCCATTTCCCCAAGGGTCGAATTGGGGATTTTTGTAGTTGAATGGGAGAGGGTGAGAACAATGGTAATAGTCCATTAAAGGTGCATATGAAACTTTAATAAAAAAATTAACACATTACATACCTTTTTTCATAAATTTGAGTGGGTTTGGAGTCATTTGGGAAGCCATTTTCAGTACTTACCCTAGGGGGATTTGAACCCCAAATTACTAGTAAAATTGCATAATTGGTCTAGAATATTAAGAGAGTTTGTAGAGGTATTTTGGTGGACATATTTCATCCATAAAAAACATATTCAAGTTATAATATCATTCATACACCTTCCTTGAAGATTTGAAGGCATTTGGAGTCAATTTGAGACCTAGAGACCAATACTAGTCAAAGGAAAATAACTAGTAAAGTTACCTACATTGATCAGAATTGAAAGAGGATTTGCAGAAGTATTTTAAAGGTCCAAAGGAATCCCTGAAACACATATTTATGTTATAATATCATTCATACACCTTCTTAGAATATTTGGGATCATTTGGGGCAAATTTGGGACCTAGAGATCAAAACTAGTCAAAGGTCGAACTAGGGGAAAAAAGTGAAAAATTGCCATTTTAATAAAAGTCCTAACAAGGGACATTACATTATCAGTTGGATCATGTATATGTATATGTATCATGTTGGATGCTTGTTATGATTAGTTAGATCATGTATGATGATATGTATCAGGTGGATACATTGTATGATCACGTAGATCATGTATGATGATATGTATTAGGTGGATACATTGTATGATCAGGTACATCATGTATGATGATATGTATCAGGTGGATACATTGTATGATTAGGTAGATAATGTATGATGATATGTATCAGGTAGATACTTGGTATGCATCAGGTGGATGCATTGTACGATTAGGATGATTATGGATGACGAGCTTTAGGATGTTGCTCCAGATGATATTCATCAGGATGATGCTATGATGATGATCAGGTTGATCATGTGATGATGTACATCAGGATGATGTATGGTGAGTATTAGGTTGATACTTCATGGCCGTGGATAGGTTTTGCAAGGGTAGCATGTAATACATCCTGGAGATCTGGACAGGTTGTGCTAGTCACATAAAAGGCCTCAAATGCTCTTTAGAGATCTTGCTTAGCAAGACACTCTTTTAAGGTTTTGCTAGACCACATGTAATACATCCTAGAGATCTGGATAGGTTGTGCTAGTCACGTAAAAGGCTTCATATTCTCTTTAGTCATCTTGCTTGGAAAGACACTCTTTTAACGTTTTGTGGGGAGCACATGTAATATGTACTTGAGATCTGGACAGGTTGTTCTAGTCATGTAAAAGGCCTCAAATGCTCTTTAGAGATATTGCTTGGCAAGACACTCTTTTAAGGTTTTTTGGTAGGGGTCACATGTAATAAGTCCTGGAGATCTGGACAGGTTGTGTTAGAAACGTAAAAGGCCTCGGTTGCTCTTTAGAGATCTTGCTGTGTAAGACACTCTTTTAAGGTTTTGTGATAGTCACATGTAAAAGATCCTGGGAGATATGATGGGTTGAGCTGTGTGCTTGTAAAATGACTGGGATGCTTTTTCGAGGTTTTGTTGATGCACATAATGAGTCCTAGAATCCACAGTATGGCCAATGATGATGAAGACCTACAGGTGGTGGGCCTACATACAGTATGAAAAAGGGTTGGGTCTGTAAAACTTCCTATGATGAGTAGATCAAATATTGATCGAGATAGTAGCAATCATGACGATGACCACGATTTGATGATGATGATTCAATGACAATGATTCAATGATGATGATCCAGAGAAGAAGACTTGTGCTAGCAGATCCGTGTCCAGAAATACCTTCCTAGTTAAGAGGGAGTGTTGATGTAATTTTAACTTCGGAGAGTATTTCACCTATGTATATTGTACCCCTATAGATATGTTATTATTCCTCTATATGGAAGTGTTGTCATTTGTATTGACAAGTGTCGCAGCTTGCAAGTGATGGGTTATTAGACCACCAAGTGTGGGGCTAGCCCTGATTAATATAACCATGGGGTATTAGACTGAGTTAGATAAGCCGACCCTGCTAGGTTATTATTTAGGCCAGGTCATGTATAAATAGAGTGCGGGAGGCTCTCTATTTGATCATCTCATTATTCACTTCTACACACAATGAAAAGTGGCGCACAAGTGAGGAAGGAGGAGTAGCTGCTAGAGAAGACTATCTCTTGTACTTGGGTTGTATCATTGATCTTTCTATCTCTGAGAAAGTTGTGGGGTTTTTCACCTTTATGGTTTTCCCCAGTGAAACTCTATGTTTCTAATGTTTCATGTGATTGCTTGGTGTGATTGATATGCATTGTTATGATTGATATGTCGTACATGTTATTCTATCAGTAAATATCCTAGAGCATTTTGAATTAATGCTAAAAAATTAACATAATCATCGGCATGATTTGGTCATAATGACGCATGATCAATTTGGTGCTATAAGAACGGGTTGAGGTTGGTAGGAAGCCATTATTTTTCCAAGCATGAGTAAAGCCAACTAGTGTGAAGCTAAATTGTGTAAGGTTGAGTTGTGTTGCAGAGGGGAATTATAGTGTGTTGAGCAAGTTACCGAGTGCGGAATACTGGGTGAACCGAATACAGTTGAGATTTTGAGCGAAGTAGAGTCACTCTTCATCCCTGTCACTATTGGAGAAGTAGTTGCTAGTATGCCAGTTGGATCATCATCATTGATTCGGAAGAACTGGGGGGGGGGGGACATGCCCTAGCTCCCCGCCACGAGAGAAATGACATACTCGATCATCTGCACAAGTGCCGGTAGACGTAACCGAGGCAAGTCCGTTGAGCTCAGGTGTTGTGGAATCTGCCACTCGAGCAGGGTTATTTGCTACAGATATCCTAGGATATATTCCCCCCTATCGATGCAGGTGACGATTCTATGTCATCCACCCAAAGTGCACCATGTAGATCAAGCCCAAAAAGGCTACTTTGTCCAATCCCTTCGCCCAATCATGTGTTGGATTCTATGTTGCAAAGTTGTACAGAAAACTTGACCTAACCAATGCAATTCGAGGGTCATGGCATGTGTGAATCAGTGCGTAGAAGGAATATAGATGAACTAGTCACTTTTCTTGTTGAACCAGTTAACAAAGGATGCAGCAACTATCCAAACAAGAAAGGTGTCATTCCCGTATAGATGGATTTTGATTTTTATTGCGATTGTGGTGTGGATGGAGCATGACAACTACCAAGGGATGGAAGTTGATGTCATGATAGAGTGTAAGGTTTCGCGATATAAGAATCTATGGTGAGTGAAAGAACCAGAGAGGTTGAAGGATTGCGCTGCGCAGTTCTGGCTCTATTGGGAAATACTGCAAGCAAAAACTGAGTGTGTTCCATGGTTATCCTAGCAAGCTTTTTCGAAACATAAAGGGATTTCCATGTTCGTGATTGGCCCGCATAGCAATCATGTGCAAGTGCAGTTGGATACAAGGAAGTAGTGGTTGCAAAACCCCTACAAATTGTCCAATGAAGAGCTAGATGTGATCATCGACGAATGGCCCGTCGAATGGCAAGAATCGGTTACTCATGAAGAATAATCGACGGTGCTACTGCTGGATGTACCAAGCATGGAGCAAAAGAATTACCCTGAATTAGATCAATATTCATCGCAGACCCCTACAGA
Organism: Larix kaempferi; assembly: GCA_027924585.1. Taxonomy (NCBI): domain Eukaryota; kingdom Viridiplantae; phylum Streptophyta; class Pinopsida; order Pinales; family Pinaceae; genus Larix; species Larix kaempferi. The sequence goes on from BSBM01001763.1 coordinate 9,866,076, forward strand.
TGAAGAGCGTGAGCTTGAGGAGGGAAGAACAAAGGCGCATTATGAGAACAATACGATTAGTGGTGCAACCCTGGCAGTGGAAGTGCAGATGGGATGGCTTATTGCGGCCTTAACAAATGCAATGAATGCATAAGCTAACACGATGACGGCACAGGTGGCAATAAGTTTCAATGAGGTAAAATCTCTCCTTGATTCCTCAGTTACTATTGTTTTGAAGAAGGCACCAGAGGTAGCACCTGTGCAGATAGTTGGCGCAATCAGCACTATGCAGCTGGTTTGGAATGTGCAAATTTCCATGACTGCGATTGTGACCAACAATGAGGCTCTCCAGGCCTCATTGCACCAGTTACAAGGTTTTCCAATCGACATCAATGTGCTTCTCTTACAGACATTGGTGCAGATGCAGGAGGTTTCCATCCAAGAGCTGATCGATAGGGAACAAGATGTCAACAGTCAGCTCTTGCGATCATAGGAGAATGAGGCAGCGAGTCAAAAAGAAGTAGAAGAGTTAACAGTGAAGATGGTAGAAATGAGAGAGGTGGTAGATGAATTGAAGGATAAGTTAGAGTAGCTAATTACTGAGAAGGCTTGAGCAATTAAGGAGTTGAAGAAGGAGCAGGATCACTTGATGGTGGAGAAAGTCAACCTTTGGGACAGCAGCGCGCAGTTGGAGGTGGCAGTCTTTGAAGCATGTTAGTATGTTCCGGAGCCTACTACATAGTTGGATCCATTCGAGCGTGCGCAGTAACTGGGGGCTGTCATATTCCAATTGCAATGTGACAATGAGGACTTAATAGCTCTATTACACCATGGAACATTGTAGGAGCAAGTAGCTAATAGGAAACATGCCATCGAAGAGTTGGCAACCTAGCTGGGAGAGATGGAGTAGGCAGCAACAAAAATCACTGCTGAGATCGCACAGTTTAGGCATAGCATCGTCCAGGATGAGCAATTAGAACAGCTGACCGAGTTGCGACAAGAGGTGGAAGGGCAACTAGCCATGCTGAAGACATCAATGAGAACACTTCCCGTGGTTGTGCAGGCCACCAAAGCTACGGAAGTGAAGGACAACAATGGGTTGCAAAGGCACATGAGCATCAGCAAAATCACACCACGTAGTTGGATGAATTCTAGAATATTGGAGCACAGTTTTCCCTCAAGGTAGTTGTTGTGCTCTAAGCGGTACAGGAAGGTCAATGGAAAGTTCTTGATAAGTTTGTTGAGCACCCATCAGTGCAGGACTTCAGAGAGAGTCAGGATATTGCTGTGGCATCTAAGGAGCAAGTCCATGAGATTGATCAGCAGTACGAGGACTTCAGGATGAATATCAACGAGTACACCATGTCCAACTAATGTGGATCAAGGGCAAGCCACAAGATTGTGTTTGGGGCCTTTTGGCAGGAGGCTTTGATGAGTCAGCTGTGCAGCATCACAAATTCTACAAAGGGTCAAAGATGCCACGCAAGGTGGAGAACAATGCCCAAGTCAACAAGTTTATGTATTTTTGGGTAATTAGGACCGCATTATGTGAGCTTTGGGTCATTTGTACTGCAATATGTTGGTTTTGGGTCATTCTCTTTGTAGAGTTTGTTAAGAAGTAGTTAGGCGGTTTCCTATGTGGAACAAAAATGTAAAGGCGCAAGCCTATAAATAGACATAGTATTGTAAGTGTTGATACCAATCCATAGGAAGTTAATCAACGAATTCAAGATTTGAGCACAAATGATTTTGCTTGTCGGTTAATCTGGGTATGCGACAGAAGAACTACATTGTTGTATCTGTGCGATGTTGCGAAGGTTAATATGATGTGATGTTGAGCATAATTACTTTGTCTTTTTTTGTTTTTCTGTTATGAATGTGATGTGCATTCCGAATTCATGAATGATGCAATGTTTCCTTCTTCCAAGTGATGTTTTACTGCTATATCTGTTGCGCATTAATGGTTTATTTAACAAAAAGATCTGTTGAATGATAATGCGGTTCTTTCTAAATGCATAAGTTAAACTATTAGATCTATTTCTGAATGCTGCTATAAGTTGATTAAGTGGATGCACAAAATTCCTTCTTCATTTGACGGAAACATGGTTCCGTCAGCTCTCCCTTGAACATCTCGGGTGAGACTCATCTGCTCCACAGGTGTTGCTGGTGTTAGAAAAACAGGATCGCAGAGCAATAACAATAAACAGAAATGCAAATATAATCACACATACACATTACAAGAGAGACACAGATATATCATGGTTCACCCAACTTGGGCTACGTCCACACTAAATTTGCCAGTCCTTATTATTATTACCGTCCAGCAAGTCGAAGGGATACAACCTGTAGCACAACCGCTGCACTTCCTCTTCTCTGTTTCACAGTCTCTCTCCTGATCTCAAAGATCTTTACAATGCATAAAACCTAATACATCAACCACCCTAGCCATATTACAATGTCTTTCTTTTATAAGGGAAATACAATGGGAAAATACCACGGAATACCCAAAACCATGGGCCCGCAAAACAGTTGGCAAAAACAGCCCCAAAAATTTTCTTCGGGGGCGCTGCCCCCGGACCCCCCAGCCAGGGGGGATGGTCCCCCCTGGAACCCCGTGGGGGGGCGATGCCCCCCCGCTGGGGTGAGTGTACAGTCCACCTACATATCATATAGAACTGGGGTACAAACACGGCTAATACAATATCATCTATGAGACTAGAAGATCTGGCTCCACAACCAACAGCTGGACGGGGTAAAACCTGTATGGGCTAGTGCTCAGGGAGAACACAGTGGGTTGGATTTCGATAGAGTGAGGAACCCCTATGGACTAGGTTTGTTTCAACAAAGGTATAACTTTTTTAATTTTAAGTCGTGATTAAAGATATACTAGCTTCAAGAAAAAAATTAACATATCCAAAAAAATAACGAACTGTCATGATATTTGTAGTGAAAGAGGTAGTTGGATAGTTCCTAAAAATCCATGGGAGGATAGGATTTGACATCTTTGTGAGACCAAAAGAGTTGAGGATAAAATTTAATTTTTATTAGAGTGTCCTTCTTACAATTACATTAAATATTGCAATTTCCCAATCTTTATTATAATACTAACCTCTCTAATATTCTAAGTTTTCAAAACTATGGTGACCTTGAAACACTCCTTTCTAAGCTTTTTTAGCATAGTAATAATGTGTTACAACAAACAAAGTAATTTATTAAGGTCCAATAGACCAAAGTTTCCCTCACTGGGATGTTAACTATCATCATCATCAACAACAACATCTCCGATAGTGAAATATTTTGACATTATAAAAAAAAAATTATTTATATTATAACATATTGGCATATTGTTACACAACTTACTATAATAATTAACTATATTGAAAAATAATTTTAAAGTTCATATACTTATCAATATGTACAATTAAACATATTTTACGTCACACTAACCAATTAGTAATGGGATTTACATCATACTAACCAATTACACCATTTCTCCATACTCAAATATATTGACATTATAAAAAATAATTTAAATAATTCTTCATATTATAAAAAATAACTAACATATTCTTAAATAACTTATTATAAAGACACGGCATATGGGAGCTCGCTGATGTCCTGACCTATGGCGGTTTGATCACCGATTAGGGTTTCTGATCGCTTTTGCTACCATCCTCTTAAACTGTTACCCTCTTGGTTCCTTTTGAGGCCTCTGCCATGAGTCACGCCATGACTTCTGCACGGGGGGTGGGGGGGAGGCTTAGGGCCCCTCCCGTACAACGGCTCAGACACCCCCTGTCTCCCCTCATTCGTCTAGTCATGCCTCTTCTGTGCCTATTGGCTCTTAAGACATCCTGATTCCTAAGGCTGGGAAACCCTCCTTTTCGACCATTCCCAACTGTACTCCATCGCATGCTAATGGTATGCATGGAACTAACACATGCATAGCCCACTCTGCAGCATGACCCAGTCTAACCCTTCCTCCCAAACGATTCAATGCCAGATCTCAATATCTGAAGGACCACGCCCTCATCTGTAAGTTCACGGGAATTTGGCCCACGGAACAAGCTCTCAAGAATTGGATCGCTATGAAGTGGAAACCAAAAGCTCACTACGACCTACAACTTAGCTCCAAAGGATTATTCACCATTATTTTCCATCATCTTGAAGACAAGGAAAGAGTGGAAAATGATGGTCCATATTTCTTCAATTCTGTAGGTCTTTATATGAAAAATTAAATCGAAAAAGTTTTCCCTAAAAATTAAGATTTCACCTGGGCTCTGGTTTGGATCAAATGTATTCTCTTCCACGGGAATACTGGGACAAATAAAACCTGAGGTATATAGGGAATACCCTTGGTACTTATGTTAGAATAGAAGATCAAACCAAGCTTCACCGCTACACCTCCTATGCTTGAATATGCATCTACATGCACATCGCCAAAGCCCTCCCGGGCGCTATCAGTCTCTCTCTGGAAGACTTGGAATGGATTCAACCCTTGGATTATGAAAATATTCCTTTTCATTATTGTAAGTGCCATGAACATGGGCACCTCTTCCGTGATTTTACCCTAAGCAAACATCATTCAGAGGATATTCAAAAAGACAGTCCGGATGCTGAAGGTTTTCAAAGAACTGGAAAAATTAGGAGGCATAATCGCAGATCTATAGGGAAAAATAAATTGGAAATCCCTCCCACTAGTAACAGCTTTGATTCCCTAGCAGAACATACCACGGACTCAAAAATGGGGCCACAAAAGGAAATTTCGGCTAGCAAGGAGGATGTCCCTTCTATGCCCGATAACACTAATTAGCCGCTTGACAAGGAAGGATCTGATCATCCCAGCAAATTTGTCCCTCATGCAGAGCTCCAAGGTATTTCTTCTACCTCTCCCAATCCTTTGCTCAAACTCCCAGTGGATCCCTCACTGGAAATTACCATGGATGAAGAAATGACTGAATTAAATCTGGGAGATCTTGATCTTCTGGGGCTAGAAGATGCCTATACTGGAAAAGCTTTTGGTTCTATTCCTCCTAGCCAGATTCAACTCCTTAAAGATACCTTGGATAAAGTTAAATCTCATGATAAACTTGGAATACACAACCTTCCGCAAAAGGATCGACATAAACTTTTAAGGGATCTTAATAAAAGAGGCAGGAAATCAGATCTACAAAGAATCAATCTGTTGGGAACAAGACTTGTGGAATTAGGGAAATAAGCCTAGCTTACTGATCTCTTTCCCTCCCTTACCCCCCCCTCCCAATGAATATTATCTCCTAGAATATTAGAGGAATCAACGGTTTATCCAAATGCCGTATGTTGAAAAGAAAAATCCTCATAGATTCCCCCTCTGCTATCTTCCTTCAAGAAACTAAGTACTCTTCTGAGACCGTCAGCCTCATTATGTCCAAGCTCTGGAGAGGTTGCCAAAGTTTTTCAATTGATGCCAATGGGGCTGCTGGAGGCATTGCTATTTCCTGGAACCCCAATGTTCTCACCCTCAATAATTATGTTGCCACCGCTCATGTCATCTCTGCCTCATTTCACATTCCCGGTATTGGCCTCCATGGTCTTCTCCTCAATGTTTATAGCCCACAACCCCCCATTCTAAAAACCCTCCTTCTCAACCACCTCAACTGGTTTGTCTCCCACAATTCGGATTCCCCTCTCATTATTGGTGGTGATTTCAACATGATCACTGCCCTGGAGGAAAAAAAAAAAAGGCCTTTGCTCTCTTTCTCCTGAGGATATCCTCTTCAAAGCCTTCATTGGTGAAAATCATTTGGTTGACCTACCTTCCTCTTCTGGATTTTGCACCTGGAACAACAGAAGAGGGGGCACACACCAAATCGCGAAGTGCCTTGACAAATTCTTCGTCTCTAAGAACCTCACCATGATGGGTGGTACCCTGGTGTCCTCCGTTTTACCGACTGATTGCTCTGATCACTGGCCCATTGACTTAATGTGGCAAAGTCAAGGCGCTCAATTCCATAAGCCCTTCAGATTTGAGAACTTCTAACTCTCCCATCCTGAATTCTCAGAAACTGTCAGCACCTGGTGGCTGGAGACGTGTGTGGTTAGCAAATCGAAATTGGCCATCCTTCATAAAAATATTAAACTCCTTCGCGCTAAGCTCAAGGACTCGAACCATTCCACCTTTGGCAATATTTTACAAGAAAAGAATTTGATTGAGTAAGAACTTGAGTCTCTCCAATGCAGCATCATGGAATATGGCCTCTCCCAGGCACACAAATCCAAAGAAAAGGACCTCCCGGATAAGCTTAACATCCTTTGTCAGCAAGAAGAAACTCTATGGAAACAAAAATCTAAAGTCTCCTGGCTAAAAGAAGGAGACCACAACACCTCCTTTTTCCATCGTTCCACCCTACAACATAGAATGCATAACTGCATCAACAAGCTTAAAGGGCACTCAAGTGTGGTTCTGGAAGAGCATAATGATATAGCATAGGAACTCAAAAGGTACTTTCAGGATCTTCTCACACAACCTCCAGATTCCAGAAGTGCCACCATTGCTCAGGTCACTTGCCACATTTCTGCTGCCATTATGATGAGCACAACATCCCCTTGTTCAAGCCTATCACTCTTCAGGAAGTGGAAAATGCTATGAAACAAATATCTGATGATAAAGCACTTGGTCCAGATGGCTTCACGGCTAACTTCTTTCACCACTGTTGGGATCTTCTAAAGCTTGAGATATGGGAAGTGGTTGAAGAATCCAAGCAAAAGCATTGGATACTTCCTTCCCTTAATGCAACGCATCTCTCCCTCATTCCCAAAGTTAAGGAAGCTTCACATCCTGGTAAGTTCCGTCCCATCTCCCTCTGTAATGTCATCTACAAACTTATTTCCAAAGTGATTGCAAACCGTATTAAGCCTCTCCTACCCTTGCTCATCTAACCTAAACAAATTGGTTATGTGGAAAGCAGACAAATCCTGGACGGTATCATCCTTGCTCATGAAATCACCCACTCCCTCAAAGCTCACCGTACTCCTGGTATGCTTTTAAAGTTAGATCTTTCCAAAGCTTTCGATAAACTCAACCGGGCTTTCATCAATGATATGTTGCACGCATATGGATTCATCCCAGAATGGATCAACTAGATTTCCTCCCTTGTCTCATCTTCCTTTTACTCCATTCTCGTCAATGGTTCTCCCTCCCTCACTTTTACCCCTTCTCTTGAAATCCGTCAAGGAGATCCCCTCTCTTTGTTCCTTTTCATCATTATGGAAAAAGGCTTGGGTAGAATGATACAAGTGGCAGTCACCTCCGGCTCTCTTTGTGGCCTCTCACTCGATGGTGGAACCCCCACCGCCTACCAGCACTTTGTTGATGACAACCTCCTTTTTGGACACCCCTATATGCATGAAGATCATGTGTTCCATAAGATCCTCACTCTTTTTGCTGAAGCTTTTGGCACCACCATCAATCTTGAGAAGTCTCAAATCTTCTTCTTCAACACTAATGCCATTACCAAGCGCAATATAGCTCATATTCTTGGCTTTACTACCTCCACTCTCCTGACCAGGTATCTTGGAGACCCCCTCTTGGACTCTGTTATCAAGCACTCCTCTTGGAAGGAACTCCTTGACAAGATTGACATTCGTATCTCTTCATGGATCTTTTGTTCCCTCAACCTCCCTGTCGCCTCACTCTCCATAAATCTGTCCTCCAATCCATGCCCCTCTACCTCTTTTCGGTTCTTGCCACTCCAAAGTGGGTTCTTAAGTCTCTCAGAAATATTCAATGGTCCTTCCTGTGGGGCAAAATTCAACAGAACAACAGATGGGCCCTGGTAAAATGGCAGACAGTTTGTCTACCTAAATGGGACGGAGGCCTTGGTATAAGAGACCCTGACATTAACAATGAAGGACATTCAACTAAAATCTGTTGGTGATGGATCACCAAGAATGATTCTCCCTAGGCACAAATTTGGAATGACAAATATGCCCCCCACGAGGACCCTGCCCATCTCATCAGGTATGACTCTGACCCCCCGAGCTCTCTTATTTTGCACACTGCTAACTCTCAATGAGCACTCATACAACAACATAGCTTTTTTGAAATCAAAGATGGCACCTATGCCCTCTTTTGGCAGGACTTGTGGCAGCAACTGCCAAAACTTAGCAGCCTCCCCACCTGCAATGCTACACCGGTTATATGGCAGACAATCTCTGACTTTGTTGTCCGCGATTTCGGGGACCTTGCTGAGACTTCCCACTTCAGAATTTTGAAGAATCCTAGGCATTGGAAACTCAAAATTCTAAGAGAAGACTATGCTCAGGTTTGCACAAATCTCCAAACAAGGAAAAATCAGTCTCTCTCATGGCCACGACATCATTTGCTGGGGGCATCTTTCTAAGGGCTCCTTCACCGTTAAACAAGCCTACTCCATCCTTGTGTAGAGAGACACCATCACCCCTTTCCCTCTCTGGAGGAAGATTTGGAACCTCTCTTTATGGATGAAAGTCTCAACTTTTCTTTGGCTATTGGCACATAGAAGCATTCTCACCTAGGATATCCTACAGAAAAAAGGTTTCATCGGTCCCCCCATCCGCGTCATATGCAAGAACAATATAGAAAATATAGACCACTTGCTTGATCTATGCAGCTTAGCCTCTCGGCTCTAGGACAGAGTGGCACAGTCCTTCCGATGCACCAACAGGGTTAGCGGCAACATCATCGATACTCTACATCATTGGGACCATGATCCTTTTCAGAGTAAACAACTCAATAGGTTGTGGGACATCACCCCAGGTCTCCTAGTCTGGAACATATGGAAGGAAAGGAACCTCAGAATCTTTGAAGGAAAATCCAACTCGATTGACAAAATCTAGGACATCTTAAAGACTAATCTATAGGAAACCTTGTTCCTCACTCCTTGGAATACCTCTAGTGTCCCCACCACTGACATGGAGCAATCCATATTCCTGAGTTGTAATTTCTCTCATCCTTACCTCCCTCATGCTCTACCATGCCCCCACCCCTGTTCCTCCAACCCCTCCGACTCGTCCCCCCCCCCCCCTCCTAGGCTCTACAAGCTTAATTTTGATGGTGCCTCCAAAGGAAACCCAGGTCCGATAGGTTTTGGAGGTGCTTTCCAGGATCATGAGGGCCACACTCTCAGAATTTATTTTAGTAACATTGGACATGACAACAACAATGCCGTAGAACTTGTTGGTCTCTTGCATGGACTCATGGTTGCTAATGATTATAACCTTCATCCTCTTATAGTTGAAGGGGACTCTTAACTCATTCTCACTCTGGCCTCAAAGCTCCAGAATGGTTCATAGGTTGCCAAAGTTCCACTAATTATCTACTAGTGATTTCCTTACATTATAACAAAACCTATTCAAATTTCAATACGCTATTTAGACCAACTATTGATTGATATATTCTATACTATATACATCTATTTAAAAGATGTTACTCCCACCAAGTAAGTGTCTATCCTTGTGCTCTAAAAACAAAACCTAGGAAAGATGATATTAAGATCTAGTTAAAAGAAAAGGTAATATTAACATCTAATTAAAACATGCTACTCCCACCATGTAAGTGTCTATTGGTGTGTTTTGAAAACGCAACCCTAGGAAAGATGATATTAAGATCTAGTTAATAGAAAAGACCATGTTAGCATCTAATTAATACTAGTATGTTGGGTATTTTAGTAATTTTAGTTATTAAAGTTTATTTAATAAAAAAACCTTAAAATTATATGAATTTGTTTAATATTGTGTGTTAATGAAGGAAGAGGAATAGGTTACCAAGTAGCTATTTAAATTAATATGTTTATGAGACCTCAACTCATATGCAACTTCAAGATTGACCAAATGTTATTTTTTTATTCTTATTTCTTTAATTTTATCTTATTTATTATCTTTTTATTGTATAGTATAAATGTATAATGAAAGGAAGAATACAAGTTTTAGAAATTAAAAATAGAATTTTAAAAATTAAAAATATTGAGTTATTTTCAAATTTTCAAATAAGTTAGAAGAGAAAACACGTAGACTTATGAAATTCTCAAAAGCAATAACAAACTATCTACCTTATAAACTAAATATTTATAATGTAAACCATAAATAATATTAACTCAAAGATTAATAAATTTAATTCTTAATTAATTTAAATTTTAAAATAATAACAAACCTAGGATCATGTGTTTGTGCCAATGTGTTTAGTAAGCAACAACTATAAATTATTTATTTATTTATTAATTTTAAATATATATTTAAACACGTGTGTTTAGATTATACATCATTTGATGTTGTAATATTCCACAAACAAAAAAACTTAAAATCGTGCTACATAGAATGATCCTATAATTTTAATTTTTTTTATCCAAATGCTAGCCATTTAAATAAAGAAAAAATTGGATATCTTTTAGTGGATAAAGCTCCACTATAATTAATACTTGAGTCTTAGGTAATTATTGAATTCTCAACCAATTAAAAGCAATTTCAAGTTATATTTTACACTTTTAAATTAAATAGTATGACCACAAAATAATATTAATCTTTAATCCCGTACATATAACCAAATATTATTTATTATATTATATATTATATTTTACATTGTTATAAATACAAATGTTATATACATATAATATAGCTAATTAAATATTATAATTATTAATAAAATTAAAATATTCATAAAATTTAAAGTTTACACAATAAAATATAAATAAATTCCAAACACAAATATCATACATATATCAATACCATACACATATCAATATATTTTACTAAATATTATAATTATTAATAATATGAAAACATTCATCAAGATAAAATTTTTACAAAATAAACTGAATAATACACATATCAATATATTTTACTAAATATTATAATTATTAATAATATGAAAACATTCAAGTTAAAATTTTTACAAAATAAAATGAATAAATTCTAACTAGATTGAATACAATACAATTTCTAACCTGGCCTCTATTTATTTAGGTATGTTATTCGAAAGAAAACTCGGCGTTAATTCAGTCATTCTCAGCCCTAAATTTAAGTTATTAAAATTGCAACTTAATGTGATGCTCTAACATTTAAGTTATTAAAAATGCAACTTAATGTAATGAGGCCATCATAATCAAAATTAATTTAAGTTATTAAAAATGCAACTTAATGTGACAAGGGGACCATCATGAAAACCCTTACTTGATCATAACATCATCAAGTACACCACGTACATCCAACGTGGCAAAATATGATCTCGAGTGTTAACATCATCAACACCACGTACTTCCAACGTGGCAAAATATGATCTCGAGTGTTCTGCACGTTTAAATGTTATCATATCAAATCATAACATAGAGGGGACTAAAAAAGCATTCCAAAATAATCACTAGTAGCCGTTGTATGATCAATCAAAAAACCAAAAAGAAAATATTAGTAGCCGTTGTGTGATAGGGACATTCTGCATTAAAAAGCCAAATATGAGTAGCCGTTGTATATGATACGGGTATTTTGCAATAGGGGCGTGTTCAATCTACTTTAATGTTAATTTTAATTAATTTTAAAATTATGATTTTAAAATCTACTTTAATGTTAATTTTAGTTAATTTTAAAATTATGATTTTAAAATCTATTTTAATATTAATTTTACTTAATTTTAAAATTAATTTTAATTTTATTAAAGCGTAATTTTAAAATGTCTTTTTTTCAATTTAAATATTAATTTAAATTATTATCTTATTATCATAATAAGAATTATAAAAATTAATAAAAATAAATAAAAATCATAAATTTATTAGAACTATAAAATTTTCATTTTTTTACAATATTGTTAATATCTTTTTAATTTTTAATTTATTAATTATAAAAAAAAATTATTTTAAAACATTATTAATAATATTTACTTTTTATTTATTAATTTTAAATATGTCAAAAATTATTATTAGATTTATAATAATAATTCAAATAAAATATCTTAATAATACTATCTTCTTCATTAACTATATATAATATATATATATTAATTAGATAAAAGCATATTAAAAAAAAAAATACACATATTAGTCATCATTGTTAATAATTATCACCACCTAATTCTTAAAACCACAATATAATATCTTATACAATACACTTAACAACATAAACACTATAGCATAAAGCGTAAATCATTGTCCCTTTAGATTCCTTTTCAATAAGGTATTCTAAATTGGCTATTACTCAGTATATACTGCCAATTTAACTTATAGTAACATTTATTTTTCGCAACTTAGAAACCTAATCACGTGAGAATTTGAATTACCAATGGCATATTAAATTTAACATCTAGCGACTCTCATATCCCATTGTGTTATTTAATGGCCATCCTTTAAACTTCCTATTTTACTGCTAACTATTGCAGATAAGAGATGCTTCTTCTTACTTGTGTGGATATGTAATTCTTTGAGTACGTTTATATTTAGAAGCGACATAAAATATTTATTATCTAAACTGTACAGTCGCTTATCATTTCTATATATTTACAAACCATTCAAAATAAATCTGAAATCCTTCACATGGGAAGAAACACATTATTCTTAATTTTTAAATATAAATACTGTAATAAAGGAAAATTCAAGTAATTTGATGAAATATCAATGATGAAACAATTATAAATCCCTAGCTGGATATGAACGAATGTTACACATTATATTTAGATTTCTTGTGTGTAACCTTACATTTTCATTCATGTATTAGTTGGTGCATGAAGGAATATTGAAAAACTCACAAATTGGAATTGAAATGCAGAGTCGAGGAAACATGGAAGTTTTTCACAAATTGGAATTGAAATGCAGAGTCGAGGAAACATGGAAATGAAACGTACAACAAATCACAAATGTTAGCCTTTGTATGATAGGGGTATTTTCAAAATACAAATGCTATATATATATCAATATAATTAAATAAGTATTATAATTATTAATAAAAATAAAATATTTATAAAATTCAAAATTTATAGATAAATTCCAAACACAAATATCATACGTATATCAATACCATACCATATGCATATGAATATATCCTACCAAATATTATAATTATTAATAACATTATTTGAAACATTCAAAGGTAAACTTAAATTCTAAACTAATGGACTACAATACAATTTCTAACGTGGCCTTTATTGATTTAGGTATATTAAACTTAAATTCTAAACTAATGGACTACAATACAATTTCTAACGTGGCCTTTATTGATTTAGGTATATTATTCGAAAGAAAACTCCATGTTAAGTCATTTATTTGGTGATGTCAGCTCCTCAGCTCTATTGTAATGTACGAATCAGTGTTTATGTGAGATAAAAATCTCTCTGCAGCTTTAAATTTAAGTTATTAGAAATGCAATATAATGTGATGAGGTCACCATAATCAAAATTAATTTAAGTTATAAATAAAAAATGCAACTTAATGTGATGAGGGACCATCATGAAAACCCTTACTTGATGATAACATCATCAACCACACGTACATCCAACATCCAACGTGGCAAAATATGATCTGGAATGTTCTGGAATTCACCAATTAGACGATTTGGACGAATCGGATACCAGGTTGAGCAGTTCGAAATTCAACAGAATTGGAAATCGGCATCTTATTGTTTGGGCAAGGAAAAAAGAGACGCAGGGAATTTGTACAGGAGAACAGCTGTAAATCTGATTGTTGGGCTTCTTTGGAAGAGAAACTGGGAGTTCCAATAGAAAAAGAACGCTGTTGGAAATCATATTGTTTGCAGGAGAGCCGAACAGAATTGGGGAATTAATTTTTCTTCTTTTAAAGATTAAGCATGGCCATGCTTTTAATTGTTTTTACTTGTTAATTTGTCTGTGTTTTATTTTGATATTGATTTTTCTTTTTTTATTCTTTAGTTTTTATTTTGATTATGTTTTGTTTGGATCTCTTCTTTTGTGTTTTGGGGTCTGGGTTTAGTTTCTTGGGTGGAAAGAAAAGATGTTCCTACCAAAAACAACAGATGGAAGCTCATAAGGTATGTCCCGTTTAAATAAATTATTCTTTGACCGCACTGTGTTTTATTTGTGGAATATATTATACGGCTATTTTCATTAATTTATTTTTGTTTTAAAAATATTTTCATCTTTGTTGTGTACTGCAGAGGAAAAGTTATAAGAACGTATATGTGGAAGAATTTCAGCTACAGTGGAATTTCAAGATAACAGGCGTATTTCAGCTACCCCGGAATTTTAAGATACTAGGTAGATTTCAAGCATTGAATTAAGATAGGTAGATTTCAAGCTTTGAATTAACATAATGTCTAGGTATACATTTTGGATTTGTTAAGTTAGGTTTGGCTTTTGTTAGAGTGCAGACTACCAGTTGTTAAAAACTGTTGTTATTATTATAGGCTTTCAGACCTGTCATTTAGTTTGTTGATTGCATGCCGGGATGAAATTGTGCTTGTCTTTTTACTGTCTGTGGATGAAATTGTGATTCTATACCGAGTATATGGTGGAATTCTTTCTGTTGCGTCCTCTTAAAATGCACTCAGAGCATTTTAGTTGCTGTGTAGTAAAGGGTTTATTTGGATATGGTAGCTGCATATATTTTAGAATTTATTTATCTTTGTTAAGAGTTTTTGTGGTTTTCTAATAGTATCATCATCACAATATTTGGGGTTTAATTCTTTCAAATAATTGCAGTAATTCTGGGGTTTATTTCGTTTTTGAAGCAGGTTTTATTTTCTTAGGGGGCCCTGGGTGTTTCTTTCCTCTGAAAACTGTTTATCTATCATCTCATTTGTTATCATCTCTGGGTGTTTAGCTTACAGTAATAGGGATAATGAAAGGTTGTCTATCCTCCTTTTTTTGACGCTCCTTGTAATATATCGTGTGCTCTACTTGGTTCTTATCTGGAATCCATGCTTCCATGGGGAATGATCATTCCCTTATTTCCAATAATTTGATCGTTATCAGTTATTTGACCCTTTGCTGAAGCTATGCTGCACACCCTAATGCATCTGTTACCTCTGTATGCTGTACACCCTAATGCATCTGTTACCTCTGTTTTAGGGGGTTTCGAATTTAGGATTAAATGTTACACAATCCCTCTTAGTATTTTCGTTTTTCGAAGCCATGTTGTATACCCTTATGCATCTGTTACCTCTGCTGTAGGGGGTTTTGAATTTAGGATTAAGCATTACACAATCCCTCTTACTAAAAGTGGCCGTGGGCATAACATTGGTGTTATTTAAAAGGTATTTTTTAGTAGTCAAAGACAACGCATTCTCTGTTTTGATATCTTGGCATGACATAACCCTTAGAAGCCAGCTTAGAAAACGTATGCCCTATCTTCACATTCTCTGCCATGGACAATGAAGAAACATATGCCCTATCTTCACATTCTCTGCCATGGACAATGAAGAAACCCTTTTCACATAAGTGCAGATCGATAAAACCTTTAATTCACGGTTTTGAAGTTATTTGTTTTCTGATAATAAATTATGTTGGCCAAACCTTTTTAAATCGAAAAATTAGGGCATGACCTTCTTTTGTTGTCTTTTTTTAATATTATCATCATTTGATCAGATTGCTGGTTGATCGCCCAGAATGTGCCATATTTTCAGATCGTTTTTGTCTTTACGGAAATGTTTATAGCAGAAACATTATTGTAGAGAGAAAAAACATAGGTTTAGGTACCAACACTACAATAAAAATTTGTTAAAAACTTAGTTATTTATGATTGTAAGCATTTTGTACATGGGATTTAATCATTGTTAAATCTAATTATATATTATTTAGATTTTATTGTTTGCACTTAAAAAATTAAATTAAAATTTATTATTTATAAAAATAATAATAAACATATTTTTACTCTATTATTGTATATTCTATAGAGCTCTTTTTATTTTATTATTTAAAACATGCTATTCCATGTGGAGTGGAAACAAAAGCTTAGGAAAGAAGATATTAAGATTTAGTTAATAGAGAAGCCATATTAACATCTAGTTAGTAGTGGTATGTTGGGTATTTTAGTAATTTTAGTAATTTTAGTAATTAACATCCACTTAATAAATAAGTTCTAAATTATATAAATTTGCTTAATGTTATGTGTTAATAAAAGAAATAGGTTACAAAGCAGTTATTTGAATTAATATATTTGTGAAAACTTAACTCAAATGCAACTTCAAGATTGACATAGTGCTAATGCTATATAATAATTTTATTCTATTTATCATTTTTTATTATATTACATGAATATATATAAAAAAAACAGGTTTTAAGAAATTATGGAAATTTCTAAAAAGCCATAAACTTATGGAAATTTCAAAAGCAATGGCAACACTAGCTTCCTTATAACCTAAAGATTTATAATATAAACCATAAATAATATTGGCTTGTATCTTAACCAGCATAGATCCATCTTCAACGAGTATCTATCAAGCACCAAGAGGGATCCAATTTCTTGAGGTGTATTTCTTTTTTAAAATTTAAACTCAAGAAATTTAATATCTATTGATTGATAGATCCTGGTTTAGGTTTTAATTTTTTATTTTATAAACCAACATCTATTTTTTAATTACTTTTCATAATATTTTATTTTATGAGTCGACATGGATTTTTTTTAAATACTTTCCATTATTTTACTAATTTTTACATTTTAATTAATGACCAACCATACGTTTTATTTTTTTACTTTTCATTAAATACTTTCAGTTACATTTTACTTCTTTTTACATTTTAATTAATGCCGACAATAATAAAGACAAACTTTTATAGCCTAGTATTTAATTCAAACGAAAATACAAGTCTATGTCGTTTTATTAATAGCCCACATAATATTAATTTTTTTTATTATTATGCTAAAGACAAACTTTATTTATTATTGTCGACTATAAGGCCAAACATAGACAACCTTATAGGATCTCCCCCCAAGAATCACGCATTGATGGTAATGTGTTTGGTAAACAACACCTATAACTAGAAAACCTAGATCAAATCTCATGGGGCCTGTGTTGCTTTTAGTAAGCAACAGCTCAAAGTATTTTTGTTAGAAGTACATGCTAGAAGCCTGGTGAATGCTCTTAAATCTGGTTGAAATATCCTTTCTATAGGGATGGGAATAGGTTTTAGCACTAACAGTGCAATTGGTGGGGATGTAAGAGGGTTTGAGCACCTCTATCTATGGTTGAGAGTTTGGAATTTTCTGTAAAAGAGAAATGAGAGGGTTCATCTCCATTCTCATAGTGCCTCGAAATGTGTTTTAGATTATACATCATTTGATATTGTAATATTATATAAACAAAAAAACTTCAAATCCTACTACATATAATGATTTTATAATTTCCATATTTTTTTTATTTAAATGGAATGAAGAAAAACTTAAATCTATTTGAAAAAGTAAACTTCCACTTCTAATTAATACTCTAGTGTTAGGTCATTATTAATTTCTTAACTAATTAAAAATAATTTCAAGTTATATTTACAATTTTAAATTAAATAATATCCATACATATAATACACATCATAACTTAGCTAACTAAGTATAATTTCTAAAATATTAACATTTTTTAGATTATATATCATTTGATGTTATAATATTACACAAAAAAAAAACTTAAAATCCTACTATAGATAATGATTCTATAATTTCCTTTTTTTTTTTTTTTTTCTAAAATGCAAATTATTAAAACTTAATATCCTACTACATATAATGATCCTATAATTTCCCAATTTTTTTATCTAAATGCAAACTACTTTAATGAAGAAAAATTGAATTTATTTGTAAAAATAAAATTAATTCCACTTATGAGTAGCCGTTGTAGATAACGGCATTCTCCATTAAAAAGCCAAATATGATTTATCAGTGGAATAATCATCGAATCGAAATGGACGAATCTGATACCAGGTTGAGCATACAGTTCGAAATCCGAAATCTTCTTCTTACGTTAATTCATATTTCTTGAAAACTCTTGTTGTTATTATTGGACCTCTCATTTAGTTTGTTAATTGCATGCAGTGATTCTTCTGGTGTTTTTCTAATGTTTATGTTGATGAAATTGTGCAGGTTTCTGTGGATTAAATTGTGATTCTATTCCGGGTATATGATGCCATCCTTTCTGGTGCGTCCTCTTCTTAAAATGCACCCATATTTTGTGCAGAGCATTTTATTTGCTGTGTAATAATAATTTTATTTGGATATGGTAGCTGCATAGATTTTAAAATTTATTTATCTTTGTTCAGGTTTTTTGTGATTTTCTAATACTATCATCACAGTATTTATGTAATTAGGATCCGATCTTTAGTTCATACCTAGGATAAGATCTTAATCAGTGTTCCTCCTCCGGTTCCTTTTTGGTAGTAAAAACACTGATTCAGTCTATATATATATATCATTATTGAAGTCATGCCTTCCAAATAAGCAAATAAATTTCATGGATTCGTTGAAAAGCATTGATTTGCAATCTGGAAAAATAAAAAGTGTTACTCTTGGGGATTTAGTTTTGAAGTTGCATGAAAGTTTTGAGAAATATGTTTTAAATTGACGGTATTGTAGGGGGTAGGTAACGATTTCTTGCCGTAGCCCTATAACGAGGTATACATGGCCATTCATGCCAAACCATTACCGCTTCCCAACACAACCAATGGCTATTCAAACCAAACCATTACAGCTTCCCAACACAACCAATGGGAATTTAGCAGAACCACACGAGTAGGGAGATAAACAAAAATACATATAATCCATATATCGCTATTATTAAGAGATTCTTTCTTTCCTGTCCTAATAGCAATGCAAAAAGATGTCTTTGCTGGACCGTCCTTTCATTCTTTCCTGCCGACAAGGCGGATAGTAAATTTGCCCACTCAGTTTCATTAGGGTCCAGAGAAGTTGGATTGGCCTATCCATGGGTTCCTACTTTCGTTAAAGCCTTCATTCACCCTCCCTCGGTAGTAGAAATGTTATCACCTTCTGAACTCAGCTATATCTCGAAGGGATTGTAACACGAATGATTAACTTTATTTATTAGCTGGATTGAGTAAATATGTTAGCCAGTAGAAATATTGGTTGCTTGGTCAGCTCCTTGCAATCCAACTCGAAACCTCGAGCCGAAGTAGGAACGAAAGAAGAAATTTTCTAGAATTTGATTGACAGCGTGGAATTTTCAGCACCTGTAATTTTGGTTGACAGCTTGGAATTTTCTATGAATACGGTGATATAAAAGAGAAATCAGAGGGTTTATCTCCATGTCCGTAGTTGGTTCGGACTATTCCGAGGCCCTTCCACCGATGGTCTATACATCCTCACGCCCTAGTTGTGCTTCTCCCTCCTCAATTCGGCGCCTCAGATTGTGTTCTTTCCCTAATTCTCTCCTGCTTAAATACGAGTACAAGAAACGGTCCTCTATCTCTCACTAGTGTTTGCTCTACAAACCAATGGTCACCAATGGTTTGTTGGTGACCATCCGCTCAGCTGCGCCCTCATTCGAGAAATAATACTTCCTGCAAGCCAATGGTTACTATTCTCCATCTCATATTAGAAGGCATCAAGTAATTGTTTTTCATGACTATTTCTACCACGTTGCAGATTCGTTTTACACCTAAATGGGATAAGAGTGGGAGCGAATTGTGAAAAAAATATGTAGACATGGGAAGTGGTATACCTATTGGTGTCGAACGTATTGGAATGTTATATAGAAAAAGTTATTAAAATTTTGCGACATTTTGACAGTTTGTGTTATGTGATATGGGTCGTACTCTTAAGGGAGGTTAAGTGAGATTAAGTTTTTTATATTGGAAGAAAAACCATGACCAAGGCATAATATATATCTACTCCAATTAACTTATTATAAGTATAGGTTAACTTTTTTATATAAGAAGAAAAATCATGATGAAAGCATAATAGATATCTAGTCCAATTAACTTTTATCATGATAGGTTAAATTTTTTATATAAGAAAAAAAACCATGAAGAAAGCATAATACATATCTAGTCTATAATAATTGTACCACATAATTTTGGAAAGCCTATGTCAAACACTTTTTATATAGGAAGAAAAACAATTATGAAAGCATAATAGATATTCACTTTATAATATTCGGACTACATAATTTTGGAAAGCTTAACACAAACAATTAAAGTAGTGAAAGAAATATATGAAATGTAAAAGTGTTTTTAAATCATTTTGTTGCAAAGATTTATGATGTCAAAACTAAAAAATCCAGAAACAATTATAAGATGCTCTAATGTTGTTATAAGCATAGGTTAACTTTTTTATATAAGAGGAAAAATCATGATGAAAGCATAATAGATATCTAGTCCAATTAACTTTTTATCATGATAGGTTAAATTTTTTATATAAGAAAAAAAACCATTCAAAAAGCATAATACATATCTAGTCTATACTAATTGTACCACATAATTTTGGAAAGCCTATGTCAAACACTTTTTATATAGCAAGAAAAACAATTATGAAAGCATAATAGATATTTACTTTATAATATTCGAACTACATAATTTTGGAAAGCTTAACACAAACAATTAAAGTAGCGAAAGAAATATATGAAATGTAAAAGTGTTTTTAAATCATTTTGTTGCAAAGATTTATGATGTCAAAATTAAAAAATCCAGAAACAATTATAAGATGCTCTAATGTTGTTACTATAGATGAGGGAAAATTCAAAGTTATTAAATATTAAAATAATACATTCAACATATTTCCATAACAATTATCATTTTAAATCAATTTGGTCTTTTTGTTTTGGGCTTGAATGTTTTTGGCTTGTATCGTGGATATGTTTCTTTAAGCTCATTCCGCTACCAGCATAGAGTATCTGAATTTTAACAGATTTTTCTACCTGGTTACAATACCTGAATCTACCACTCAAGGATACATAGTATTCTATTAAGAATTTGGGAACTATTGTTTCTGCCTAGATCTAAATCATGGATGAGATTTTTTTTAAGAAATATTATATCTAAATCATGGATGGAGATTTTTTTTAAGAAATAGTATTCTATGATTTGGGAACTATGATTTCTGCCCAGATCAATCATGGATAGGGATTTGGGAACTATGATGGTTTGGGAACTATGAGATCAAGCAATTTTCAATTTGCTAGCCCCTAAACTGCATGATCTATAAAACTTAGTAAAAAGCACCTTGTATTATATTGGACTCGACTCATGCGGGGAAAGGTAAATGTGATTAGGGAATAATTAGTGTTTATATTTATTGAATGTTATTTTCTTCCAAGTGCAAACCTGCGCTTGCTCGTCGATATTGAAACATTCCGTAATGGAATTTTCCTTGTATTTTGAATGGCTATTATGTTTGGTGCTTATATACCTTGCATTGCTCTGCCCTGCCGTGCTCGATCGATATACTTTCCAAACCTCAATGATAAGAGATTTATTTTCTTGAATGGCTATTAAGTTAGAATACCGGATTCTCCTAGTAAAGGCCCAATTTCAAATTTTGACCACTAAATAGTATTTGAATGAATGGCTATTAAGTTAGAATACTGGATTCTCACAGTAGAGGCCCAAATTCAAATTCTGACCACTACATAGTATTTTATTAATAGAATACTAAAACTTCTTCCTAAATCTATTAAAAAACTTAAAAATTTATCTATTTTATAATGAAAGTATTTTCCCATATCCCTAAAGCATTTGATAGCATTTGATCTCACTACACTCTTCTTTGGGTTCAACATCTCCCTCCAAATTTAGGTAGTTCTATGTGTAGGTCAGCAATCCAATAAGGACAATTGAAAAATGTAGTAATTTAGGCTATCTATATTTCTGGATCTAGTAAATTTTCTGTATTTGAAACTTAAAACTAGCATAACTTTACTCATTTTAGTGTATTTTTTCAATTATGAATTTACTTTATCTATATTTTTAAATGGAATAAATTTGTGTGTATTTTAAACATATTACTTATGATATGTGTAATTTTGCTCATCTTTCATATTTATATTCCACATCATGAAACTTTCATAAATTCTTACTAAATCTTTTCATAATGTGAAGAATTTTATGAGATGTAATTTTTCTTATTAAAATTGGTGCTACTAATCAAATTTGCAAACTATTTATAATTGAGTTTGATTAAAGTTTGTTTTATGCATATTTTTTTCTATAGGATGATAATATATTGATATTTTTTATGTGATTGAGTTTCATTAAATTGGTTATATATATATTTTAGCATTTTCCCTTTTAGAAAAAACATAACCATAAGTTACTAATTTGATTTGTGATATGTTATTAAATAAATTTGTTTAAAATTGGTCTTTGTATTTGAATTTGCAAAATATTAGTAATTTAGTTGATAGGAATTTGTTTTATACATATTTTGAGATGTGATGATAATGTATTGAATTTTTTCATTGAATTTGTAAAATATTTGTAACTGATTTTCATTAAAATTGGTTTTATATATATTTTATGATACAATAGTATATTGATTATTTTGTTGTGGCATTGAAATAGTTTAGAGTTTTGTTAGATTCTAATATTATCTTGTTTATTTTAATGATGGTGAAGAAAATTTAAATGTTTTTATAGATAATGATATATTTCTTTCATATATATAAATTTAATTAGAATATTTAAATGAGAATAAGATTGTAGAAAATCTTTCTTTTTTTATGGATATTGAAGTGTATACATTTTCCTTAAAGTGTTTGTATTAGTATGTTGACCATAGGGTTTCTATTGAAGTCTTGAGTAGAGTGTTTTCAAAGGACCATTTTGGGAAATTGCGTGGAAACAATTTCCTAACTCGGTATCTTGACACATGTGCCTTTTGTTGTAGCTGGGAACTGGGATGTCGTTGCGCTAGTAATAGGTGGAGGGAGGTAACTCCCACAGAAGCCCTCCTAGTACGCCCCAAGTTGGGTGGTTGACCATGTATACACAAGGTTTTTAAAGTGCTCTAACGAGGGACCCCCCTTTGTTGGCACTTTATTCATGCAACCTAGGAGTTAGGATCTATATCCTTGGTAATTAGAACATAGACATGTACCTTACCCACAACACTTAAAGTCTATAAACCTTATGTCTTTTAACCACTATCACACCTAACTCCTCTAAATATTAGCTACTTTATCTATTATATTATCCAACCGTCATAGCTCGTAACCACTAAATTTTAAAGCATAACACTTATAAATACGATGAATTTTGATATTTATAAGTATTTATCTCTCTCTCTCTCTCTAAACCCCCCCACTCTCTCTCACTCTCCCTCGCCATTGAAATTCTCCCCATACCTCTTTCTCTCTCTCTCTCTCTCAAAACCCCTAATCCGTATTCTCAATCTCTCTCTCTCTCTAAACCCCTATCCTCAAATCCCTATCTCTCTCTTACTCTAAACCCCTAACCCCCAATCTCTCTCTCTCTCTCTCTCCACTAATAATTTCCTAACCCTTTAACTTTCTCTACATCCCTCTTCCCCTACTCCCTCTCCCACCCTTATCTGCCCACTCTATCTCCTTCTATCATTCTCTCACCTACACCTACAGCTAACCACCTCCCTAATTTCTCTCTCTCTCTAAACCCCTAACACCAAATATACCTCTCTCTAAAACCTTATACCCCAATCTCTATATCTCTTTAAGCCCCTATATCATAGTCTCTCTCTCTCTCTCTAAACCCCTATATCCTAATCTCTC
The DNA here is from genome assembly GCA_027924585.1 of Larix kaempferi. Classification (NCBI taxonomy): domain Eukaryota; kingdom Viridiplantae; phylum Streptophyta; class Pinopsida; order Pinales; family Pinaceae; genus Larix; species Larix kaempferi. Next base: position 9,889,704 of record BSBM01001763.1, read on the forward strand.
TCTCTATAAACATGTAATTCCTACTCTCTCTCTCTCTCACTAAACCCCTAACCCCAATATCTCTCTCTATCTCTCCTTCTCTAAACAACTAAACCCTAATCTCCCACTCTCTCTAAACCCCTAAATCCTAATATTTCTCTCTCTCTATCTCTTGCCCAACTGTTACTCTATACCCTCCAACCCCTATGCCCCACTCTATCTCTCTCTCCCCTCCACCACTGAAAACATTCCCATACCTCTCTTTCTCTCTCAAACACACACACATACACACACACATGCACACCCACACAACCCCTAACCCCCAATATCCCTCTCTCTCTCTCTAAAACTTTAAACTCTAGTCTCTCTTTCTCTCTTTCTCACTCTAAACCCCTAACCCAAAATATCTCTCTCTCTCTCTCTCTCTCTCTCTCTCCCTCCCTCTCTCTCTCTACCGAACGCACCACTCCTCACCCCTCTTATTCTACCTCCCACTCTCTCTCCCCTACAACTAATCACCTCTCTCTACCCCTTACTCTTTCCCTACTCGCAACCATGCACTTGCTCTTTCTTTCATAATCTCTTACTTTCCCCTACCACTAACAACATCCACCTGATCTCTCTCTCTCTCTCTCTCTCTCTAAATTCTAACTCCTAATATCCCCCTTTATGAATCCACCCATCAAACCCACACTCTTCACCATACGACCCCTACCCCCTAATCTCTCTAGATCTCTGTCTCTCTCTAAACCCATAACCTCCAATCTCTATCTCTCTCACTCTAAACCCCTAACCCCCAATCTCTCTCTCTCTCTCTAAACCCCTATACTCCAATTTCTCGTTCTCTCTCTCTCTCTCTAATCCCATAACCCCCAATATCACTCTCTTTCCCTCTCTAAACCCATATACCCCAATATCTCTCTCTCTCTCTCTCTCTCTTCTTGTAGGAAAACCCCGAACCCCCCTTCTCTCTCTCTTTATTTAAAAAACTATCCTCCAATCCTCTTCCCTCTCTCTCTCTCACTCTAAACTAATAACCCCAACACCCATTCTTCACCCTTATACTACTACCCCCCTCTGTATTTCCCTCTCTCTCCCCTCCCTCTAATCATCCCCCATCCCTCTCACACGCTCTATATTCCTCTTTCCCTACTCCCCACACCCTTTTCCACCCACTATCTCTCTTTCGCTTAGTCTCTCACCTACTCCTATGACTAACCACCTCCTCGATATTTATTTATCTCTCTCTCTCTCCCTCTCCCTCTATCTACCTAAAACGCTATCCTTCAATCCCTCTATCTCTCACAATCTAAAATCCTAACCCCCAATCACTCTCTCTCTCTCTCAAATAAACTGTTAAGCCCCAATCTCTCTCTCTCTCTCTCTCTCTCATACCAATAAAACACCTCGATCTCCCCCGTACTCATCCCCTACTCGTAACCACCCACTCACTCTCTCTTTCATGGTCTCTCACCTACTCCTACCACCAACCCCCAATCTCTCTCTCTGTGTCTCTCTAAACACCTAAACCCTTAATCTATCTCTCTCTCTCTCTTTCTCTATCTGAACCCGTAACACCTAACCTCTCTCTCTCTCTCTCTCTCTCTACAAACCCCCACTCTTCACCCTCATACCCCTATCATGCCTCTCTATATCTATCTCTTTTCCCTACCTCTAATAATCTCCCCATCCCTCTAATTTTCTCTATATCCCTCTTCCCATATTCCCTCCCATCCTTATCCACCCAGACACTCTCTTTTTGTCATTCTTTCACATACTCCTACCACTAACAACCTCCTGGATCTCTCTCTATATATCTCTCTCCCTCTCTCTCTAATCCCCTAACACCCAATCTCCCTCTCTATCTCTCTCTATGCCCCTATTCCCCAATATCTCTCTCTCTCGCTAAGTACCTAACCTCAAATCCCTCTCTCTCTCTCTCTCTCTCTCTCTCTCTCTCTCTCTCTCTCTCTTCCCCCACACAGTTCCATCAATATCTCTCCCTCTCTCTCTCTCTACCTCCCCAAACCACCACTCTTCACCCTCCTACCACTACTCAGATCTTTATTTCCTTCTCTCTCCCCTAAAATTAATCATATCACCATCCCTCTCACTCATTCTATATCTCACTTCCAATACTCCACCCTACCCTTACCAACCGACTCTCTCTATTTCTATCAGTCTATCACCTACTTTTACAACTAAACACCTTCCCGATCTCTCTCTCTCTCTCTCCCCCTTTAAATTGCTAACCCCAATCACTCTCTCTAAGCCCCTAGCCCCCAATGTCTATCTATGTATTTATACCCATAAACTAAAATCTCTCTCTCTCTCTCTCTCTCTACTCAATCCCCCCACTACTACCACTAACCACAACCCCATCTCTCTCTCTCTCTCTCTCTCTCTCTCTCTCCCCACCCAAAATCACACTCCTGACCCTCCTTACCCTATCCCCAACTCTATCTCTCTCTTCCCTAGCACTATCCACCTCCCTCTACCACCTACTCATCACATTCACGTAACCACACACTCATTCTCTCATTCATGGTATATAACCTACACATACCACAAACCACCAACCCCGATCTCTTTGTCTATCTCTCTAAACACCTAGTCCCATAACCTCCCTCTCTCTAAATCTATGTAATCCCCCTCGAACCCCCCTTATTAACCCTCCTAACCATACCCCCCTCTATATTTCTTTCTCTCTCACCTACTCTAATTATGTCCCCATCCCTCTCACTCACTCTATATCCCTTTGCACATACTTCCCCCACCCTTAGCCACCCACTCTCTCTACTTCTATTAGTCTCTTACCTACTCCTACCACTAAGGAGCAACCCCTGGTATCTTTCTCTCTCTATCTCTATGTCTCTCTCTCTTCACAAACCCACACTCATCACCTTCCTTACTCTATTACCCACTTAACCTCTCTCTCTTCCCGACCATTAACCACCTCACTCTTCCCCCTATTTCTCTACTACCTTTAACCACACACTCACTCTCTTTCATAGTCTCTCACCTCCTACAACTAACTACCAACCCTCGATCTCTCTCTCTCTCTCTCTCTCTATCTATCTATCTATCTCCCTTACAAACACCCACTCTTAACCCCTTGCCTCTATCTCCCCTCTCTATTTATCTCTCCCTCTCCTACCACTAATAATCTTCCCATCCCTCTCACACACACTATATAAATCTTTGTCTTTGACTTACCCCTATCACTAACCACATCTTGGATCTCCTCCCCCCTCTCTCTTTAATCCCCTTACCCATGAACTCTCTTTCTATCACTATCTCTCTCTAAATCCCTAACATCCAATCCATATCTCTCTCTCTCTCTCATGCTAAATCCCTAACCCACAATTTCTCTCTCTCTCTCTCTCTCTCTATTGCTCTCTCACTCTCTCTCTCTCTTCCCTCACTCACGCCCCTACCACCCATCCTCCTACCCCTACCCCTGACTCTCTCTCTCTCTCTCTCTCTCTCTGTGAAAACCCCATACCCCCAATATCTCTCTCTCTATAATAACCTAACCCCCAATCTCTCTCTCCGTATAATAACGTAACCCCCAATCTCTCTCTCTCTCTCTCTCTCTCCCTCTCTAAACCCCTTACCTCAATCTCTCTCTCTTTATATCTCTCTAACTCTAAACCCCTAAATGCTAATATCTCTCACTCACTCACTCTCTCCCTCTCTCTCTCTCTCTGTGCATGTAGAAAAATGCCTAAACCCCTTCTCTCTCCCCCTCACTCTAAACCCCTAACCCCTAAACCCCTTCTCTCTCTCTCTCATACCAAAAAACATCTCCATCTCCCCCATACTCATCCTGTACTTGTAACCACCCACTCACTCTCTCTCTCTTCATCTCTCCAAATCCCTAAGCCCTTAATGTCTCTCCCTCTCTCTCTCTCTATCTAAAACCCTAAACCCCTATCCTCTCTCTCTCTCTCTCCAAACCCCCACTTTTCATCCTACTAACCCTCTCATGCCTCTCTATATTTATCTCTCTTCCCTACCTCTAATCATCTCCACATCCCTCTAACTTTCTCTATATCCCTCTTCCCATAATCCCTCCCATCCTTATCCACCCAAATACTCTCTTTTTGTCATTCTCTCACATACTCCTACAACGAACAACCTCCTGGATCTCTCTCTCTCTCTCTCTCTCTCTCTCTCTCTCTCTCTCTCTAATCCCCTAACACCCAATCTCCCTCTTTATCTCTCTCTAATCCCCTATTCTCCAATATCTCTCTCTCCCACTAAGCACCTAACCTCAAATCCCTCTCTCTCTCACTCTAAACCGCTAACCCCCAATCTCTCTCTATGCCTCCCCAAACCCCCACTCTTCACCCTCCTACCACTACCTACATCTCTATTTCCTTCTCTCTCTCCTAATACTAATAATCTCACCATCCCTCTCACTCAGTCTATATCTCACTTCTAATACTCCACCCTACCCTTAGCAAATGACTCTCTCTATTTCTACCAATGTATTGCCTACTCTTACAACTAATAACCTCCCCGATCTCTCTCTCTCTCATTATCTCTAAACACCTAACCTTGAATCTCTCTCTCTCTTTCTAAACTCCTAACCCCAATCTCTCTCTCTAAACCCCTAGCCTTGAATCTCTCTCTTTGTCTCTATACCCCCAAAATGAAATCTCACTCTCTCTCTCTCTCTCTCTCTCTCTCTCTCTCTCTCTCTCTCTCTCTCATCCCCCACCCAAACCCCCAATACTCACCCTTGTTACGCTATCCATAATTCTATCTCTCTCTTCCCTAGCAATTTGCACCTCCCTGTACCCCCTACTCATCACATTCCCATAACTAGACACTCACTCTCTCATTCATGGTCTATAACCTACTCCTACAACAAACCACAAACCCTAATCTCTCTGTCTATCTCTCTAAACCCCTAATCCCCTGACCTGTCTCTCTTTAAATTTGTGTATTCCCCCTCGAACCCCCATTATTAACCCTCCTAACCATACTCCCCTCTATAATTATTTCTCTCCCACCTACCTCTAATCATGTCCCCGTAACTTTCACTCACTCTATATCCCTTTGCACATACTTCCCCCACCCTTAGCCACCCACTCTCTCTCGTTCTATTAGTCTCTTACCTATTCCTACTACTAAGAAACAACCCTTGATCTCTCTCTCTCTCTCTCTCTCTCTCTCTCTCTCTCTCTCTCTCTCTCTCTCTCTCTTCACAAACCCACACTCCTCACCTTCCTTACTCTATTACCCAGTGCACCTCTCTCTCTCCCCTACCCTTAACCGCCTCACTCTTCCCCCTAATTCTCCCCTACATTTAACCACACACTCATTCTCTCTTTCCATGTCTCTCACCTCCTACAACTAACGACTAACCCGTGATCTCTCTCTCTCTCTCTCTCTCTCTCTCTCTATCTCCCTCCCAAACACCCACTCTTATCCCCCTACCCCTATTCCCCTCTCTATTTATCTCTCCCTCTCCTACCACTAATAATATTCCCATCCCTCTCACTCACACTATATCAATCTTCCCATACTCCCCCCACCATTATACGTCCACTCTCTATATTTATATCGGTCTCTAACTTGCCCCTAACACTAACCACCTCTTGGATCTACCCCCCCCCCTCTCTCTCTAATCCGCTAACTCTTGAACTCTCTTTCTATCACTATCTCTCTCTAAATCCCTAACATCCAATCCATATCTCTCTCTCTCTCTCATGTTAAATCGCTAACCCCCAATCTCTCTCTGTCTCTCAAAGTCCATGACCCCAAATCCCCCTCTCTCTCTAAGACCCTAACTTACAATTCCCACACCTCTCTCTCTCTATCTTCCCTCACCTAGACCCCTACAACCCATACTCCTACCCCTACCCCCAGAATCTCTCTCTCTTTCTGTCTCTCTCTCTCAAAACCCCATACCCCCAATCTCTCTCTCTCTCTCTCTCTAATCCCCCAACACCCAATATCTCTCTATCTCTATCTATAAACACCTATACCTCAATATCTCTCTCTCTCTATCTCTCTCTAACTCTAAACCGCTAACACCTAATATCCCTCTCTCACTCACTCTCTCCCTCTCTCTCTCTCTATTCATGTAGAAAAACCCTAACCCCCCTTCTCTCTCTCTATCTAATCCCCTATCCTTCAATCCCCCTCTCTCTCTCAATCTAAACCCATAACCCCAACACCCATTCTTCACCCTCATACTACTGCCCCCCTCTCTATTTCCCTCTCTCTCCCCTTCCAATAACCATATCCCAATTCCTCTCACTTGCTCTATATTCCTCTTTCCCTACTCCCCACACCCTTTTACATCCACTCTCTCTCTTTCTATTAGTCTATCACCTACTCTCTCTCTTTCTCTCTCTCTCTCTCTCTCTCTCTCTCTCTCTCTCTCTCTCTCTTCCTCCCTCTCTCTCCCTAAACACCTAACCTTCAGTCCCTCTCTCTCTCACACTCTAAACTGCTAACCCCCAATCACTCTCTCTCTCTCTCCAAACAAACTTCTAACCCCCAATTTCTCTCTCTGTCTATCTCTCTCTTTCACTCACTCTCTCTCTCACTCTCACTCTCTCTCACTCACTCACTCACTCACTCTCTCACTCACTCACTCTCTCACTCACACTCTCTGTCTCTCGATCTCTCATACCAATAAACACCTCCATCTCCATCGTACATCTCCCCTACCCATAACTGCCCCCCTCACTCTCTCTTTCATGGTCACTCACCTACTCCTACCACTAACCAACAACCCCCAATTTCTCTCTCTTGAAACTGATAAAGATGTAATCTCTCTCCCTCTCTCTCTCCCTACCTATCCAAACCCATTAACACCTAACCTCTCTCTCTCTCTGTCTCTCTCTTTGTCGCCCCAAATCCCCACTCTTTACCTTCCTACCCCTAGCATGCCTCTCTCTATCTCTCTCTTTTCCCTACTTCTAATCATCTCTCCATCCCTCTAACTTTCTTTATATCCCTCTTCCCTTAATTCATCCCATCCTTATCCACCCACACACTCTCTTTATGTCATTCTATCACATACTTGTACCACTAACCACCTCCTAGATCTCTCTCTCTTTCTCTAATCCCATAACCCCCAATATCCCTCAATATCTCTTTATCTCTCTCTAATCCCCTATCCTCCAATATCTCTCTCTCTCTCTCTAAGCACCTGACCTCAAATCCCTCTCTCTCTTAATCTAAATAGGTAATGCACAATCTCTCTCTCTCTCTCTCTCTCTCTCTCTCTCTCTCTCTCTCTCCCCCCCCCCCCAAATCCAACTCTTCACCCTTCTACCACTACCCACATTTCTATTTCCTTCTCTCTCCCCTACAACTAATCATCTCTAAATCCCTCTCACTCACTCTATATCTCACTTCCAATACCCACCCTACCATTAGAAACCAAATCTCTCTATTTCTATCAATGTATCACCTACTCTCAATACTAAACACCTCCCAAATCTCTCTCTCTCTCTATATATATATATATAAACCCCTAGCCCCTAACCCCCAATCTCTCTCTCTCTCTCTCTCTCTCTCTAAACCCCTAACCATAATATCTCTCTCTAAACCCCTAACCCACAATCTCTCTCTCTCTCTCTCTCTCTCTCTCCCCTCCCCTACTTAATTCACCACTACTACCACTAATCACTGCTCCCAGATAGACCTCCGTGTCTCCCTCTCCTACCCTCCCTCTCTCTCTCTCTCTACCCCCACCCAAAACCCCACTCCTCACTCTCCTTACCATATCCCCAACTCTATCTCTCTTTCTCCTAGCACTATCCACCTCCCTCTACTCCCTACTAATAACATTCCCGCAACCACACACTCACACTCTCATTCATAGTCTCCAACCTACTCCTACAAGAAACCACCAACCCTTGATATCTCCCTCTATCTCTCTAAAACCCTAAGACCCTAACATCTATTTCTATAAACCTGTCTATGCCCCCTCGAACACCCATTATTCAGCCTCCTACCCCTACCCCCCTCTATATTTATCTCTCCTTCACCTACCTCTAGTCATGTCCCCATCCCTCTCACTCGCTCTATATCGCTCAGTACATATTCTCCCCATTGTTAGCCACCCACTCTCTCTCTAGTCACCTGACCTCAAATCCCACTCTCTCTCACTGTAAACAGCTAACGCCCAATCTCTCTCCCTCTCCAAACCCCACTCTTCACCCTTCTACCACTACCCACATCTCTATTTCCTTCTCTCTCCCCTACAACGAATCATCTCCCCATCCCTCTAACTCACTCTATATCTCACTTCCAATACTCCCCCTACCATTAGAAACTGAATCTCTCTATTTATTTCAATGTATCACCTACTCTCACCACTAAACACCTCCCAAATCTCTCTCTCTCTCTCTCTCTCTCTCTCTCTGTGTGTGTGTCTCTCTAAACCCCTAACCATAATATCTCTCTCTAAACCCCTAACCCCCAATCTATCTCTCTCTCTCTCTATACCCCAAACAAAAATCTCTCTCTCTCTCTCTCTCCTCCCCTAATGGATTCCCCACTACTACCACTAATTACTACCACCAGATATATCTCTATCTCTCCCTCTCCCTCCCTCTCTTTCTCTCTCTACCCCCACCCAAACCTCCACTCCTCACACTCCTTACCATATCCCCAACTCTATCTCTCTTTCCCCTAGCACTATCCACCTCCCTCTACCGACTACTCACCCCCTACTCATAACATTCCCTTAACCACACACTCACACTCCCATTCATGGTCTCTAACCTACTCCTACCAAAAATCACAAACCGTCGATATCTCCCTCTATCTCTCTAAAACCCTAAGAGCCTAACATATCTCTCTCTAAATTTGTGTATGCCCCCTCGAACCCTCATTTTTCAGCCTCCTATCCGTACCCCCATCTATATTTATCTCTTTCTCACCTACCTCTAGTCATGTCCCCATCCCTCTCACTCACTCTATATCGCTCTGCACATACTCCCCCCATGGTTAGCCACCTACTCTCTCTCTTTATATTAGTCTCTCACCTACTCCTACCACTAAGAATCAACCCTCGATCTCTCTCTCTCTCTCTCTCTCTCTCTCTCTCTCTCTGTGTGTACAAAACCACAATACTCACCTTCCTTACCCTATTACCCACTCTGCCTCTCCCTCCCCTACCACTAGCCACCTCACTATTCGACCTAATTCTCCCCTACCTGTAACCACCAACCCACTCCCTCTTTAATGGTATGTCACCTCCTACCACTACCTCCCCTCTTTATTTCTCTCTCTCTCCTACCACTAATAATATTCCCATGAATCTCACTCACTCTATATCAATTATCCCATACTCCCCCCACCATTATCCATCTACTCTCAATCTTTATATCAGTCTCTCACTTTCTCCTGACACTAACCACCTCTTGGATCTCCCTCTCTCTCTCTCTCTTTCTAATCCCCTAACCCCCAACCTCTCTTTCTATCTCTATCTCTCTTTAAATACCTAACATCCAATCCATCTCTCTATCTCTCTCATTGTAAACCCCTAACCCCCAATATCACTCTCTCACTCTGTATCTTAAAATACATGACCCCCAATATCCCTCTCTCTCTAATACCTTAACATCGAATACCCCGACTTTTAATTGTGTGTGTGTGTGTGTGTGTCTTAGCCTCTCACCCACACCCTATTACTCCCACTCTCTGTCTTTCTCTTAGTCTCTCACCTACTACTACAACTAACCACCTCATCGATCTTTCTTTATATATCTCTCTCTCCCCCTCTCTCTCTATAAAACCCTGACCTTCACTCTCTCTCTCTCTTACAATCTAAACCCCTAACCCCAAACCATTCTCTCTCTATCTCTCCATTAAACTACTAATCACCAATTTCTCTCTCTCTCTCTCTCTCATACCAATAAAACACCTCCATCTTCCTCGTACTCCTCTCCTACTTGTAACAACCCACTCACTCTCTCTTTCCTGGTCTCTCACCTACTCCTACCACTAACCACTAATCCCTAATATCTTTCTCCCTCTCCCTCTCTAAACCCATAAACCCTTAATATTTCTCCTTCTCTCTCTATCTAAACCCTTGAACACCTAACCTCTCTCTCTCTCTCTCTATGTGTGTGTCTCTTATCCTCTAGCCCACATCCCTTTACACCCACTCTCTCCGTTTCTCTTAGTCTCTCACCTACTACTACCACTAACCACCTCCTTGATATTCCTTTATCTATCTCTATCTCTCTCCCCCTCTCTCCCCATAAAACCCTAATCTTTAGTCCCTCTCTCTATCACAAATCTAAACCCCTAACCCCAAACTTCTCTCTCTCTCTCTCTCTGATAAACTGCTAAGCCCCAACCTCACTCTCTCTTTCCTGTTCTCTCACCTACTCCTACCACTAACCACCAACCCCCAATATCTTTCTTTCTCTCTCTATAAACCCATAAACCCTTAATATTTCTCTCTCTCTCTCTCTGTCTCTCTCTCTCCCTCTCTCTCCAAACCCCTAGTATTCACCCTCCTACCCATAGCATGACTCTCTCTCTCTCTCTCTCTCCAAACCCCCAGTATTCACCTTCCTACCCCTAGCATGACTCTCTATCTCTCTCTCTTTTCCCTACCTCTAATTATCTGCCCATCCCTCTAACTTTCTCTATATCCCTCTTCCCATAATCCCTCCCATCCTTATCCACCTAGACACACTCTCTCTCATTCTCAAACCTACTCCTACCACTAACCACTTCTAGCATCTCTCTCTCTTCTCTCTCTCTCTCTCTAATACCCTAACCCCCAATCTCCCTCTCTATCTCTCTCTAAGCCCCTATTACCAAATATCTCTCTCTCTCTCTAAGCACCTAACCTCAAATACCTCTCTCTAACTCTAAACCGCTAACCCTAAGTAAATCTCTCTCTCTCTCTCTCTCTCTCTTCCCCCACACAGTGCCCCTAATCTCTCTCTCTTTCTACCTCCCAAAACCCCCACCCTTCACCCTCCTACCACTACCCACATCTCTATTTCCTTCTCTCTCTCCTACAACTAATCATCTCCCCATCCCTCTCACTTCCAATACTCCATCCCATCCTTATTAACCGATTCTCTCTATTTCTATCAATGTATCACCTACTCTTACCACTAAACACCTCCCTGATATATATATATATATCTATTTCTCTCTCTCATTATCTATAAACCCCTAACCCCCAATATCTCTCCCTCTCTCTCTCTAAACCCCTAACCCCAATATCTCTCTCTAAGCGTCTAGCCCCCAATCTCTCTCTTTCTCTCCCTCTCTCTCTCTTCCCCACCCAAACCCCCACTCCTCACCCTCCATACCCTAGCACTATCCACCTCCCTCTACACCCTACACATCACATTCAAGTAACCACACACTCACTCTCGAATTCATGGTTTCTAACCTACTCCTACAACAAACCACCAACCCTGATCTCTTTTTCTATCAATATAAACCCCGAAGCCCCTAACCTCCCTCTCTCTAAATCTATGTATCCCCCCTCGAACCCCAATTATTCACCCTCTTAACCCTACCCCCCTCTATATTTCCTTATCTCTCACCTACCTCTAATCATGTCAGCATCCCTCCCACTCACTCTATATCCATCTGCACATACTTCTGTAACCCTTAGCACCCCACTCTCTCTCTTTCTTTTAGTCTCTCACCTAATCTTACCACTAACCAAATACCCCCAATATCTTTCTCTCTCTCTCTACACAAAACCACACTCCTAACCTTCCTTACCCTATTACCCACTTTACCTCTCTCTCTCCCCTACCATTAACAACCTCACTCTTCCCCCTAATTATCCCCTAACTTTAACCACACAATCACTCTCTCTTTCATGGTCTCTCACCTCCTAAAACTAACCACCAGCCTTCAATATAGCCTTCAATATCTCTCTCCATCTCTCTATTTATCTATATCCCTTCCAAAAACCCACTCTTAACCCCCTTCCCCTACTTCGCCTCTCTATTTCTCTCTCCCTATCTTACAACTAATAATATTCCCATACCTCTCACTCACTCTATATAAATATTGCAATAGTCCCCCAACCATCATCCATCCACTCTCTATATTTATATCGGTCTATGACTTTTCGCTAGCACTAACAACCTCTTGGATCTCCCCCACCCCCTCTCTCTCTCTCTCTATCTCTCTAATCCCCTAACCCCCAACCTCTCTTTCTATCTCTATCTCTCTCTAAATCCCTAACATCGAATCCATATATCTCTCTCTCTCTTGCTAAATCCCTAACCCCCAATCTCTCTCTCTCTCTCTCTCTCTCTCAAAATCCATGACCCCCAATCTCCCTCTCTCTGTAAGACCCTAACCTCCAATACCCCCACTTCTCTCTCTCTCTCTCTCTCTCTCTCAAAATCCATGACCCCCAATCTCCCTCTCTCTGTAAGACCCTAACCTCCAATACCCCCACTTCTCTCTCTCTCTCTCTCTTTATCACACACAAACACACACACACACACCCACACCCCTGCCACTCATCCTCCTACCCCTACCCTTGACTCTCTCTCTCTCTCTCTCTCTCTCTCTCTCTCTCTCTCTCTCTTAAAATCCCATACCCCCAAACTGTCTCTCTCTCTAATCCCCTAACCCATAATCCCTCTCTCTCCCTCTCTAAAAACTTATACCTCAATCTCTCTCTCTCTCTATCTCTCTCTAACTATAAACCCCTAACCCCTGATCTCTCTCTCTAACTATAAACTCTTAATCTCTCTCTCTCTCTCTCTCTCTCTCTCTCTTTGTGTAGAAAAACCCCCAACTTCCCTTCTCTCTCTATATCTAAACCCCGATCCTGCGATCCTTCTCTCTCTCTCTCACTCTAAACCCCTAGCCCCAACACCCATTCATCACCCTCATACTACTACCCCCATCTATATTTCCCTCTCTTTCCCCTTACACTAACCATCTCGCCATTCGTCTCACTCGCTCTATATTCCTCTTTCCCTCTCTATATCTGTATCTCTCTCTAAGCCTGTATCCCCCAATCTCTCTCTTTAAGAACCTAACCTCAAATCTCTCTCTCTCACACTCTAAACCACTAACCCCTAATATATATCTCTCTCTATGTGCCCCAACATACAACGCCCCAATCTCTCTATCTCTCTCTCTTTCTCCCTCTCTCCCCAAACCCCCACTCTTCACCCTTCTACCAATACCCACATATATATTTCCTTATCTCTCACTGACAACTAATCATCTCCCCATCCATATCACACATCTATATCTAACTTCCAATACTCCCCCCTACCCTTAGCAACCAACACTTACTATTTCTATCAATGTATCACCTACTCTGACCATTAAACAACTCCCCAATCTTTCTCACTCTCTCTCTCTCTCTCTCTCTCTTTATGTAGAAAAACCCCTAACCCCTCTTCTCTCTCTATCTAAACCCCTATCCTTTGATCCTTCTCTCTCTGTCTCACTCTAAACCCCTAGCCCCAGGAATCATTCATCACCCTCATACTACTACCCCCCTCTCTATTTCCCTCTCTCTCTCCTTATGCTAACCATCTCGCCATTCCTCTCACTCGCTCTATATTCCTGTTTCCATCTCTCTATCTCTATCTCTATGTCTCTATCTCTCTCTAAGCCCCTATCCCCCAATATCTCTCTCTAAGCACCTAACCTCAAATCCCTCTCTCTCTCACTCTAAACCATTAGCCCCCAATATATATCTATCTCTCTCTACCCCCACACACAATGCCCCCAATCTCTCTCTCTCTCTGTCTCTCTATCTCCCTCTCTTCTCAAACCCCCACTCTTCACCCTTCTACCACTACCCACATATCTATTTCCTTCTCTCTCACCGACAACTAATCATCTCCCTATCCCTCTCACTCATCTATATCTAACTTCCAATACTCCACTCTACCCTTAGCAACCGACGCTTACTATTTCTATCAATGTATCACCTACTCTCACCATTAAACAACTCCCCAATCTCTCTCTCTCTCTCTCTCTCTCTCTCCCCCCCCTCTCTCTCTCTCTCTCTCTCACACATTATCTCTAAACCCATAACCCATAACCCCCAATATCTTTGTCTCTCTCTTTCTCTAAACCCCTAACCCCCAATATCTCTCTCTCTCTCTTTATACCCCCAAACTGAAATCTATCTCTCTTTATCTCTCTCTCCACCTACTCAATTTCCCACTACTACTATTAATCACTACCCCTGGGATCTCTCTTTCTCTCTCTCTCTCTCTCTCTCTCTCACCCCCACCCTCACCATCCTTACCCTATTACCCACTCCTCACCCTCCTTACCCTATCCCCAACTCTATCTCTCTCTTCCCTAGCACTATCCGCCTCCCACAACCCCCTGCTCATCACATTCTCGTAACCACACACTCAGTCTCTCATTCATGGTCTCTAACCTACTCCTACCATAAACCATCAACCCCCAATCTCTCCATTTATCTCTCTAAAACCCTAGGTCCCTAACATATCCCTCTTTAAATCTGTGTATGACCCCTTCAAACCCTACCCCCCTCTATATTTATCTCTTTCACCTACCTCTAATCATGTCGAAATCCCTCTCAGTCACTCTATATCCCTCTGCACATACTCCCACCACCCTTAGACACCCACTCTATCTCTTTCTATTAGTCTATTACCCACTCCTACCACTATGTAGAAACCAGCAATCTCTCTCTCTCTCTGTCTACACAAACCCACTCTCCTCACCTTCCTTACCCTTTTAACCACTCTACCTCTCTCTCTCCCCTACCACTAACCATCTCACTCTTCCCCATAATTCTCCCCCACATGTAACCACCCATCCACTCTCTCTTATATGGTTTCTTACCTCCTACAACTAATCAGCAACCCTCGATCTCTCTCTCTCTCTCTCTCTCTCTCTCTCTCTCTCTCTCTCTCTCTCTATCTATCTATATATCTATATCCCTTCCAAATCCCCACTTTAACCTCCTACCCATACCTCCCCCCTCTATTTATCTCTCTCTCTCCTACCACTAATAATATTCCCATGAATCTCACTCACTCTATATCAATCTTCCCATACTCCCCCCACGATTATCCATGCACTCTCTATCTTTATGTCAATATCTCACTTGCCCTTGGCACTAACCACCTCTTGGATCTCCCTCTCTCTCTCATACCCTAACACCCAACATCTCTTTCTATCACTATCTCTCTCTAAATCCCTAACATCCAATCCATCTCTCTCTCTCTCATCCTAAATACCTAACCCCCAACCTTTCTCTCTCTCTCTGCCCCCTTTATCTCTCTATCTCCCTCCAACTCTCTATCTCTCTAGTATCTATCTATATCCCCCCTCAAACCCCAAATATTCATCGTCCTACCAATAATAATCTTTCCATCCCACTAAGTCACACTATATATGTCCTCCCCTACTCCCTTTAACTCTCAACCACCCAATATCTCTCCTTCTACAAGTCTTTCACCTACTCCTACCACTAACCACCTCCTCTCTCTCTCTCTCTCCACCCTCCCCATGCTATAAAATTCCCCATCCCCACTGTCCTACCTCTATTCCCCACTTTATCTCTTTTTATCCTCTACCACTAACCCCGTCCATCTTTTCGCTACTCCTCTCATCCACATAACTACTCAATCACTCTCTCTTTCATGTTTTCTCATGTAATCCTACTACTAACCACCACCCCAAGGTCTCTCTTTCTCTATCTCTCTCCGTCCCTTTCTCTCTTCCCAAGATGAAACTCCCACTCCTTAGCATCCTTACCCTATCCCATAGTTAATCTCACTCTCTCTCCCCCCTACCACTAACAAGATCCCTCTCCTCCCTACTCCTCTCCTACTCATAACCACTCACTCTCTCTTTTATTATATCTCACCTAATCCTTCCAATAACCACCAACCTCTAGTCCTTCTCTCTTTCTCTCTATCTCTCTCTCTAAACCCCCAAAACCCTAATTTCTCTCTCTCTCTCTCTCTCTCTCTCTCTCTTTCTCTTCCCTTCAACCCCCACTCTTCACCCTACTACCCCTACCCCCGCTTTGCATTTTTCTATCTCCCTTATACCACTAATCATCTATACATCCCTCTTCACATACTCCCTCCACCCTTAGCCACCTACTCTCTCTCTTTCTATCATTCTATCAGCTACTCCTACAACTAACCACCTTTTGGATTTCCCTCTCTCTCTAAACCCCCAACCTCTAATCCCTCTTTCTCTCTCTTTTGCTAAACCCAAAAACCCCAATATTTCTCTCTCTCTCTATCCCTCTCAAAAACCCTAACCCCCTATGTCTCTATCTCTCTCTAAACCCCTAACATCCTATCCCTCTCTCTCTCTCTCTATCTATTTATCTAGATCCCACTCCAAACCCCCACTCTTCACCCTCCCACCCCTAAAACCCCTCTCTCTATATATCTCTCTCCCCTACCTCTAATCATCTCCCTCTCACTTTCTCTAGATCCATCTTCCCATACTACCCACCATCCTTAGTAACCCACACTCTCTCTTTCTATCAACCTCTCACATACTCCTACCACTAACCAGCTTCTCTCTCTCTCTCTCTCTCTCTCTAATCCCCTAACACCCAATCTGACTCCCTCTGTCTCTATATCTCTCTATATCTCTCTGACCCTATCCATAAATATATCTCTATGTCATGCTCTCTCACCTACTTCTACCACTAGCCATCAACCCCTAATCTCTCTCTCTCTCTCTAAACCACTAAACCCCTAATATCTCTGTAACATACCCCTTTTTCCTAAAAAACATTTTATGTTGGAAACATGATCTTAACTTTTACTGTAAAGTTTTATATTGGACAAGTGTCCAAGGATGACTGTAATTTGCACAATATTTTATTATTAAATAAATTAAATAGGATACAAACACCTAAGGAGACTATTGAAATAGTGTTTACCGACCCACTAGATGGAATAGAATCTGGGGTAGAAGGCAATGGACAAGTGGCAGCTTCATGAGGCAGGTAACTAGCTGTTGGTATGGGACAACTCCCTTGAAATTTGGTCATAGTGCCCTGAAAGATGGGACTGGAGCTTGAGACTCATTTATTGAAAATTGACCACTAAAGACCTAGGCAATCTTTATAAGAGCCATTGAATTATGAACCGAGGTTCATCACTTTTCTTGATGAGGAAATTTACCTTGGGTTTTTCCTGCTTGCACCCAAGAGATTCGATGAGGGGATATGATAGTTTTTTATCATGGTGTAAGTCTTCCTGTTATACTGCTAAGTGCAGAGTTATACTGTTGAATGTAGAGTCCTAAAAGCTAAGGAGCAAGTCTTAATAGTTTGTTTCCTGTACAATTTCTGAGTGCCTTGCTTCTACACAGATTCTTCTACCTAGTGGTTCAATGAACAGGCTCAGTGGTCCAAAGGAGGCAAGTATATTGGTTGCTTCTTCTAGATAAGGTTGGGAAGAACAGGCCTCCTTGGGTGTTTGTCCACTTATCTACAGTTATAGGTTCTACTTGTTACTTCAGCTTCTAAGTAGTTAAATTATTTTCTGAAAGTATTGAGTGAGTATTCATTAGTTAAAAACTGTTAACATCCCTATGCAGAAGTAATTGTTGAATTCTGTTCTAGATATAAATATGTAGAATGATGATTAAAATAGATAAAATGACAAAATAAAATACCTTTTCTATATTTTTTCCCATACTATTTTCTGTATCGTACTCCAGTACAGAGAATGGAGATTAAGAGTGGATGAATGATATGCAATGAAATAGGTGAAATGATACTGATATATCCCTTTGGAAATCTTATTGTCTATTGTATTTTGTACATTAAATTATCTATGGCTAGTGTTAGAAAACTATAATGATATTCGTATTATGATGTTCTTTATAGCTTTAGAAATAAACATTTCATTTCGGTACAAACATAGAATTTCATTGAAAATCAACTGTTGTTTAACAATAGAAAGATACTTCACATCATTATGTTCATTTCCTTTCAAAAATTTTAGTATGCATAATTCAGTTAGGCATTCATCAAATACTTTTTGTTTTATAACCATAAATTTGTTACAAAAACATCCATGTTATGCAGAAACAATATCATTTAAACAATTGTAGTAAAGAGTAAAATAGGATTTATCATTTCTATATTTTCTAACCCCTGCAACAAGTTTTCTTTCATAGTAAGCTTCTTTTATGCATCTATTCAAAGTTTCTAGTTAAATACTTCTATCCATGGCTATCGACATTCTTGATAACCCTAGCCTTCTTTATTGTAAAAAAATTTCAATCCTTAACGTATATTAAGATATTTTCATATTAGATTTCAAAAGGGATCCTTTGTCTCAAGTCTACAGGTTTCATTGTAAACCCTAGGAGACTCAAAGTATAATTGGAAGGAGATTGAAAGAAAATCAGTCTTTCGACAAACTCATCATTTCTCTAGTAAAATACTAAGATTATTTTCCAGGTTAAACATCGACGAGAATAGTTACACATGTCTTAAACCTGTGTAAATCCATGCTAAGAGTTATTAACAGTTTGACATCATCATCATTTTAGTGGTATTACATTTTCCTAAGGTCACCTATGTATGAATTTGGAACGATACCATACGGCTATACCCTTAAGGAATTTAATCATTGATAGTAGGGTTAAGAACCGTCCAAATGGATGATACCCTCATCCTTTTATCAACATATTAAACCAAAATTTAAAACTTTTAGTGTCGTTGAGATACATTTAAATGTCCATTACAGTTTTGGCTCAGCTCCTTCCACAAACGACCAATTGATAGAATAAAACGATAGAGCTTGACATTAGATGGTGGTTTCTAAGTTATCCACAACAAGGAAGACACTTATCATTCAAATTTCATATAAAACAAGGAACCATATTAGTAGAACCATACTTATAGTTAAAACCACAAATATTTAAACCATTGTTCATATTATTCATTTTTCATCAGAAATGCTAGAGGTCGAACCTCATATGCAGTATCGTAAAATGTTGTGAATATAAGAATAACACACAGATAGGACAACACAAACCAATAACCATGTCCTCTTCACATGTCATACTCACTACCAACAACAACAATAGATAAAACTATCTCCCAACACCTTTGACGAAAGTCTCGGCTAAAGCCAAACTTAGAACTAGCAGAGTCACCATAGGAACCTTTGAGGCCTACCAATTTGAATGCTTGTTCCACTACTACTGCAAAGGAGAAAACCAAAGACATTGCTTTACCTGCCACAAGTATACGATTCTAGTTAAACCATTGAAGAAGTTAAAACGTGAAAACAAATACATTCAAACTTATATTTTAACCTACTAAAAATCGGAGCAAGATGTGAAAACTCACATTGTTGAAAGTAGACTTCGAACCAAAAGCCAAAATCTTTCTACAACTGATGAGAACTAGGTTCGAAGCTTGCATAAACAACAACATCAGAGTGGTTCAGCTCTGAGAGCCACGGTGGAGACCTGAAGAAGAGGTTACAGGTTCAAACCACGGAGGAAAATCGCCATTCTTGAAACTAAAGCCTAATACATCACAGGCATGTCGTCCATTCCTCCAAACCACTTCCAAACACAAAAACAATGCCATTAATAAACAACCTCGATGAATACGTAGTGGAGGATTAGGGTTTAAGCACCAAAACCCGAGGGGATATAAGATCAATGGCATGGATTTTTCCATCGTAGCACAACTACTTACAAAGTACTGAATACATTAATATCACATTTATTATTCCTTTCTACCATGAAGTCCAGCTAGGATAATTTCCATGTTATTTGATAGCATAGATCGGCATTGCAAAGACACTCACCACTTTTCATCACAGGTTACAAGCCACATTAGGCACCACCTAGATCTTCCACTCAGGAAGCAGGTAGCAGAGTAAATACTATGACGGGACACCTTTGCGTGCAAGCATTGAACCATTAAAACCTTAATTATCCTGTCCTTACCATTGTTTGTCACGTCTGCCACCTATCAAGTTATATATAAATAGGATAGAGTTTAAAACCTTTATGCAGTACCAACTAATTATCAACATATGTTAAAGTTGTTCTATCATAACCATAGCTTTCTTATTTTTTCATACCTTATACTAAGGCTTAACTGCATACATGCAAGAATTTCGCGGTAACAATATATTGTTTACATGCTACATAATATTTGCATATAGTATTACATGACATAAAGGATTGTAGGTATAGTGTATATAGTTTGATTTCAATAAGGTATGATGATGTGCATATAGGAAATGATAGTACTTTGCATATAGTATGTTTCCACAATTGGACATTTTAACAATCCATGTATTGATACACCATACTAAACCTCGGTCAGAATATTCTAGTCTACCCTCTAAACATTGAAATAAGGAAAGTTGGAGTGTATAGTTTACAACTAGAAACTTTAGACAAAGTTGTTTTATAAATTTATAAAACGAAGAATCAAGGTAATGGAATGACAAGCGTAAAGTTATTTATCATAGAATTTAATTGAAGAACTCCTCCCTTATGGTAAGTTATTAAAAGACTAGAGTAGTCATGGTAATCAAGTTGTGTGTGATTCCAATTATAAGTAGAAGTGATACTTACAAAAGTATAACTGAAGATCAAATCGTTAATAAAAGAATACTTTTGGTTATCACCAAACATCCACGGTTAACCGAAAGTTCATTAGGCCTTCACAATATAATTACTGCAATTTTGGTGTCATTCTTACTTGCAATATGCGAAAAGAAAGGTTCCAATGCTTTAGCTCCATAGCTAAGTAAGCCTCGGGGTACCCCGTGGGACCCCTTCATCAACATCCAAAAGCAAACTGCCAGTACATATCAAGAAAGAACTGTTTCACAAGCAAACTTAAATACACCACATGATTTCAAGTTAGTATAAGGAGGAGTCTGGTCACATTAAGTTTTCAAAAGTACGAAGTGTCGTTATTAGTAATAGTTATTAGTTAAAACACTGTCATTCATTTTATTTCCACATAGCAAGTACAACATTTAATGTTGTTTTAAAAATTTTAATTTTTTTTGAAATTACGGGATGTTACATGTGGTATCAAAGCACGAGTTCAAACTCTAGGCCTGAAATAGGATCACTAGTGCAAAACAGAAAATGAAAACCCAAAAGTTTATATTACTAACTTTTATTTTAATTTTGTTTTGTATATAATAGTTTGATATTTAATTTGCAGGTATGGATATACCGGAGGAATCAGCAGAGGACAAATCTCCTCGTAATGAGCATAATAATAATAATAATCATGAAGGAATATATGTTGAATTAAAAAAACCAATCTTCTGAACTTCTACGTTTTGTAAAAGATTTAAAATCTGAGATAAAAACTGTTAAAGAAAAAAATGAATGAATTCTAAAGGCGCAAGAAGAGTTAAATCAGATTTTAATGGATAAGTATCATAATGAGGAAAGAGGAAGGAAATCAGAAGTAAATTCTGATTGTGGTGCAATGTCCCACAAACATAAGAACAAGAAAGCAAAGAATGGTAAAAGTAATAGTTACTCTTCATCTTAATCTGATCGAAGTAACTATAATTCTCATCACGACAGCAGTGACAGTGATTGTTGTTCCAAGAAAAGGAAGCATAAGCACCATGAACAAATTTCAGGAGAGTTTAAAAAGATTAAGCCACCAACCTTTAATGGAGAAAGTGAAAAGGGTGAGACAACTGAAACATGGCTGTCTAGAATGAAGAAATACTTTCATATTTACGATTACTCTTCTCAGTTAAAAGTCAAGATGGATATTTACAATCTGACGAGAAATGCAGATATTTGATGGAAGGATCTTAAAAGAATTAAGGGCATCAAAGAAAGAAACATAACCTGGAGTATGTTTAAAAATTTATTTAAGAGAAAGTTCTTATCGGAACAGTACTATGAAGATAATTCAAAGGAATTTTATGATTTAAAATTGGGTACTATGAACATGAAGGAGTTGTGTAGCAAGTTTCTTAGCTTGCTGAGGTATGTACCTTACATGGTTGAAAAGAAACCTAAGGTACAAAGGTTTCTAAGTTGTCTACCTTTCAACATAAAAGACAGGATCGAGTATGATAACCCTTCCACTTTGGAAGAGGCTATGAGGAAAGCGAATTTCTATTTGGAGCAAAATAGAAAAGGGGAAGGAATGTCTGGCTGGAAGAGTAATAAGTATAGTCATTTTGATCATAAAAAGAAGAGTTTTAATAAAAAGTATGGAAGTTTTAAGAAGAATTTTAATAACATAATTTTTTCAAGTAATAATAATTACAGGGGTAATGCACCATAGAATTTTACTGCTGCAAGGAATATACCTAATAATAATAACAACAATAATAATAACAACACCAGGTATGTTGAACAGAAATCACCTTTGAAGTGTTATTATTGCGGTGGACCCCATACTAGAGCTCAATGCCCACCCAACAGAAAGACAGTCAACAACATTCATACCATACAAGCAGAACCTCTAGTTGGTGATGTAGCAAGAGGAATGTCTAGGATAAATGCAGCGCTCGAAAATCGTCAAGTAGACCATCAAACGTCTATGGTCGAAATCGAAGGTATAATACAAAACAAATCTATTTCCATTCTGATAGATCCAGGTGCAAGTTTGAGTTACATTTCACCTGATTTAGTGAAAAATTTGCAAGTTAAAAGTAAACCAGTTTGATAATTCATGGTTACTTTAGCTTGCGACAGGCACTAAAAGAAAGGTTATAGATTTTGTCAAAAGTTGTGATGTATTTATGAGTCAATTGAAAATGCAAGTTAATCTAAATGTTTTACCATTAGGGTCATATGACTTGTTGATTGGCATGGACTAGCTTGAACAACATAGAGTAGTACTTAATTGTTATGAGAAATATTTTGCTCTTTTGAATAATTAAGGTATTACTGAAACAGTAAAAGGAATTCATAGGAAGATTTCTGTAAGACAAATTTCTGCTTTACAAGTAAAGAGAGCTATAAGAGAGGGCTGTAAAATGTTTGTTGTTAATGTTATTAATGACGAATGTTCATCTAAAGAAGATAAGATAAAACTGGAGGATATACCCATCCTTAGGGACTTTTCTGATGTATTCCCAGAAGAAATTCCAGGACTACCTCCGAAAAGGGAACTTGATTTCACCAATGAGTTAGTAGCGGGTGCAGTACCAAACTCAAAGGCTCCCTATAGAATGAATATTTTGGAGTTAAATGAACTAAAATCTCAGCTGGAGGAATTAATAGATAAAAGCTACATAAGGCCGAGTGTGTCTCCTTGGTGAGCGCCAGTTATTTCTGTTAAAAAATGGGGGTGGTACCATGCAACTATGCATAGATTACCGTCAACTTAATAAAATGACCATTAAGAATCGATATCCCTTGCCCCACCTCGACAATCTATTCGATCAAGTATGCGGAGTAGATATATTTACTGAAATTGATTTAAGATCTGGTTATCATCAAGTTAGAATAAAAGACGAAGACACATTCAAGACTGCTTTCAGAACTGGTTATGGACACTATGCATTCGTAGTTATGCCTTTTGGGCGAACTAACCCACTGACAGTTTTCACGTGTTTAATGAACAACATTCTTCATAAGTACTTGCATAAGTTTGTAATTGTGTTCATTGATGATATTCTAATTTACTCAAAAACTAAAGAAGAGTATGACAAACATTTAAGAATAATTCTGCAAGTGTTAAGAGAACATCAAGTTTATGTTATGTTCAGCAAATGTGACTTTTATGAAGATAAAATATAGTACTTAGGTCACATTATCTCTAAAGACAGAATTTCTTTCGACCCGGATAAGATAAAAGCGATTAACTAGTGGCCTATTCCTAAAGACGTAATTGACGTATGGTCATTTATGGAGATAACTGGTTACTATAGAAATTTTATCGAAGGGTTCTCTAGAATTGCTAATGCCATCACCTCTTTGCAGAAGAAAGGGAAGAAATTCGTATGGGATCAAAAGTGTCAAGAAAGCTTTAATAAGTTAAAAGAATAATTAACAACAACGGAAATTTTAAAAATTGCTAATCCCAATAAGGATTTCGTTGTATGCATTGATGCATGCAACGATGGAATTTGCAACATAACCATATCACCGCTTTGTCATTGTAAAGAATGAGGTGTAAATTTTTTCCTCGACATCAACAATCAAGATATTAGTCATTTTAAACATCATTAATGTACCTCAATAGCTAGTAGCATTGCAGAAGAACATTGGTTCATCCACCATTGTTTATATAAAGCTTATACATTTATACATGACTAGCCATTGTTTTTAATCCAATATATGGCCCATTCCATTTCAACAATAGTACATAACCAATACAGCAGTGTAAACCCCCTTTTTAATTTAGAGTCTCTGTTCCTCGTGATCATTACATCACCACAAGTCCAACAATTATTATTTCACATGTAAACTTATGAGATAAACATTTACCATTGTAGATCACATTTGTAAAATAGAACACATAGTACACATAAGAAAGAGACTTGATTACGTGGTTCACCCAACTCTTTGGGCTCTGTCCACCAAGGGAATGTCGCATCTTTATTTATGAAAAGAGAAGTACAATCTGCAACATAGTGTGTCCAATATTTTCTACTTTCTGAAGCTTCTCACCGGGAGCACTTTCAAAAAAATATGCAACCCTCTATCTAAGAGGTATTCAGGGATTCTCTCCGACATTGATCACAAATCGATCAACATAAATTATTCATTGAGACATTGTCCCTTCTCCAAGGGTTCTATGACAGTAATGTATTAGGTACATGCCAAATGCAGGAGGTTTTCCCTACAAGGGCGAACATGCAAATTACATAACCTTTAAGTGGAAATGAAATGATACAGGGATCGTTCGCCACCCAAATTTGTGCAATGAACCAACCATATAGGCATCACTATTTATAAATCTATCCAATAAATGTATATGTAATTGGGAATCATCTCCCAATCATCTACTCAGACGCAATTAATAAAGTCAGCCACAATATATATCTATGTATTACACCATATAAACATCCAGAGAAATATGGGTCGATTCCCTTGAAGGGAGATCGTCCAGCTATAACCAAAGCACCCACTTCTAATCTCTTTGTGGCATTAATATATACATAATTAAAGAAGTATGCAAACAGTAATAAATATCATTCTGAGTTTATCCAACGTATTTCTTTTTACCTCTGCGCATTGGCATCACTATAATTAAATAACACCACACGGGGATCTTCCCAATCATGTCAAAGCAGCAACAAAGTAAAACATATATGTAAGACAGGGATTCATTTCCCATTCAAGTTCTGTGCGATGCGCATGAGGTTCAGGCATAAATATGTATATATTATATCACAAGAAAAATGTATACAAGGATCATATTTCAGCATGCAGTTATATGTACATAACACACAAAACCTCCCTAATAGTTATCAAAATAAAATAGCCTAGCATATATATAAAATATGTCGAATGGAAGGTATTCAGGGATTCGGCTTCTATTGAGCAGCATGAAAATGTAGCAATATATTAAAATGGCAGTGTAAAGGGGATCTGGGGATGTTCCCCCATCCTATGCACAAACCAGAAGCACATACAGCATGCAGTCATACATAATAATAATAATAATAAAGTATCAACATGGGTCTATCCCAAAGAAGGATACCCCAAGCTAAGAGCACAACAACAATATATATAATAAATTATGCAACGAAAGATAGGCAGGGAAGAGCTCCCTATCTCTGAGTATGCCTTACATTGTGCAATCAAATATAAATATCGATCATAAATTACCAGCAACAATGTAATTAAATAACATCACAGGGGTTACTCTCCAAACTTATGCAAAGTGATCTCCCAGACATGCAACAAATTATAAAATACCACAACCAACTTATGCGAAGTGATCTCCCAGACATGCAACAAATTATAAAATACAACAACTAACAATTAAAAGAAATAAATCTCCACACCGCCATCCCCAATGTCATCATCAACCATAAATTTAAAAGAAATAAATCTCCACGCAGCCATCCCAAATGGCACCATCAACCATAAATTTAAAAGAAATAAATCTCCATGCATATGTAAGCATTCAGAATTCTTTTTTTTTTAAAGAAACTCCCCAGGCATCTCTGCCCATACCCCTCAAAAATGAGAAGCTCTGCGCATTAAAGACAGACAGAAAATTTCCTCAATGTAACTCCCTCCACCCAAGAAGTAATAACGTACACTACTCATTTAGTAAAAGATATAAATAAAATAATAAAATGTTTTCTCAACTCTCCATTAAGAAGTAAAAAGTAAATACTAACCAGAAAATAATACTCTCCACTCAACTATAAATTAAGAAGTAATTACCAATAAGAAAAATAATTATTCTCCACCAAGAATTATAACTCACACATATTTAATAAAAAGATGAAGAAGTAATTACTAGTAAAAAAATAATATTCTCATCAAGAAGTGTAACACACCTATTTAATAAAAAATATATAAATATAATAACTCTTTCTTAGAAAACTTAATCTTTTACTCAACTTTTAAGGATTTAACCTTGGTAAATAGCCAAGTTAAAATAATAAAAAGAGCTCATTATCATTATAACGCATTATGATATAATTACAAAACAATAACAATATTTCAATACATGTATATATATAAAGCTTACATTCTTAAAATAATTATTATAAAACTAATAATGTTTCATAAATATATATTTATATTAATAATATTTCATTTTCTCAATAGTATAATTGATAAGCGAGACTATTTGGCATTTTCAATGTATTAATAAAATATATTTTTTATCTTAATAACCTTCACTTTTGCATAAGGTTAAGGTTACTAATAAAAGGTACCAAACCATATGGTATCTTTATACTCATATAAGTTGGTTTTCTCTCGTAATATCATTATTATAATGTATTTTAATGTTTTGCACATAAACTCCAAACATTAATATAGTACTGAATATTTCACCCTTATACATAATGCTTACATGTATGAAATAATTACATACATTTATAGGCATATAGTGTTTCTCTTTGTATTGTCACTACAATGCAATATATGTAATAATATTCTATCCAGGTGATAGCATAATTATATATAAATATATTTGTTTCTTCTATCTTTTTAAGGCACTAAGTAACCATTACTTAGTCCATTAGGTGGTAAATAGTTAGCTTATGTTAATATTTAGGTAGTGGTTCTAAAGGAGAGAACCCATGACGTCCCATGCCATGAGTACAATGTCAAGGACATCCGTAGGATTTTCTTAGTTTTACTTAACAGCTTTTAGCATAGATTTACTTAGTGTTAAGTTTTAGGTATTAGGATACTTTTATTGCCTCTCAGCGGTTAAGGGTAATTTCGGCATCCCCTTCAAGGACTAACCAAAACCCAAACAACTCAAGTAACATTTGGTGACCATTACCGTTCATTCAAGCGCTTGCGGAAACAAGATGACATAATTCATCTCCCGATGTTCCCAAGCTGTTTAAGCTCTTCCCCATTAGGTCATATCAAGAGCTGAGCCTCCTAATTCTAGCATTCCAACTTATCAATTAGAATTATTACCACATTGCTTACAATATTTGCTAGTGGGACCTTGGCCTTAGCTCATCACCATAAACAAGTACGATTTACATTTGCATTTACAAAAATAGCATGGGTGTCAAAGAGGGATATTACATCCTCCTCCCTTAAGAATAACACCGTCCTCGGTGTTCATGCTTTTCAACCACTTGTCTTCCAAAATTGGGTTCCTTTGTGCAGAATTCATTTGTAATCTTTTGCTTGCCTTGTTATAAACATTGAACTTGCATGATTTCTGCAGGTTGCTCTTTCTCATAACTTGTACTTTTCACAAACAATGCAAGTTGTTTTTCTAGCATTTGATCATAAATATATGCATACATGTGCTTTTTCCAAAAATCAATTACAACACAAGTACTCATTTTCCCTAGCAACATCATGTTGCATCCTTTTCATGGAAACCATTTTTAGAGTTTGGTTTTCTTACTAAGATCTTCTGGTAATTTCTTGCCCCTACACATTTGTCAGTATACATATAAATCCTTATCTAAGATAACATTTTCTCAATTCTAGTCATGGTACTTCTTTTATGTACCTTTTAGTCTTCATCTACTTTCTTTTCCTTCAAAACAATATTGTTAATGCTCATAACATAACATAAGATATGGATACTTCAACATAAATATGCAAACTTAAGTATACAAGTTCATAACATAAGTATGTGCGCATACCTCGTGCATGCATAGTAGGAAACACTTCGTGAAGCACCATCTCAACACATCACACGATAGTTTATGTGCCTTAGGAAAAAATGTTTCCCCCCTCAATCCCTCTCGCTTGATTCCAAGAACTCTTTTCTCGTTCCCCTCAATCCTTATTGCTTGAGACCAGTAACTCTTTTCTCATTCCCCTCAAGCCTTCTCTCTTGAGTCTAGAAAATCGTTTTCCCCTCAAGCCTTCTCGCTTGAGTCCAGGAAATCAAGCCTTCTTGCTTGAGTCTAGGAAAAATTATGATTACAGCAGACAACCCCAACAATCCCTCAACATCCATGAGTTTCCTGGAGTGGCCGTGGGACTTTTAAGTCTCTGAATCCCAGAATCAACCTTTACACACCCTCATAGGGTATTGCAATGCTCCTGCAATCTGGCAGTACTCCTACCTAAACACATCTCGTGTTTTAGTGCCTCACAGGGCATTGCATGAAAATGGTAGTTCTCCTACCAGAACACTTCTCGTGTCCAATCCCCGCTTCAATAAATTGGTAGTACTCCTACAAAAACACTTCTCGTGTCAAATTCCTCCTTCAATAAATTGGTAGTACTCCTACCAGAACACTTCTCGTGTTCAATCCATGTTCGGCTGTGGTTGTTCTGATTCAAACCTGTGCTCCGAACTTAACTTTCTCTTCTTTGTTCCTTTTCTTTGTTTAGATTTTTATTTAAGTTAGCTTTATTTCATGTTACCTTTATTTTAATTTGCAGGGCGCCTCTGCTTATCTTATTAGGGTGGGGGTTTTTTATTAGGTGTAGAGTTATATTTTAATTTCTCTTGATGCTCTCAAGATTTTTGCTTCTCTAGTCACACTATCTCATGTACATGCAACAATGTCCCATAGCATTGTATTACTGAACTCATGCAACAATGTCCCATAACATTGTATTACGGAACTCTTGGTTCACACTGTGGCTCTAATGCGACTATCATGGCCCACGGTGCTTTTGGTTGAAATCCTTTTGGTTTTAGCTATCTTCTCGCAATTGATTAGCTTTGTTCTGGAATGCCAAGTCCTTACTTCGTCCAATCAATTCCTCGCACACATAAACCAAATAGGTATATTAGATAAATCATCATGGAGTTCAAGTGTCAATCACAAAAGAAAAATAATATTTTCATATCACATGACACTTTACATAATCATAGTTCTTTGCAACTTTATCATCGATTTAAAGATGTTTGTTATTTAAACAAGATGCAATAACCTGAAAGTTCTGTTAGTCACCACAACATGCGACATAGTTTGATAACCAATAGGTCCACCTATTTACTTATCTTACTCATGCACTGAGTTTATCTCTTCATGAGACCTTGATTTTTATTCAGAATCTTACAGTATTCTTATCATACTTTATGCATAATATGCCCTTGTCTTCCAACAAGTCCCGCCAATAGTTACAATCTTACGGCCATGAGCTACAATGTTAGCACATTGAATGCTTTTTTTTCATTAATTTGTGTTTCTAATGAGGTGATAAGCTTACAACCTCGTCAATAATTCAAATGGTCATTCTATCGCCATTCCATTGCTTTGAACTTGCATCTTCATACATTTACAAGACTTATTGTAAGACAATTTCTCCATATAAACATACCTATATATATATATCAAAGAGATTCTAGAGAACATTTTCCTTCCTTCCTGAATGTATCAAGGGTAAATTTATAATCCAAATTATTTTTCATGTTCGTCCACATAGTACATAATACCAACACAAAAACTAAGCATCACCCTATGCTTACAATTTTAATCCACAATTCTGTTGGTCGAGGAGGTGATAATGTACCTCACCATTTGATTCCATATTTTCATTTCACTACAAGAAAAAAGGTCATTGGTGAGGGTCCAACATGTGATGAACCTTTAAAGGTTGTCACAAATGTCACAGATGATGACGGTCCTTAAAACATCATCGTTATAGGTGCCGAGATTCTCCTTTAAGGTTCGTCACCAAATCCCTTTCCAGTGACATTTTTAGTGACAGGTTGTTAAAGGCCCATTATTGATTCTCTCTTTGGTGACACTTCTGGTGACAATATTTTAGTATCCCTCACTAATACATGTTTATTTTACTTTTGGTGAGTGTAGTAAATGTTTGTCACCAATTATCATTATAATTGGTTTTTGGCGACACTATGTGAGCATTGCTATATTTTTCGACAAAAGAATATAATGGTTTAAGACAGCTAGTATTGTTATGGATTCTTTGTAATTAATATGTTTCCAAGGTCATACTACTCACAATACCCACTGATAAGGTCTATAAGCAATCTCTAGTGGTTTTCCATAAGAAAACACTAGCAATTTATAAGTACCATTCAAAAATGGATCCATAAGCAATCTGATCTTTTCGTTATTCGACATCAACAAAACTGATTCATATATCATGTTAGATTGTACTTCCAAGCTTTGAAATCCATTGGCATTAATGGAGGGATGTCTACTCATCCATGTTCTACTCCAACACCTTAATTCACATGGTTTGGATTGCATCACGAATGGTTTGGTTGAAGAATTTGCATTTCAGCATGTTTTAGCAAACAATTACAGGCTTGACTCAAGACTGTAGAATCTCCAGTTTCTATGTTTTTTAAATATTTCAGTAAAATACTGAAGATGAACAGAATGTTGGTAAAATGAAATGTCTCGTGTGTGGGGAAGGGAATCCTAAAAATGAACAAAACCTTGATACTCTCTTGGATTCAACCCTCCTAGTACAAGCAAACTTTCAGTTCTATTTAGAATTATTCTTTTTAAGTTGCAGATATAATGATTTCTTCCAGTAGAGTTATATCTTTAAAATCCATGGACGATCTGTATTTGCATGATTGGAAGGATTTGATCTCGGTTTTATCCCATGCCTATGTGGTATGCTATTCAAATTCTTCTCTTAATTCCGGACAAGTATTGTTCCTGTAGGGTTAAATTCAATATATTTTTCCTAATACTGTTTATAAATTCTAGCATATAAGAATGATTTTTTATACATTTCAATTAGCTTTTCAAGGTCATTTCATGGCTTATTATATATCATGACATGTCAGACCAAGTATTTTTGTTCAAATAATTTCCATAAATGAAGTGACCATTAACTCATTGATTTTTGGATGAATGGGTATATGCTGATTTGACCCCATCAATTGTCGTAATTAGCTCTATCCTTTTGTCCCTGCATGTCTGAACAATTATATGTATACCTGATTTGAAAGTTGGATTTCTTTGTTATGCATAAGTCAAGACTGTAAATACCAATTTGGGTTAAAGGATACTGGTTTGATCACCTAACTTCCTTTCAATAGAGAAAGTTTCAGTTGGCATGGCTAGTGCTCCACGTAGGGAGGAGCCATATTCCATTGAATTGTTGGATTAAGATCCCTCTAGTAAGAGGATTTTTCAACAAATTGGATTGTATGCATTTTTTAGTAAATTCAGAGGGCACAATGAAGATGTGACCAAGGAATTTGCTCTCAATTTCGATGGAGCTTGTTCTAACATTCGGGGGTTTCTGCTTCCATTTTTAGAAACGTACATTGCTCTCGTTGCAGGCTTGCCACAAACAAGGGAAAGATGGTTTAAAGCTGGTCGTTTGAAAAACCCTCACTCTTGGAAACAGTTTGTGAAGGTGGCTAATTCTAGTATTCGTTGGAAGAAGGGAGCTGAACGCAACTGTTTCACTGCTGAATGGGGTAATGCCATTTTATTTTTGCATAAATATTTGACTTGTGAAGGACGATATAGCCTAGTCTTTCTTTATCATATTCGGCTTCTCATTCACATTAAAGGAGAAGAATTGATGAACATTCCATACTTTTTGTGGAAGAGCCTGTTTAAAATGGCTTCAGCTTCCCAAAAGCATCCTGATGAGCGACTTGGTAATAGCTTGTATCATCATGGATTAATTAAGTTGTTGATCATGGAGGAATTACGGAAGAGCAATCTAACGTGGGAACAATTTTTAGTGAAAAAGGTTTTCAGGAGCAGGTTAATGATGATCCACAAGATTATGTATCACCCCCTCCAGCAGTTTAGACAAAATTTGATCCAGCACCAACATTTTCTGAACCAATTCAATCCCAACCACCTCCAAAGAGGCATAGAGATGATGAAGAGGTTAATAAAATTTTAGCTATGGTGAGAAGAAGATTTGCAAGGCTAGAAGGCATTTCTGAAGAAGTTATTGAAAAAGTTAGAACATCTGAAGATATGTTTTCGACAATACCCAAACGTCCAAGAAACTGTTATACACAGAGACAGAATTTAGAGTCAACGCCCTTGCCAGAATTGGAAGCTACTCAGTTTCAAGACCAAGCTCAAAGGGAAGAAGACAAATCTAATCAAGTGGTAAGGCCTGATTCTCCTGGTTTAATTTCAAGTAAGTTACAGAATAGGATTAAGAAACTTTAGAAGCAAGTTCGTGAATTTCAAGTTTTGGATAGATATGTTAAAAATGAAAATGAAAAGTTAAAACAAAGGACTAAACAATTACAGAGAAAGAATGGCGTTCTTAAGAAAAGATTGAAAATTTTGAGAAATCAGGATCACTGATGGAGTTTGCAAAGAAAAAGGTTGAGGAAACAAAATAAATTTCTTAGAGATAAATCAGTACTAAAGGAATCCGTACCATTGGCTGAGGATAATACAAGTTTGGAATTATGGGCTACAATAGCTGCAGAAAACATTCTTCTTAGTACCTCTAAAAGTTATGAAGATAAAGAAAAAGTCACAAATGTTCTCTATGAATTTTTTAATCAAATTCTTGATGATGTCTAGACTAATACCCTGGATTTAGCATCAGCTGAAGTAAATATTGTTAAATGGACTCGAAGAAATGATGAATTATATGACTTGGGCTTTATTTATCAACAACGATATAAATTTGAAGTACAACGTATGTAGGAAACTTGGTTTTCTGCTTACTTGGTTCAAGAACAAAAGTGGAAGTCCAAGATACAATCTTTACAACAGCAATTAATGATTAAAGAAGAAGAAAAGAGGCAAATGTTTCAATTTGTTGAGCAAACCATTTCTTATAGAAGTCCTGCTAGATTTTATTCAATGTACCTGCATGAACAATGGGTAGGCCTTCAGATGATTAGATTGAATAATAACAAAAAGTTCATGATAGGAAATGTTGATGACTTTGTGGATATCTATAATGACTCATCTACAAGGGAAAATGATTTGTTGTGTGAACTTTATCAGTTTAAATTCTTTCTAGAACATGAATTGGAATGGAATCCCAATTCTGTAGTAAAAGATATTCAGTTATGAGCCTTTTCATCTTTTATTCAGAATCAAATTAAGTGGGAAATAGGGATGAAATTCTTTTATAAGTTGGAATTTCAATCTGAACTTCACGTCATAGGAGAGCATGCAGATCCTGAAGTGGCCTTTTCTAGTCACAATGAAATCCTCAGGGATCCTATGAGGGTGAAACAATTTAGAATGAATCAGAGGTCAGCCTTATAGAGTTTTGAAGAACTTAGATCTTGTGGGACTTTGGCCTCTTTGCAGGCCTCAGGGACCTGTTGGAATTTGCTTCCTCCAGTACTCAAACAATGGGACCCCATGGGATACCCCTTTTTCCAGGTTGCCTTTTCAAGAACAAGTTTGTATGTGAATTCTCTACGAAGAAATGGTACTCAATGGCTTGGGTTAAGGTTCCATTTCCTTTTGCTCTGGTGCAGCAAAACTGAGTATAGTGTTGCTGGACAGTGGTATGATTTTGCAGAGAACTCTTCATGGATGGAAGTGGATCGACATTTAGGATTTCGGGAAAGAAATGGAGTAAGTCACCAATCTTACAATTGGACCGAGCTACATAAGAATTTACTATGGGGTGGATAAGTTTCATAGGGACATGCAACAAACTTCCTTCTAGGGCAGATGCTTGGTGCTTGAATTGTTACCCAAAGGGTAGGTTTTCACTTGGATCTCCATTGTGTTGTTACTTGATAATGAACTAGAGGATGTTAAAAAACTGTAATTTTTTTGTCAGGATTTCAGGTTTATTCAATGCACAATAGTGGAAATATCCGTTTTGTTTATCTAGACTCTAAAGTATGATATTTCAAATCTAATGATTTTCCCAAATATGTATTTTTTTGTTTATGTGAATTTGAACTTGTTCAAAAGAAGTGTATAAATTTTTCCTTGGAAACTTACTAAATCCCATAATTTGATATTTTATAGTGATTTTAGGAAAAACTTTGACCTTTTATTTCATGTAAATGAACCAACTAAACTATACTTGTTTTGTTACAAGTAGTTATAGAAGGGCCATGTTCACATGAAACTATTAGCATTGATTGTGAGGTAATCAATCCTGCAACCTCTTACAGATCCATTTTTTTCCATAAACCTAAAATAATGTTGAAAAGGTTATAGTTGCAGTCACTGTCCTTTTTAATTTCGATATGATTGGTAGACAATTAGTATGATTATCCTTTTGATCAATGTGTTGCATCTTCCTCTCGTCTCCTGGGCAATTGTACAATGTATTTAAGGCATAGCCATATTCATTATCATGTGGACTATCCTATAGCAATCTCTGGAGGTGTTTTCACATCTTGAAATTTTGTTTGTGTTTTGAATACGTTTCATGTTAGTCTGGTTCTCTTTAGTGTTTAGGGATGTATCCACACCATGGTTCCATACCTTATTGTATTCCATGGCTTTATCTCTGATATTTTTATGTCCCTATGGGAAATATAGCGATTGCAGGGACACAATTATATGTCTGTTCAAGATTTCTCTTAAGGCACACCCAATGTTCGACATTAGAAATAAAATTTTGATTTTTTTTTTTCCGTTATTTAAATAATTATTTTTTTTTGCTTTCATTGCCTTTGCACTAATGATTTATTCAATAAATATAAGCTCATGGGACTCTTCTGATAGGTGTCCAAGTAGACATCAATGGCCATTGAATTCTAATGCACTAATAACCGCCGCCACCCAGAGATCCGTAACTTTCATTGATCTTAGATTTAATGGGTTTTGGGAACCCTCATTTGGTTTCATTTCATATTTTTTCTAAGTCATGATAGGGTTCATCACTGCATTTGTATTTACATGAATATGGCTTGGTTTAAACATAGGTAACAATAAAAAAAAATCAGTAAGTTACATTGTGTTTCGTTGATTTAGTTCATCAAATCATGTTTTAAGCATAATCTATACATGTTTGTGGATATCATGATTGTTTTTAGTTGCTTTCCCATGGGATTTGATGACTGTCTTGTTTAGTGTTTTTAGACAGTTTAATAACGTATATCTATAGGCTTGGCCTAAGCCTGTAAGTTGAGTTGTTGTTTATAATTACATATGCACAAATGGAAATCGGACACATGGGTCTTATTTGGAATCATGTCACCTAGCCCATCCTCTTGTTGGTTGCTCCGAGTTCATTCTGATGTAGATTTTCCTTGAGCAAGCTTGAACTCAAGCAACCTATTGTCAATACTTTTGTATATCCACATGCAGCTAATTCTTCACTGTTTATGGAATTACTAGAACATTCCCAATTAGCTTCAAATCCTTCAAACCTGCCTTTGAATAGTTCTCAAATGCATTCACAAATTATTGTGCCAAAAAAAATGCTTCAAACAATTCTTCAATTCTACTCTAGGTTTTTAGAGTTCCTATAGAGATCATCCTCCTGTTCTCATAACTCTCTAGACTGCTTACTTTAATTAGTTGTAGGTTATTCTTTCCTTTTCCTTCGTTCAGAGATAGATGTTCTTCTCAGGACATTTAAAAGGTGTCTTATCGATGATTGATACAAAAAACTAAGTCATACAATAAGATACCGAAGACAGGTGAAGATATTTATGTCAACCATATCCAAGGATGGAGGAAGTCATTTACAACTTCATCCCTGCCTATTTTCCTTCTGTTAATGTTAGCAATCCGATCCTAGGACCTGTTTCTTAGCGACCACCATATACCTTTGAGTCCATCCTGCAACAATGAACTCAAGGTGTACCTAAGGTCTTTTAGAGACCTTAAATGCAAGGGGCTTCAAATGCCCACATGGGATGGTGTACTGTATCCTATTATGATCAACTAGGCAAGAGCTAGGTACAAGAGACATCCATAGTGCCATTCATATCCTAGACCTGAAGCTAATGAAATGGATTTCCCTTGATGTGAATGGGATCTTATTGCTCCCAGAGATAGCCACACTATAATTGCTATTGAAAACATGCTTGTTGTATAAGGTGGATATTTTGGATACCATTACTTAGGAGAAGTTGATGTTTTGGATCTTGAAACCTTAACCTAGTCTAGAGTACAAATCTTGAAACCTTAACATCTTGCAAATATTCGCCCAATCTCTTGAAATTAAATTCACCCACCCTAGTACAAATCTAGGTTGAATAACACCTCACTATGGAATATCATCTTGTGGTGTTTTTTTTCTGTTCCCCAAAGGGTAGGTTTTCTCCTGGATCTCCATTGTGTTGTTACTTGAAAATATACCACAGGATGTTAAAAAAATGTAGTTGGTTTCTCAGGATTTCAGGTTTATTCAATGCACAATAGTGGAAATACGCATTTTGTTGATCTAGACTCTAAAGTATGATATTTCAAATATAATGGTTTTCCCAAATATGTCTCTTTTTTGTTTATGTGAATTTGAACTTGTTCAAAATAAGTGTATAAATTTTTCATTGGAAACTTACTAAATCCCATAATCTGATATTTTTATAGTGATTTTAGGAAAAAATTCAACCTTTTATTTCATGTAAATGAACCAACTGAACTATACTTGTTTTGTTACAAGTAGTTATAGAAGGGCCATGTTCACATGAAACTATTGGCATTGATTGCGAGGTAATCAATCCTGCAACCTCTTACAGATCCATTTTTTCCATAAACTTGAAATAATGTTGAAAACGTTATAGTTCCAGTCTTTGCCCTTTTTAATCTATCTCTGTGAAGCTAGTTACTTGTATCAGACACGGCTTTTGCGAGAGGGAGCTATTGTTGGCAATATGGCAGTGTAGGTTGTCATTGATGGCAACTGGATGAAGACAAAGCCACAAGCAGGAATGATGACAAGCAATGTGAAAAGAGCAGATGACAATGGAAACAAATAGAGTAGATGGTTATGGCAGAGACAATGAAAGAGAAGCATAATAAAGAGAGAGGGAAATAGAATGTCTACCTGTCTACTTGTCCAATGCATTATGAAGAGAGGGAAATGCATAGGTAGAAATGACAGAGCACTATGATGATGGAAATCTAACTGGAATCGATAGTCTTCCATTCCAAAAGAAGTATTTTGATACTGATGTAAATTACTTCTATAGATGTGGCTGATCAGATAAACAAACTTTTCATGGTTACAGGAGATGCAAAAACCTGTAGAAAGAATTTGGCAGAAGGATGTAAAAGGGATTTGGCAGAAACATGTGACAAGGATTTTAGTCCTGCATTTACATCGCTTGTTGATGCTAATGATTCTCTGAATATTACAAACCAAGAGGATGACAGTTGTCCTCTATCAATCATGGACAAACAAGTGCAAATACACACTTCTCACAATATAGATATAGAAGGGAAAAATACTTCTATAGAAGAAGGTGCATTGCAATCTTGTATCAATCCTATTAATGAAACCCAAAAATCCAGTGAAGATCAAACATGTAAATATAGTCTCTGCATTCGATGGACCAGTGAACGGATGCCAAACCTCCAGCCAACTTGCTTGTTTTAGAAGAAGAAGCTGTAGAGATTGGAGGAGATCGAGGAGAAAGGAGATATAAGAATCCCAAGCCGTTTTTACAAAAGCTCGAGAAGCATACATGGCACTACGCAGCAGATAGGTTATTTTTGCAAATTGGCAAGGTTTAACGTAACCGTTGGAAGCTCTTGAAGGAAGGAGGCTGGTTAAATGTCTAATCAAATCCAAAGGAGCATACCCTGCAGCAAGAAACAACAAGGAAATGTGCCAGGGAATATTTCTGAGGACAAAGGATCGTGGACCGTCCGATCACGATGATCAACAGTGGAGATCACATTTGGCATTGAGGTTGTAATGTCCCCATTCAAATAAGTGCATAGTAAGACAATCCCATCAATCCTACTAGTTTCCTAGGTTGGATGGGCACATGTGGGATGGTAATAAGGAAGCTAATAAATGATATTTAGACATTAGAGGGGGTTCAAGTATTTAATAAATATGGTGAATAAATAAATTCAAGATAAATTCTAAGTGGCAAGTGGTTTTGGAGACATATGGAGGTGGTGGGACCCACACTAGCTTGATTTTTCATAATACATGGTATCTCTCTTTTGCAAATTCTAATTAATGGGAATGTGAACACTCTTGGGTGAGTTGGTAAGTCATAACACATGTCATTGAGCATCTTAGGTCGAATTGGGAAGGATTGGTAACCTCCATGGAAGATAAAGAGTCAAAGTAGAAGTTTGTGGACACTTGGGCTAGATTCCCTAGCCCCTATGACACCAATGATGGAGCATCTATGACAACTATGACAAATTGCAGACTTGACCTCTGACATCTGACCACTATGACATGTCAGCACCAAAAATAGGCTCAAGAAAGGTGAATATGGGAGTTGGAGAAGCCAAAGAGACTCAAAATTGAATTTGGGAGAAGATGGAAGGTTGGAACTAGGAGACAAGTGGCAAATGTGGAATATTTCCTAAATGAAAATCTATTGAATCTATTGAGAGGATTTCGACCCTTAGAAGGCTAATGTTGGTTATAAAATGTAGAAATGAAGAATGGGAATGGCTTTGGATGATTTGAGAAAAATTGCATTTGTGAAGAGAGAGCTAGTGGATGACTAGCTTCTTGCCTTAGCCAATTTCGAGGGTGAAAGATTCCCATCCAAGTTGGTGTTTGGAGAGTCCACTCAGGTCTTTCATGGTGCTTTAATGGAGTTTTTATTTGCATGTAGCAGCTACAGGAAGTTTCATGGTTTGGTCTAGTGCAGCACTTTCTCTCCACCGTTTCCAGTTTTGAAGGCATATTCATGCTCCTTGAGGGAGGGCGTTTTTGGTGAGCACTTGTGCTTCTTGAGAGAGCTTCTCATTATATATTTCTGATTGTAATAGCTTCATATCCTCTGTTATTAATATTGAGAAATTCTCAAGTCGAAATACCCACTGGTTGTATGCAAAACTATTGATTAATGAGCAAACAATGTCCATTTCCCTAATGCATTGATGTATGACACTATAATGTTGATTATTTCGAATGGATGGATGATTCTATGATATATTTGTGATCAATATACTTCCATGGATGTATTATACAAGTTTCATGTACTGTACTTGAGCATTTGAAGCATTTTTACTCAATTTAGTTGTATTGGGAGGTGAAATAGTGCCATTTCCCCAAAAGTCGAATTGGGGGGTTTTGTTGTTGAATGTGAGAGAGTTAGAACAGTAGTAAAAATAAATTAATGGTGAATATGAGACATTAATCACATAATTAACACATTATATACCTTTTTTCATAAATTTGTGGGAGTTTGGAGGCATTTGGAAGGCCATTTTCAGTGTTACCCAGGGGGGATTTGATGCACAAATTACTAGTCAAAATTACCTATATTGATCAGAATACAAATCAAGTTTGCAGCAGTATTTGGAGGGCCATAAAACATCCTTGAACATTATATTCAAGTCTAAATACCATTCATACACTCCTACAAAATATTTGGGAGCATTTGGGTTGATTTGGAGGTCAAAACAGTTAAACTAGTCAAAGGTCGAAATTGAGGAAAAAGTAGAAAAATTGGCATTTTAATAGAATTTTGAAAAAGGGTCATTAAAAGTGGTATTAGAGCATGGCCTTGGAACCTAATGGTATTAACAAGAAGCCAAAAAAATAAAACACCACCCTTTGAATCAGTAGTTGAAGAAGTTTTGGTTGAAGAAGAGATAGTAGCAGAAAAAGAGTTTTTTTCTAAAACAATGCGTAGAGAGGAGGAGGAAAAATTAAGACATAAGGAGGAATTTATTGAAGCCTTAAAACCATTTTTTGAAAGAATTACCATGGTTATGCTAGATGTGAATAAACAAATGATGAAAGGTTTTGAATTGTTGGGTAGCCAACTTTCAGTCAAAGGGATGATAGGAGATAATAGTGGTTCACACTCAAGTGAAAAGATGAAAGGGAATGAGCATATTTTCTCAAGTACAGGACCTCATAATAGACATGATGAATTTCAAAGCACACAAAGGCATACTGCACCTAAATTTCTCACACCCAAAGAAGAGCCCAATCTTGAATTGGATTACAAGAAACTAGTAAATGATTGGAACGATTTGAATGAAGAGTGTAAAAGAGGTGTACCACTTAGTGACTACATTGATGCTATGCAAAAGATTAAAATGAAGGGAGACAATAGGATTCCATTCCAACACAAAGAATTGAATAGTGCTATTGGAAAAATGTCACTTCCTACTTTTGATGGTTCTTCTCAAAATTCTGCTAACACTTCGGTGCAAAAATTGGATGTATATTTTCAGCTGAATCCTATGTTGGAAGAGGATGCATTAAAAATGGCCATTTTGCATTTGGAAGGAGATGCCAATGAATGGTGGTTTCATGGGATGAAAAACTTGGGTCATAATCAGGTTAAAACATATAGAGAATTTGTTAACAGGGTACTAGAAATATTTGAACAAAAAGATCCAGAATTGCCTTCCAAAGAACTAGCTCAATTGAAGCAAACTGGGTCCCCTACCGAATATATGTTGGACTTTCAAAAATTATCAGTCAAGGTGGTTGATGTATCTATGGGAAGATTAGTATTTCTGTTCACTGAAGGTTTGGCTGAACCCTTAAGAGGTTTGGTCAAAGCCCACAAGCCAACTACATTAAAAGATGCAATGAGCTTGACTAGGGATCTCGAAAATGTGCTTCCTAGAATGATATTTCCTCCTAAGCCTAGCTACAAATTTGAAAAGAAACCTTGGAAAAGGGATGGATATGATAAGAAACCTTGGAAAAGAGAGTCATTTGAGAGGAATAAAAAAGATGGACTAAACAGGGATGAACTTAGAAAAAAGAAATTGTGCTTCACATGCTTCCAACCATGGACACCGGGGCGCAAATGTACCAAAGGAAAGGCTCAATACATAGAAGTATTTTCTGACAATGAGGGGTATGATGGGGGCATGGATGAAGATGGACATATTTCAGATCAAGAAGAGGCATATGAGATAGCAGTAGAAGAGGAAAGACAAGAAGAAAATCAGTCTTCACCGGACAAAGCAAGAATGGCAATGCTTTCAGCAGTACCTCGCTATCATACTATCCGATGCAAAGGTGTGGTACAAGGACAAAGAACTTCAGTTTTGGTAGATGGAGGAGCCACTCATAACTTCATTGATGCAGAGATGGTAGAGAAAAGAAAGATACCTATTGAACCATTTGATGGCTTCACAGTTGTCATTCCCGGTCACAACACAATGCAATGCAAAACATGGGTTCCAAAGCTGCAAGTCACCATAGGTAACTATACTTTTGTTGATAGTTTTTATGTGGTTGATGTTGCTGATACTAATGTGGTTTTGGGAGTGCAATGGCTGTATTCAATAGGAGAGCATACAGTAAATTATCAAATTCCCGAAATGAAATTCCAAGATTCAAAAGGAGTACAAAGAATTGTGAGAGGGCAACACACTTATCCAAATCAAGTAGTAACTTGCAATAGTATGAGATCTATATTGAGGCATCGGGATATAGAATGGGCTGCTGAATGTAATATTACATCTCCCAAGCCAACTATAAATATTGTCAAACACCCAAAGGAGATAGAGAGACTTTTGCAAAAATATGAAAAGGTTTTTAGAGACCTTCCACATGGTAGGCCACCGGATAGGGGAGTTGAGCACAATATTATTTTGGAGGAGGGAACTTCACCCATTCATATACCACCTTATAGACATCCTAAAAAGTTCAGAGATGAGATTGAAAAAGCTATCGAAAAACTCCTAGAGTTGGGACTCATTAGACCAAGCTCTAGCCCTTATGCTTCTTCAGTAGTGCTAGTGAAGAAAAAAGATGGAACATTGAGAATGTGCATAGATTTTAGAGCCTTGAACAAAAAGACTATCAAGAATAGGTATCCTATTCCTAGGATTGATGAGCTCATGGATGAGCTACATGGGGCCAAATGCTTCTCAAAAATTGACCTTAGATCAGGGTATCACCAAATTCGAATGAAAGATGAAGATGTGCAAAAGACTGCTTTTCGATGTCATTTTGGCCACTTTGCTTGTCATGCCTTTTGGGTTAACTAATGCTCCAGCCACCTTTCAAGCATGTATGAATAGGATATTTTGCAAGCAACTAAGAAGGTTTGTTGTGGTTTTCTTTGATGATATTCTCATTTACAGTAAAACATGGGAAGAGCATTTGCAACAGTTAGAGATTGTGTTGAAAATCTTGCAAGAAGAGTCCTTATTTGCTAAATTATCAAAATGTGAGTTTGGGATGAAAGAACTACTATATCTTGGGAACATTATTGGGCAAGAAGGAGTGAAGGTACACATGGAAAAAATCAGGGCTATCTTGGAATGGCCATCACCAGAAAATATTACCGAATTGAGAGGCTTTATTGGCATATGCACCTACTATAGAAAATTTGTGAAAGGGTTCTCCAAGTGGACTTCTCCACTCACTGATTTGAATAAGAAGGATGCTTACAAGTGGGATGAAGTGGCTGAAAAGGCCTTCCAAAAAATGAAAGAGGTAATGAGTAGTTGTCCCATACTTGCACTTCCTGATTTTACTAAACCTTTTGTTGTGGAATGTGATGCTTCAGGTGGAGGAACAGGGGCTGTCCTAAAGCAATGCCAACACCCCATAGCATTTGAGAGAAGAAAGTTGCAGCCTCATGAAAAAATTTACTCCATCTATGATAAAGCAATACTGGCCATTATGCATGCATTGGCCAAATTCAGACAATACTTGGTGGGCAGCAAGTTTGTGGTGAAAACTGACCACAATAGTCTAAGACACTTTCTCACCCAAAAAGATCTAAATGAAAGGCAACAAAAGTGGGTAAGCAAGATTCAAGCTTATGATTTTGATATTGAATATGTCAAAGGAAAGAATAATATAGTAGCAGATGCTTTGTCAAGAAGGCCTTCTTTTTCTCTCATGGATATTGCCAAGGATTGGAAAAACATGCTACTAGTTGAATATGCCAAAGACAAATTTGCTTGTGATATGTCGGATGGAATCAAAGGGGATGATAATTATAGCATTTTGAATGGGCTGATATATTATAAGGGAAGAATTTATTTAGTTCATAACTCCAAGCTCAAGTACCAAATTTTGCAAGAAGCACATGATTCCCCACTAGCGGGCCATCCAGGGATCTTCAAAACTTATAGACAGTTGAGGCAAAGATTTTTTTGGAAGGGGCTGGAGAAAAATGTTCAGAAGTATGTGAATGAATGTAAAGCATGTCAACAAAACAAATCAGAACTTACATGTCCAGCTGGCCTATTACAACCATTGCCCATTCCGGAGCAAAAATGGGACAGTATTTCCATGGATTTCATCACCGGATTGCCTAAATCCTTGGGTAAGGATTGCATCTATGTGGTAGTTGATAGGTTGAAAAAATTTGTTCATTTCTTTTCTATTACATCATCTTTTAGTGCTGCACAAGTGGCTGATGTTTTTTTCAAAGAAATCTTCAGATTGCATGGGCTCCCCAAGAGCATTGTCAGTGATAGAGATAGTAGATTCATGGGTGCTTTTTGGAAAGAACTTTTTAGAATGGTAGGAACTCAATTGACTCCAAGTACTAGCTATCATCCACAAATTGATGGACAAACAGAGAGGATAAACCAATGGTTGGAAGGATACCTATGAAACTATGTGGGAGGGCAGCAAAAAGCATGGGCAAAATGGCTACACTTGGGTGAGTTTTGTTACAACACCACTTATCATATGTCAATAGGAATGTCTCCTTTCAAAGAATTATATGGTTATGATGCACTTACATTTGCTGACATTATATTTGGTGATAGTAGAGCCCCAAAGGCTAAAGATTGGGTGGAAGAGAGCCAAGAAATTTTAAAGCTCTTGAAAGACAATTTGCAGGTTGCTCAAAATCAGCAAAAACGATATGCTGATAGGTATAGAGAAGAAAGAGCCTTTCAAGTCAATGATTTAGTATATTTAAGGTTGCATCCTTATAAACAAACATCTCTAAAAAAGAATGGAGCAGAAAAATTAAAACCAAGGTACTATGGGCCATATAAGGTAGTACGGAAGGTTGGAGAAGTAGCATATGAACTAGAACTTCCGGAAGGGAGTAAAATCCACAATGTATTTCATGTTTCTTGTCTCAAGAAAGCTCTTGGTCAGCAAATAATCACTTCAAAAATACTTCCTCCTTTGGATGATGAAGGGCAGCTCACACTTGTTTTGAAAAAGATTTTGAAGACACGTGAAAGAAGGTTGAGGAGTAGAGTCATCAAAGAATATTTAGTGCAATGGAAGGACTTACCAAATGAAGATGCCACATGCGAAGAGGAGAATATTTTGCAGCATCCAAATCTGAAATTGCTTGAGGACAAGCAATCTTGGGTGGG
This sequence comes from Larix kaempferi, assembly GCA_027924585.1. Lineage (NCBI taxonomy): Eukaryota > Viridiplantae > Streptophyta > Pinopsida > Pinales > Pinaceae > Larix > Larix kaempferi. The sequence continues at coordinate 9,934,577 of BSBM01001763.1, forward strand.
GAGGACTGTAATGTCCCCATTCAAATAAGTGCATAGTAAGACAATCCCATCAATCCTACTAGTTTCCTACGTTGGATGGGCACATGTGGGATGGTAATAAGGAAGATAATAAATGATATTTAGACATTAGAGGGGATTCAAGTATTTAATAAATATGGTGAATAAATAAATTCAAGAGAAATTCTAAGTGGCAAGTGGTTTTGGAGACATATGGAGGTGGTGGGACCCACACTAGCTTGATTTTTCATAATACATGGTATCTCTCGTTTGCAAATTCAAATTAATGGGAATGTGAACACTCTTGGGTGAGTTGGAAAGTCATAACACATGTCATTGAGCATCTTAGGTCGAATTGGGAAGGATTGGTAACCTCCATGGAAGATAAAGAGTCAAAGTAGAAGTTTGTGGACACTTGGGCTAGATTCCCTAGCCCCTATGGCACCAATGATGGAGCATCTATGACAACTATGACAAATTGTAGACATGACCTCTGACATCTAACCACTATGACATGTTAGCACAAAAAATAGGCTCAAGGAAGGCGAATTTGGGAATTGGAGAAGCCAAAGGGACTCAAAATCAAATTTGGGAGAAGATGGAAGGTTGGAACTAGGAGACAAGTGGCAAATGTGTAATATTTCCTAAATGGAAATCTATTGAATCTATTGAGAAGATTTCAACCCTTAGAAGGATAATGTTGGTTATAAAATGTAGAAATGAAGAATGAGAATGGCTTTGGATGATTTGAGAAAAATTGCATTTGTGAAGAGAGAGCTAGTGGATGACTGGTTTCTTGCCTTAGCAAATTTTGAGGGTGAAAGATTCCCATCCAAGTTAGTGTTTGGAGAGGCCACTCAGGTATTTCATGGTGCTTTAATGGAGTTTGTATTTTGTAGGTAGCAGCTACAGGAAGTTTCATGGTTTGGTTTAGTGCAGCACTTTCTCTCCACCGTTTCCAGTTTTGAAGGCATATTCATGTTTCTTGAGGGAGGGCGTTTTTGGTGAGCACTTCTACTTCTTGAGAGAGATTCTCATGATATATTTCTGATTGTAATAGCTTCATATCCTCTGTTATTATTATTCAGAAAGTATCAAGTCGAAATACCCACTGGTTGTATGCAAAACTATTGATTAATGAGCAAACAATGTCCATTTCCCCAATGCATTGATTTATGACACTATAATGTTGATTATTTCGAATGGATGGATGATTCTCTGATATATTTGTGATCAATATACTGCCATGGATGTCTTCTACAAGTTTCATGTACTATACTTGAGCATTTGAAGCATTTTTACTCAGTTTAGTTGTATTGGGAGGTGAAATAGTGCCATTTCTCCAAGGGTCGAATTGGGGGTTTTTGCTGTTGAATGTGAGAGAGCTAGAACAGTAGTAAAAATAAAGTAATGGTGCATATGAGACAATAATCACATACTTAACACATTATATACCTCTGTTCATAAATTTGTGGGAGTTTGGAGGCATTTGGAAGGCCATTTTCAGTGTTACCTGGGGGGATTTGATGCACAAATTACTAGTCAAAATTACCTATATTGATCAGAATACAAATCAAGTTTGCATTAGTATTTGGAGGGCCATAAAACATCCCTGAACCTGATATTCAAGTATAAATACCATTAATACACTCCTACAGAAGATTTTGGGAGCATTTGGGTTGATTTGGAGGTCAAAACAGTTAAACTAGTCAAAGGTCGAAATTGGGGAAAAAGTAGAAAAATTGGCATTTTAATAGAATTTTGAAAAAGGGTCATTACAGAGGTTTAAAAAAAATTGGTTGTGTGGATGAGTATTTTATGTGTTTATAATGGTAGGATTCACTAATTTTCATTGACGCGTAGTGAAAAGATAGTGTGGGAGCTCTAGGTGTTTGGTTCTCCATGAGAAGAACACCAGCATGGAGCTCGAGACGCCTATGTGAGCCCCTATATTTTTCTACATGTGGCATCTCTGTTTGATGTGGACGAGGATATGACAGCGTTGAGATGTTGCAAACGTGGCAGTGATGTGTTGTAGACGCTGCAGTAAGTATCGCTGATGGAAAGTGCTACTTCGCAGCCAGATTCATGAGCGAAGTTTTGGTGGACTGCTAAAAAGATAACGGAGCTCCAAAAGCGTTCAATGTGTTTAAACAATAGCCTATGAGAAGTTTTAGCAGTATGCTAATATATTTGGTAAACAACCAAAGGATATCATAAGTTTTAGTATAAATCTTTAAGCTATGGTGTAAAACTTTGTTAGCAAAGTTTAAACAAATAGAGAAAAGACTAAGTATGGTTATAACTAAAACTAGTTTAACTGATCTACTTGTTAGTTAATAATCTTTTTGCACATTAAGAGTTTTAATGAAAGAGGTGTGAAGTCTATGAGGAGACACATTGTTTCTTGAAGAGGTGTGAGGAAAGTGTATAAGTATGGAGATATCATATGAAGAAGAAGTGTGACTGCAGTTGATACATTGAAGATCGAGAACAAACCAAAGAGAGTAGAAGTCCAAACAGTAAATGCAGAATTAATAAGGGTGGCAGGGTGGTGCTAGGGCATGTTGGTGCCTGCAAAGGGGAGTAGGTGCTCCTTGTCAGTTGTAGCTAACTAAATAGGGGTTTGTACCCTCCTACCAGTTAGTTAATGTATATCTACAGGCTTGGCCTAAACCTGTAAGTTGAGTTGTTGTTTATAATTACATATGCACAAATGGAAATGAGACACATGGGTCTTATTTGAAATCGTTTCACCTAGCCCATCCTCCTGTTGGGTGCTCCGAGTTCATTCTGATGTATATTGTCGTTAATCAATCTTGAGCTCAAGTAGCCTATTGTCAATACTTTTCGGTGAAAACGCGAAGCTGGGAAACAATTCCACGACAACGGAGTGAAAAAAAAAGAGGGCACACAGATGAAAAAGGGAAAAAAAAGTCAACCTCAAACTCTTGACCAAGAGTTAAAAAAACTTTAGGTTTAGGTTGAGAGTTTTGAGAGTTCAAACTCTAGGCCGAGAGTTTAAAAAAACTCTGGGCCGAGAGTTTGAACCAATCGTCGCGTTGTATTTTCAATAAAACTCTCAGATGAGAGTTTGGAAGGTATTTTTCAGGCGAGATTTTATGGTCAACAAAACCTGCAAAAATAACAGGCATCTTTCTGGAACCTGCAACTTCAGCAAGCCCGAACCCCTGCAAACTTTAATTATTATTTGTCGAAATTGGTAGCAATGTATTCATCTCTAAATTTAGTTTCCAATGATATAATAATTGTTTCATTTTGATTTGAATTACTATTTATTAATATTTTTTTTCTAAACCTTGTCCCTTAAGAATTTTATTACTCTGAAAATCACCCGAAATGAAAATTCAATATCATAACAAAGACAACACCAAAAAATTTGAAATTTCACAGAGATCATAATTGGCTCATCCTCTACAAAAGGGTACTTTTAGTTTTTCCACTAAGAGTGACATTTGAAAGAAAATGTGAAGACAAAAACATGTGTCGATAATGCACCATTTTCTTAACATACGTTGTTTCGATAAATAATAAAAAATTGTTCCCAAGTCTTAAAAAACTCAAGATATAGTCCAGGATTCCGTGTAGTATGTGTAGATTATGAGCCTACAATTTTTTTCCCTAAAATGAATAACCATCTATCAAAAAACTGACGTCAACACGGGTCACTCATCATCCATACCTACAATTTTCAAGTATATGTCGTTGGTTGCAAACAAATTTGTCCCACGACATGTCCATAAAAAAAATTAAAACAAATACGAGTAGAAATCTAAATCAATTCTATAAAACCTTTGTGTTTACTTAAACTTGAAATTCCTAAGGGAGATATAGGTTTGAAGAGGTCGAAGTCGAAAAACATAAAATTTAGCAGTTTTGTTTGTCAAAAACAAGCCAAAATTGTTTCCCAACTTCATGTTTTCACCCTTTTGTATATCCACATGCTTAATATGCCTGCAAGAGGGCTAAGGAGAATGCCCATAGATCTATTTGGGTGTTGTTGTAGGTGTGTTATGTGTCTTGGGGATGACCAAATAGATGAAAAGCTACAACAACACTAGTATAAGAGGTGTGATCAAATAGTTGTTTTGGCACTAGTCTAATAAAAGCATCAGATCTGTGTAAGTTAGCATCTAACACTTCAACATGTCTCTACTCCCACCTAGGTTTCCAGTCTTACATATAATCCAACCAACTCATATTATCATTGATAGTATAGATATGATTTTTTTCTCCAGTCCAAGCATAGATTTTCATGTTTACTTGTGGGTTATGGGCCCACTAGATTCCGCTTTGACCGTCTATTCTCACTTGCCTTGTGCTTGCTTACACCAGGATCGCTTGTTTCAGGCTCTCTTGCTTTAGGCTTGCTTCTTAAAAATTAACAGCACACTTCTGTGTCAAATATTCTCTTGTTAAAAAGGAAGGAATGCTTTTTGCTTTCCCAGAAATGTGCTCATGAATAGTACAGTTATAACATCAAAGCAATGCTTGCCATCTTGCAAACTTTCCTTTTTTCATTGCAAATTTTATTGTGTTGTTTAGCACAAATGCCGAAATACTGGAGCAATCTGTTCTTATGATAAATCCATGGTTCAACAAATAAATTCATAGTTCTACTCAGTTTTCTTTCAGGACACTTATTCTCCAAGATAATTTTCCTCACAAGTTCAATCAAGGAGTTCCACCACTCTTAAAATTCTGTACCAACAAATATAATTTGATTACCAACAATTTTGTCTAACAGGACAAGTCTTAACTTCTTAATTTAAATTATTTACCAATATTTCATTACCAACAATTTGATTACTTTAGTCTTATAACCAACACATATTTGATTACCTAGGTGTAGACGTTTCCTGTAATATACTCAGAAGAGTTACTTTTAGAAATGATTGTGCCTCTTAGTGTCCAGTCAACTCTAGGAACCAAGTGACCCTATTATAGGGTTAGTACAGACCAGAGAGAGAGAGATAACTGGGCTATGTTATGGTCAATCAAATAAAATCAACGACAGTTAAAAGGCCCAGTTCAATCACAATAAAAATGAGCTGACAGCCAGCAGACTGAGGCCAAAGACACTCACGGCCTCCAATAAGGTACAAGGACAAACCAAAGGGTAAAAAAACCAGCTAGTAAGGTACAAGTAAAAAAGAAAAGAGTGGGTATAAATTAGACTCCTAACCCTTGGGACTAAGGGGGTGTACTACCTCAAATGTGGAAAAATTACGTGCATAGTTATACCCACAAGACAAAAAACATAAAAGTAAGTACAAATCAAAATATAACTCAATATCACTAAAAGACCCAAAAGGTGATACGCAAGGTACCACAAAAAAATGAAAGGACCAAAATTAAAGGACAGTCTACCACAAGACCAATAAACAACAGGGTGTAACAACCAAAAGTCAATCAACCATTGTGGGGAATGTACAAATAAGGTCAAATTTATATTGCAATAACTCCTTGTAACTACCTGTTATTTGACATGCCAAAGAGATGGAAGGTCAAATAATGTCAAATATATGCAATATCTCCTTGTAACCACCACTTATATGCAATAACTCCCTATAACTATCTCCTGTAAGTCAAATAGGACCACCAAAAGGTCGTATGATAGCAAGCAACCTTCCTAAATAAGGTTTGGAGGGTGGTACGAAGTGGGTAAAAAAGACTCATAACAACTTGGACAAAGGGGGTGTACCTCAAATGTGGACAAATTACTGTAGTACCCACAAGAGCAAAAACATAAAGGGTGATACAAATCAAAATATATACCAAGATGAGTAAAAGACCCTAAAGGTAAAAGGAAAGGTACCACACAAATATTATCGACAAAATGGAAGGACCATAAGACAATCAATCAAGGTGGGATACAACCAATCATCTCTCTCTCAAATGTACCATTGCTCCATATAACCTGAAATACCGTCATCACAGTAAACGAAAAAATCCACACTGATGATGTGATCACGTGGTCCTATAGACTACTCCTAAGGTCAAGTGTTAGTGGCTCCATCAAGGGGTGTTCAGTTCCTTGAGAAGACCATCTACCTCAACCATCTCAAAGACCTAGGAGAAGAGGACATCACACATCATCACATAATTGGTAAATGACTGTGTGAGAACTCAAAAACCCTAAAGCAACCTAGCATGCAGAAGGGGAGCGAGGAAAAGACAAGGATGGTAGGCCAAAGAAGCAAGCTCAAAAAACTGTACTGGGACGGATGTCGTAGTAAGAGAGCTAAAAAAAAGGTGGCCAGAATGCCAACAAGCAGCACTAAAAATAAAAAGACCCTCTAAAAAGGTGAGATAGCAAGCAAAACCTCCTAACTAAGAGCTAGAGACCTCAACAAATTGTATCCTTTGCAAGGTGATGAAATCCAAGTCGAGCAATACGAAATGAGAGACCAATAATGGAAGGATATCCCTCTACTGAAAGAGATCCTGGGTAAAAGAGCCCTAGTAGAAAAGTCACTAAGCTACCTCGTTCATGACACGTAGAAAATGGTTTTCAGTGCTTCTGCCTTATCACCCTTGTATCAGCAATATGGTGGCCGGAGAATACAAGGAAGACAATGATCGATGTTGCCTTAGGGCTAAGTGGAGTGCGGCATTCCACAGAGTCCGTCTGGTTCTCAATCTCGCGACAGTTTAACCCCTGAAACAATAGGAGGCCCATCCAAAAACTGGTCGATGACCATGTCAACAAGTACAAGAGGATTTTAGTGCCCTAGATGACAACAACTATGTCTCAGATGATAATGACAAGGGGAATTATTTTGATGCCTATCCCCGATGTCCTACCTAACTAACAAATTCTTTTTATCCTCAAGCAAGGTTAATGTGTGTTGAGTTAACGAGTTAAATTTTAATGGTTGTATTACTCAGTCGGGTGATGGAAGTGCAACTCGTGGTGTGATGACTGACTCAAACCATGCAAATGCATAGGAATAAAATAAGCCTTTCGTTCCAATGAATGCTATCTAAGATAAGGAGAGAGTTCTTTCAAACTATAACTAGTCTTTCAAATTAAATGAATGCAACAAGTGTTCAAGTTCATTCATGGGACCTCAAGGAGAGCTTCAGATATACTCAAGTCATGCAAATGAATTCATCACATAAAACAAAGTGATAATAAATATAAGGAATTGTATATATCCATGTTCATAATTCTTTAGGCAGACTTATAACATTCTTCAATCATTCTTCACGACAACACAATGATAGTGAAATACAACTCCTCTTCCTCCAGGAAACCATAATGTGATGAACTTGCAATAATTAATTAGCAAATACACGAGATATCATAAATAATAGAACACAAAATCACTTTTATATTGATCACGGGCCACTTCGAGGGGGCAACCTCCTTTGAGCAAGCTCAATACAATTAACTTCACGGTGCCTTCATAGGCCTCAACACACACTTATATACTAAGTCTAGGTGCCAATACCATGGGTCAATACTATGTGTCAATACAAACCATGGGCTAAGTCTAGGCACCAATACTATGAGTCAAAACCATGGGACATATAATACTATGGGACGACTTACAAAGCATATGCGTCCAATACTATGGGCTAATATAAACTATGGATCAACAAATACTACGGGACGACTTACAAAGCATATGCATCCAACAACAATATACTAACAAAGTAAAGACACGGGTTCCTAACATCTACTCTTCCTTAGAAAAAGCTTTGTCCTCAAAGCTTTAGATGTCGAAATTGATGCAGAATCTGAAGGAGTGGGTCCCCTGTAGCATCCTCGGGTTGCATTCCGAGCCACTGGCACCTTTGGAGTTTCAGGGAGGATTGCATGGAAGGCTGTAGATGAAGAAGAACCATATCAGCGATGTGAAAAGTGAGCTCAGAACGGTGTTGATTGGCTTGTTGTTTCAGTCGAATTCTTGCCATGTGAAAATTGTCCTACAGAATGAGAAGAAGCTGATCACGGTTTCGAAGAATTGAGTCAATTGCTTGAACTGTGGAGCTGTTGAAGGTGTATGGAAGAAAAACTAGTGGCGCCTATCCAGAGACTGCTTCATATGGTGTCTTTTGAGATGTGGTACTATACCATTGGAGCGCTTTTAGGAAATCCATAGAAAAAGTTGTTCGAATCTGTGGAGGGATGGGAAAGGGTTCGAGCAGTCCCGAAAGGAGGGTTGTTTCACCCTTGTTGACCTGGAAAGTATCACAATCAACCACCATCCATTGAATTTTCCTTTTGAGTCCCTACCAAAAGAAGTTACATTGTTCCTGGTCATATGTTTTGAGGAACCTAGAGTGCCCTACTGATGAAGAAGCATGGAGTTCATAGAAGAGATAGCCCCATTGAATAGATTGCAACCAATTTGGAACAAGCAAAGAAATAGTTGTAAGAGAAACTGGGTCATCAAATGTGCGAGGAGGAGCATCTTCCACCATATTGTCCTTACCCTTCTAGTAAGTGGCTGCATAGTCATAACCCATGAGTTGAATAACCCATTTCAGGTGTGTTGGGGAGGAGACCCATTGTTCCAGGAAAGTTTCCATACTCTGGAGATCAGTCTTGATGCAGAAATAATTTCCCAATAGGGATGGCTGCCACTTCTGTACTGTATGCAAAATAGTCATCATTTCCTGCTGAGAGGTAGATGCGGCTAAATTCTTATCGAAAAGGTCTCTTGAAGGCAACAAGCTCATTGGTTCAGCAAAGACACTTGCATATCTATCCAAGGAAGTAGTGGAGACTGTTGATGGGTGCATCTGAATGGAATGGAGCTGAGTGATGACACCATGTAAATTCTTCTTAAGTATTTTTTCCAGGCAATGTGAACTGATGATGCAGAGAGACCCTAGTTGTAAGCCCATAAATTTGTTTTGTGCCCCATTGACTGAAAAATGCATCCAAAGTTCAGCAAAATCCCATAAGATGGGGCAAAGTGTGTGTAACCATTAAACTCCCAAAACCACATCACATCCGCTTAAGGACAAGGCAAACATGTGAGAGCGCAGGTTATAATCTTCCATAGAGATACGCACATTGTGACACTTCCCCTTGCAAGGTAAGGTGTCCCCATTGGCAACCATGACTTCAAAGTTGGAGCAAGGATGGACAAAACAATTAGCCTATTTGGCAATCCGAGGATCAATGAAGTTATGAGTGCTACAAGAATCAATGAGTATGGTAAGAGGGAGCTTCTTGAAGTATCCCTTGACTCGCATTGTTTGTGGGGTGGTGACGCCGGTTACAGCATGGAGAGAGATCTCGGGTGGGTCGTCCCTAGATGGGGTGTCAACATGTGGGTGTTGAAAGTCGACCTGATCATCTATTATATCTGGAGCTTCTTCATCAAGTTCTGAGGCAGGCGGAGAATCCACATCCAAGAGATAGAGCTTTTTTTGAACAAATCTATGTCCCCGAGTGAATTTCTCATCACAATTATAACAAATCCCTTTTTCTCGGTGTGCCTGCATCTCTGTTTCATACAATTGCTTGATAGGAGTTGGTTGAGGAGAAGGCGTGATGGGAGGTCATTGGGAACCCATATTTCTGAAGGGAACAAAGGTGGGTTTGGAGCATTGTTGAGCTGCGATCTTGTCCTCAGCCAGCTTAGCTAGCTCCAAGACTTCCATCATTATGTTGGGACAAAACATTTTGACCTCTGAGTGGATTTCATCCTTGAGACCACTAATAAAACAACTCCTGTAGAATTCATCAAACAATCCTTCTGTGTGATTGGCTAGTTTCTCAAATTTCGTCTGATACTTTCTCATTGTGCTAGTTTGGTGAAGTTTAGTGAGTGCTCCTGTGAAGTCGTCAAAAGCACTAGGACCAAATCGTGGCAAAAGGAGTTGGCAAAAATTTGTCCAGTTTGTCTTGGGATGAGCTTTGATGTACCAACGGTACCATTGAAGGGCTTCCTGTTCCAAATGAAAGGATGCAAGTGGAACTTTCTGGACATCAAAAGTATTATGCAGACTGAAATATTGTTCTACTAGGTATATCCATCCAGTCGGATCAATACCATTGAAGCGAGGAAAATCAAGCTTCGGCCCATGAAAATTGATGGAAGAAGAGAACCCGGTGGCTGCAAAAGATTTTGGCTGTCGGTTATTATTCATGGCTGAATGCTGAAGATGGAGGCTGAGAAATTTTTCATCCAGATCTTGGAGTTTGGTTTGGATGGCTGCAAGTGCTTCCTCCATGGTGTTTGCTCCTGTGCGAGTGACAACCATAACCATTAATTTTTTAATTTATTTTTTATGTGGGGGGGGGGAATGGATAGAAAAATACAAACACAAGCTTATTTAGTAAGCGAAAATTTGGATTTGGGAAAAAATCAAAAGGGTAATTGGGGTTTGACTAGGTTTTCGACACTTTCTGAGGGACAGGGAAGCAAAAAATGGGGATTTCAGAAGCGGGAACTCTGTGGTAAAATTTGAAGGCAATCGTGTGAAAATTGAAGAAGTTATGGCAAACCCTAAAAATAGACAAATGTGGGATTTCTGGGCTTGGGAAGTGGAATTTGGGATAGGGTCTTCAGGAATGAAATATGAAGAATGGGATTGCAGGGATGTCAGTGAAGTTTCAGGGAAAACAGAGTTCAAACAAGGGAGATAGGGCCGAAAAACAGAATTTTTTTTTCTTTTTTCCAGAAATGGATCAGCAACAGTGGCGTGGAAGGGATCCGCAATAGATGGATCTGCAACGACGCGGAAGGGATCGAAAACGGATGGATCTGAAATGATGACTGGGTCTAGAACGACTTTCAGAATAGATCTGAAACGGCTGGATCTGTAGTCGAAGTGATCGACAATAGTTCAACTAAAAATAGATATGGAGCCCAGGTATGTACGGCTTCCTAACAGTTTAGGTGTTTCACTCGGCCACCAATACTGTCGGACGTCTTGCGTATTGGGGCAGTACCCCTCACTCCATGGCTCAGGTAAAACTAATAACCACTTTGCCACAAATGACAGCTCTTGGTTTACCTCACGGGTGGGAACTGATCGATCAGGTAGGGGTTGTTGCCCTTTTTGATGGTAGGTCCTCTCAATGGGCCAGCTACTTTGGGGTTCCTATGGTACTCCTCACAATTAGTTTTAGGGCGTATGCCCAAGTACTTCCCACAGTTAAGCGGATAGGGATTATTCCCAACTCTGAAGCTGCAACAGATGCGAAAAAAAAATTTGGCAGAAATTCCATCCAATGAGCCCAAGAAAGTGCTCTGATACCAGATGTGATGAACCTACAATAATTAATTAATGCAAACACATGAGATATCAGAAATAATAGAACTCAGAATCACTTTTATGTTGATCATGGGCCACTTCGAGGGGGCAACCTCCTTTGAGCAAGCTCAATACAATTAACTTCATAGTGCCTGCATAGGCCTCAACACACACTTATATACTAAGTCTAGGCGCCAATACCATGGGTCAATACTATGTGTCAATACAAACCATGGGCTAAGTCTAGGTACCAATACTATGAGTCAAAACCATGGGCCATATAATACTATGGGACGACTTACAAAGCATATGCGTCCAACAACAATATACTAGCAAAGTAAAGACATGGATTCCTAACACATAAAATACATCTAATTACATCATTCATTATGCAGGACAAAATTGTGAACTTAAATAACAGTAATTTACTATTATTGATTACAATGTGGCTCAATATGAGGAGTGTTGCTAGTGGTCTTGAGTTTCAGTATGGCAATGGTGACGACTGGCATGGGTCACCATTACCAAGCTGAAACTCAAGACCGCTAGCAACACCATTGTAAGCCAACTTTATTTGATATCCAAAATAACTATTAGATGGTTTTAGATAATTTTGCACCAATTTCAAATGGAAATCAAAATTTATAGGGTTTTGGTGAGTTCTGGGCACCTTGCAGCTGCATAGGAAACCCTAAAACAATGTTGGTCATATTTCACGGGGTCATCTTTTCAAATGTTGGACATATTTCAGCCATTGAATAAGTACTGGCAGTCATAATTATGAATTTTAGGCCACAAATCTCAGTTATCCCTTGCAACAAGTTATTGGAAGTGGAACTATGGAACTATGGAACAATCAACACTTGATAAATAAATGAATCCTTTTTACCTTCTTCTAGGTTTTTGATAGCTAAAAATAGGGTTAGGTTTAGAGTTTTGAAATCCTCTTAGAACCTGTATTATTCTCATAGAAGTAGAAGGTCATATTCTAATTATTGTGAGTTGACATGATGAGACACTGTGGCCTTTTAGAGTTCTCTACAATATGCTTTTATCTCTCTTCTATATTAGTATCACCTCCACACTTCTAGTCATACTATGGATGACCAACACCTAATGGAAAAGTGAATTGTTTTCCCTTATTTTGCTAGGTTTTTTATAGCAAAATTCTTTTGGAAACTCTATGATACTTTTAGAAGTAGAAGTCCATATCAGAATTATGGTGAGCTGACATGATTTTGTTGAGTTGACTGATTTTGCTAAGTTTGACTATGCTTTGAGTAATTTTGACCTTCCTTAGACAACACTGACTTTCAGAGCGCTGATTTGACTATCCTGGACTGGGAGTTGACCAATTTATGGGCTATTTGTCCAATTTTTGGGCTATTTATGGAGGATAATTATTTAACTATGCTCTATGTGTGATAGGAGGCTTAAACAAAAATAAATATGGATAAGGGTACGTCGACTCTTCTCCATTATTTCCCAATGAACTTTATGGATAAGGGTTGTTTGACTGTACTCTATTATGGCCTATGGAAGAAATATACTACTCTATTATGACTCTACTCTATTATTCTATATCCATGATTGATATGAGATTCAACCACTCTAGGAGGATTTATGTTAGAGTAGATAATACAATATGTAAAAGATAGTACAATATGTAAAATTATGCTCTTCTAGGCAACTAACAAGATACATAGTAAATATGTGAGGATTGAAGAATCCATCTCACAATAGCCAATTTTTTCGCAAATAGAAGGTTCTTGTACAAGCCTAAAAATAATTTATATTGCAAATTCCACATAGTCCATGGAAAAGGTCCCTCTCTTGAGGATGTTTTATCTAATCTTTTCTAGCATCAAGTCACATTGAGGAATATGGGAGAACCACCTATTGACGTCAAGCTCATTCCAAAGCTATCTCTTCATCTTCTTAGCATGAGTTGAAGAAGTATAAAGGAGAAAAAACTCACATACAATTTTTGTCATAAAGAAGGCCACACCTTCACATGTTGTATTTCTTGTCTTCAAAAGATTAAAGAGTTTGGGAAACAAACAAGTTGTGACAAGGGAATGCTTGAAGATATTGCTAGATCCTCTCACAATGCACATCTTGTCTTGCATTGAACATTCTGGCCCTCCTCTTCATAAGAATGGATTGCTAATTCTAAAGCTACCACTCATAGGACTAGGAATCAACACTTCTTTGGTTGCTGATAGTAGCACAATGGAGAGAGTGGTCATTGGTGATAAATCAGCCTTGTGAATTTTAGAATGTGGTGTTGTTATCATCAATACCATCGGGTCTAGAGATGTCCTTCAAAATACATATTCTAGGTGTTGGGTCAAATATTTCTTCTATTTTTTAATCACACACACCAACAAGAAGGTCACCTTTAAGCTGAATCAATTGGTTGAAAAGGATGTGAATGATGGATTTAAAGTGGTTTCTTCAGGGATTTGTGATGAATCTTATCAAATGTACAAGTTGGGAAAGACTTTGTACTTGAAATGCAAGGATTTTTTGCTATGTTAGCCAATGTTGGAGACATTGGAATGCTACGGGATGAATGTTTGGGGCATACAAATATTGGTTTTCAGAATATGAGACATTTGCACATTGCTAATCTTCAAAAATTGATTTCCCTAGTGGTTTCTATGAATGGTGGGTGTTGGGGAAACACTACCAAGAGTCCTTTGGATATACACACTTCAAGCCAAGGATGAAGCATTTGGGAAATTCAAAGAATTCAATTCATTAGTGGAAAATGAAAATGTGGAAATGATTAAGTATGTTATGATTGATGATAGAGGAGAAAATACCAACCATGATTTCAACATTTCTCATGGCATCTCTTGGTAGAGGACTCTTTCCTACACTCCACAATAGAGTGGAGTAGTTGAACAAAATAATAGATTTATTATTGAGATGGTTTGATGCATCGTTCTCTTGTATCGAATTGAGCTTAAATCATGGGGAGAAGCAGTTGTTTGTGCAACCGACATCATCAATTAGACACATACTCATGATCTTCAAGGTATGACACCATACGAAAAATGTTATGGAAATAAACTCTTAGTGAAGAATAGATTTATTATGGAGATTGCTCGATGCATGCTTCTCTTGAAGCAAATTGAGCTTAAATCACGAGGAGAAGCAGTTGTTTGTGAAACACATGTCATCAATTAAAGACACATAATCGTGTTCTTCAAGGTATGACACAATATGAGATATGGTATGGAAAAAAATCTTAGTTTTGTATTTCAGAATTATTGGATCAAATTCATGGGCTCCTGTTCTCAGTGAAAAGTGAAGCAAATTGGAACCTAAAAATCATATATTAATTACTAAGAAGATAGATGCTGCTAAGGGCCTTATTTAGGGCTTTTCCAATACTAATTTTATGGAACTCTTTTCTCCCATACTGGATGCTCCTTCCATCACTCCTCTAGGATAATTAGTTCAATGATGTTGAAGAAGACTTTTTTATTGACCACTTTGATCCAATGCTTATGCCTCTAGCTAGGTCAAGGCCTACAAGTGGGTCATATCCACACTTTTAGACATTGCTGGTTTTCTTATTGTTGGTCATATCGATCAAGGGATTCATTTTTTACACAGTTAGGGTAAAATCTTCTTGAAAAGGAAAACAAGAAACCCTTTATTCATGCATTTGCATCAATAAAACTAACTATGGGGCGGTCTCAAGCAGTGGAGTAATAAAACCCTCTTTCAGTTCAAAAATTCAAGGGGGTTGCAGGGAAGAATGGTTAATGTCCTTACCAAATACATCGAGCCCTTTTTTTCCATTGTTCGTCTCTTAGTCGAATATGGTCTCTACTGGAATGCTTTCTCTGGGAACGTCAATATCCTCTGGATTTCCTCCTCCAGCTAGTGCGCCAATATCCTGATCTACAATGTGGCCTCCACTGGCCAAATCAATCCCCTCTTTTATCCTATGGGAGTGGGGTTTCTCTCTGTAAAGGTCTCGATATCCTCCAGGACCAAAAGTATCATTTGCAATGGGAGCGTGGCTTGGAAAAAATCCAACTATCCACTGTTCTATCCCACCTGTACTGCTGCTTGCGCGTCTGCTCACTCCGACTGCTAACTCATCGGGTCACTCCCTCTCCCTTGCCACAATCACAAATTACCGCTTGATCTCAAACCCTTTTGTTTTGTTGGTAATTTTTTTTTTTGTATTTTCTTTTTAATTTGAATTGATTCATTTTTTTAATAAAATCCCAACCTAATATTTTATAAACAAATGAATGGACAAATAATGATGCCCTTTTTTTACTTGGTTCATGTCAAACTTTGGAAATATCCCGAGATAATTTCCAGTATTCTAATATTGGAAAACCCCACATAAATAGGGGGATATTCTACATGTGCACCCAAAATAGGGTGGTGGTATTAGACATGGTCATAGAATTGAGTTTTGGAAACCAATGTCTAATGAAGAGTATATCTAGGCCTAAAAACCATGGCCCCTCTTCTAATACGTTCATGTGATTATAAAGATTGTTGAAAAAACATAATAAGGGCCTTTGAATGACAAGAGTTTGAGAAATATGTGTTCCATGTAGACTTTGTAGACTTAGTCCATAATGGTTGTAAATATCAATGACTTTGTTCATCTCTAGCACTCGTAGCTATAAAATTAGAGTAATTTCCAACTTGTCCACAATGAATCCTCTAATGAAATAATCTAGATGGAAGGCATCTGCGAGGTCTTATTTCTATATTCAAAGTGCATGATCCTCAAAGGAAAATGATATGGTCTATAACCCTATCTTTTGTTCCTATGGATTAGTCCATCCAAGCAATACCTAGTGCATGAAACCTTAGAATGGCCACCATATTGAACATATAGGCCAAATATACCCTGCTAAATGTATTTGCGATGTCACATATGAGCATTGATCCCCTATAGACAAATATTTTGTCTTAAGACTATGGATTTTGGTGCTAAGACATTCTATGGACTCCAATATTAACCATCCTTGTTTCATTAATACTTAAAATGAATGCCACATCTCCTTTGCACACTAAATATTCCTTTTTTAGGGAATGTGTGGGGTGTGGGTTAATATGTGTAGTCGATAATCCATATCATTTATTTGTATTTCCTTAAATATTATATGTTGACCATTGGAATGAACTAAGCCTTAAGAACCATCCCTAGTATTATAATTATTAAGTGATGACCATGTAGCATTTATAGACTAAGTATTCCCCATAAAGACAATATAAAAAATCATTACCATTTATATGATGGATATAGAATAACTCAATGAAAAGAATAATATTTAATGCTCAACATAAAAAATGCAAGGCAGGATGTGGAAAATACAATACTTAAGCTTGAGAATTGTGTGTTTAGTAAAAGCATAGATTATCATTAGGGATAGGAATAGCTCATTTGACCCTTCTCTTGACATATTTTCATTCAAACCCTCAACCTCACACATATTTTTATCAACCCTCAAACCCATACATTTAATTGAGACCCTCACTCCCACATGTAGTATATTTCTTCCCTAGGGCATAATAGAGTAGAGTCAAACAACCCTTATACATAAACTTCATTGGGAAATAATGGAGAAGAGTCGACTTACCCTTCTCCATATTTATTTTTGTTTAAGCCTCCTATCACACATAGAGCATAGATAAATAATTCACATCCATAAATAGCCCAGAAATTGGACAAATAGCCCAAAAATTGGTCAACTCCCAGTCAAGGATAGTCAAATCAACACTCTGAAAGTCAACGTTGTCTAAGGAAGGTCAAAATTAGTATGTGCACTGAGCATATATAGAAGGACTCAAATGAGATGGATATGTTGTTTTATTTTTTTACCACATCCTTGAATCTAGTCTAGGATAATGATGTAGCACCCTTACCCAAAATGTATCCACACAAATAAGAAACCAAAGAGAGGGAAAATCATTGCAACTATAATATTCATACAACACAAGTGAATTCACTAGATGCCTACCAATATAAAACATTATTATCTAAGATTCCATAGCAGTCCCCATTGATATTGGGTCTATAAGGCTTAAGCCCCTCATGGGGAAAGTGCCCCCACCTCTTAAGTTTTGTCTAAATATACAACTTAAGAGTCTTTGTATTACTATATCACATTCATTAGTGATTGATTATTTTTCTTAAGTCTTTCCTTACTAAGCTTCTCTGTGTTTCGAGAATAATTTAATATTCTCTACTAAAAAGGGACAAGCATGTGAAGGTGGAAGCTCTTATGGCCCCTCCCCCCCCTCACATCACTCTCAATTCCCCATAACCCGACAAAAATATCTATGTACAAAAAAATTAAATGTCTATATACAACATGTTTCTAATTATAACATACATGAAAATGGAAACTCACTAAGAAATAGTTAATTTATTATTACTGCATACCTCATAAACTTAAAAGGTCTTCATCATCTTCTTCATCCAAGTCATCGTCTGTACTATCATCTGATGATCTAGATTCAACATTGTAAGGATTGGCCATATCATCATCGTTGTCGATGTCAGTTACGATCATCATGTCATCGTCGATATCATCTTCATGGAGTACATTGTATGATACATCATCTGATTCAAGAAGTTCTTCGACGTCTTCTACTAGAACATGATCATCTAACTCATGTTGATCATGTTCATCTTCAACGACGTCTTCTTCCTCAAGAACTTCTTCATTACCTTCATCTACGTTATACTTTACCGTCCTTCTTCTTGGATTGTGTCTCATAGCAAATGACCAACTTGCTCTACCTGAAACCTCATAGTAAAATACCTGTTCACATTGGATTGGAAGAACACAAGGCTCTGTTCCTGGCTGAAACAACGTTGTATTTACCATGATAAATCCATTATCATGTTCGATAATTATTTTATCGGGATCACGTTGTTTCAATCGAAACCTATACCATTTGAAAACGAATAGAAATAACCTGAAGGAGTTAAAGTCACACTGAAGATCGTCTTCTAGATACCCATGGTATCGATTTTCAGAGAGTTCTAGAAGTCTGTCACTTCTAGAAGAAACATTGGTCACCTCAAAGACCGCAAATATCCCACAATCAGATGTTTTCTTTGTTTCATCCAAATTTTTGATGCGATATCTACATCCATTGCACCACATAGCCTTATGGTGTTTTACCTACAACAAGCCATACAGGAAAAGATTACATAATGATCATCCAATATTTATGATTAACTAGTGCATGTTTATAATGCCCTACAAGGAAAAAAATGAGCGTGACGTACAATGACATAATTTTTACAAAAAAAATAGAGTGGATGATTAATATGCTTACCTGCTTATCTTTCAAACCTCTTGCTAAATCAATTTCCCTTTGTGTTAGATTGGTGTCTCCATTGCGATGTGCAACTTTAACCAGTGAAGCCACACCTTCCCATGATATTCCATGACTAGACTGTTCACATTGTTCGATCCATACCTTCATCCAATCAATATTGTCTGCGATGTATAAATGAATCACATCCCACTCTCAACCAACTGTTTGATGACAATAAAATTAAAATTCAATACAAATGTATAGTAACTTAACAAAGTATATTACACTCTAAATTGATGCAAAATACTGAATATAAAAATAGAATATGTATGATATTATATATACATAAAAATCACTAGTCAAATGTGTTATATTACCTTTCACCTTCCTCGATCTACCTTTCCCCTTCGGGTGCTCCCCTTCGAAATTCTTATTGGATTCTGGATCACAAATGCGACGTAAATTGAGCTTTTCTACTAATTTAGGAAGATATTCACTAATATACAGCATGTTTTGGTATACCATATATCCCTCCATCATAGAACCCTCAACATATGCTCGTTGTTTGACCAAACCCTTCATAAATTTCAAGTACCTCTCAACCATCCACATGGACCTTTAGTGCGCGGGTCCGCACAGTTCAATCTCCGCAACTTGGTGTATGAGGTAGTGTTCTTGTGCATTGAAAAATGCTGAAGGTAGATGTTTCTGCATTTCATACATGAGATTAGGAATTTGTCTCCTCCAATACTTTATGTCTTCTTTATGGAATTCTTTAGATTACAACCATCTACAAGTGACATGACAACCAAATCAAGAGATTAAAGGAAAAAAGCATTATATTAAGTAACATGAATTAGAGAACAAAAATAAAATGTAAGTTCAATGTTGAATTAAAAAAACACTAAGTGCATGGAAAAAATCACCACTTACCTCATGTATTTCCCAAGACTATATATTATTTGCATGACATTGTTGTTGAAGTTGTTTGGGATATAGAGAGGTAGAAAAAATTGTAACAATAATATACAAATCATTTCATTTTATCAACAAATTAGAGTAGACAAACAAAAAATATACCAACCATATTGACTGGAATAGGAAAAAAATAAATTAAATCCATGCCATAATAATTACCTTCATGAAGACATGCCAATTGTGAGTCTTGACCCCCGCGAAATCACCTTTCTTTGTTATGATATTCTTCATGTTCACACAAAATCCGGTGGGAAATTTAATTTTTCGAATGACTTCTTTTACAACATTACTTTGTTGGTCCATTAACATCCATGGAAGTGAGTTGATATTAATTTTCTCTTTGTTGCTATGAAATTGAATGGCGTCTTTCATTGCATGGTTGCTATCTTGAATGTCTTTGCAAATTTTGACAATTTTTTCTTTGTCACTCCTTCCATCCAATATTCGCCATAATGTTTCGGTCACATTCTTTCCGATATGCATTGTATCAAATAGATGAGAAATTTATAGGTGCTCATAGTAAGGCAACCTACTAAATTGTTTACGATAACTTTTCATTCCTCGTGGAAGCCCATTAATGCCTTCATGATCACATGAACGACAATCATGAAATTACATAAATCAATGTCAATTACAGTAAACAACACACAATATTAAAAAATACAATATAACATAACATATACGATGATTCATTATATGTACCGTGACGATTTCTATTATATTGCAACTTCCATAGGCGAGATGTCATTCTCTGTGGTTTTAATGTAGTCTCTTGCTTTCCATCGAACAAATGTTTTTCGGTAGTTCGATACCTGTGATTCTTAGAGAGGAAGTGCCTATACTCATCGAACACCTCCTTTCCTAAGCTTTTTGAACAACGAGATTTGATCTTAGGACCAAAACCTGTACATGCAAATTTCCTCTTTGTCTGAAGACCTACATAAAGAGATGGAATATCTATGTCAATGATAATTATATAAAAATGACTGGATTATTTAGAAAAAAATGCGTGTGTAGTATATTAACTAGTAGTTCGTAAAATTAAATGCATGTAAAGTGGAACTTATAATTACATGCCACAAAAATGGGTTAACCCTGGGGCATAATGTATTGTCCATACAAGCATTGCATGGAATTGAAATCCCTTTGTCATATTGGTCTAGATACATCATACATAGTGATGCCATTCCATAACTTCAATAGCTCGTCAATAAGAGGTTCAACATATACATTCATATCTTTGACTTGGTACTTTCCTGATTGTTTTGAACATATAAAAAATATAATTATGAGATGTACCATTTAGATTATATATATGAAACCATATTGCACAATAGAAAAACATTAAATATATATATATGACATTATGCGACAAAAATACGACAAATGAGATACCACTACATTAAAAAAAAAACTGCAGTGTTCGTACCTTGAATAACCATCAACAACATTATGTGCTCCCTCTTTATTGGCAACCATGGAGGAATGTTGTTGTTGATAACAAAAATAGGCCACACTAAGTAAACAGATCTCATCTCTGTAAATGGATTGACACCATCTGCTGCCAAAGAAATCCTAAGATTACAAGGTTCTTCTTTAAAGTGAGGCCATTTTTCCTCCATATCTGTAAATGCAGACCCATCTGCAGGAATCCGAATATTGTCATCCTGACTTATGTTCCGTGCATGGTAATCCATAAACTGTGCTTTTTTTTTGCACTTGAACAGTCATTGCAAACATGGAATAATGGGAATATAACGTAGAATCTTGCGAGGCACCTTTTTAGTTAGTTGATATGTGTGATATCTACTGATATGACATTCAGGACATTCTATTGTAAATTCATGTTGATTGTAATATAGAACATGGTCATCGAAGCATGCATGAATTGCTTCAGATTGCATTCCAATTTCTTTCATGATGGAAGATAAATCTCGATATGTGTGAGGTAAAATATTTGATGGTGGTAACAAATATTCACCTATCATGCTACAACAAATTAAAATAAAAATCTAGTTAATATAATATAGAAATAATATTAATGATACAAATTTCATCCGTAATAATTTGACTTATATATGAATTAACAATAAAATACACAATCATATTTATTTTGTGATGGAATATATTACATACCTTAACATCCGTGTGACTGATATGTTTGAAAGACCATTCATAATCTTCAAGTTCATTATCAACAATATAGCAGAGAGAAGATTTATCTTGGAGCCCTCATAAATGGGTTCGTATGCCTTATCAAGAACAGGTATATCATGAATATCATCAAAATGTTCATCATTTTCATGATCATTATCATCATCATCAACATCCATTCCAACATTAAAAGAATCATGGATCAAATTATTTGTAACGTCATCTTCAACTATGTTATTAGTATGATCATCTTCTTCAATGTGATCATTAACTTGTTCTCCAATAATATTCATAACTTTCGGTACTTGTTCTGGAAGAACTTCCTCTGGATGAAGTGCCTTAGGATGTCTTTCTTTTATAATTACATGAAACCATCAATAGATAAAAGTTAATATAAGAAATTCAAACGCAAAATGTAAAAATTTCAAATGCAAAATGTAAACATTTATGTGATGCATTTAAAATGTAACAAATTTTGTACTGTATACTGTTGGGATGAAAAGAATAATGACCAATTGTACTATTGGTCAAATAGGTGCATCCAAACTATACAAGAGACATAATAATTGACCCAATTACTTAGAAAATCTACTCAAATATAACCCAAAATTTCTCATACTATACTCCACTAAGGCAAGATAAATGATGCTATGGTAATTTCTATAGAGAAAATATAAGAGAAATTACAACATGCCAATATAGTCGTTATTTCTATTGTCATGATGGAAAGTGTCACAACTCTAGAGAGTTAATTCCTTTCCCGGTGAGTGGGTTAGTCTCACTAACGAACAAATAAATGAGTTATTCTACTATACCCTAGATTCAACATGCACAAAAGAAAAAAATATTATAATAAATATTTAATATTAAAATAATATTTATTGTCCATGTTAGTCCCCATCTATTGAAACCACGATCAATACAAAAAATTACAAAAGCAATCAAAATAGAAACATATATAATGCAAAACATACAAATGGATGGTATTCATGTCCCCCCTCAGTGTGCCCATGATCCCTACAATGTTTTCTGGCTATTGTGATCAAATATCTTCTCCTCTTAAAGCCCCTGCATTGACTACATGGACAATATCATTTCCCATCACCCCTTCTTTCAACTCCTTCCCACAATCTAGCAAGCAATTGTCGATTTTGTTCGTCTGGATTAGGAATATTGTTGGTTGACATTTTATCGTAAAGAGCTTGAATGAAGATTATCAATCTTAAAAAATGAAGCTCCACACTTCACTCTCTTGAATCACAAAAACAATGGAAATAATGAAAAACAGACCGCCAAAAAACAGTCCTCCGAATAAAAAAACTTCTGCAAATCGTCGCTTGTATAGCAAACATGTCGGAATGTTTCACTGTTTCTAAGTTTTAAAAGTCAACCTTCTATTGAATATCCGATGCCTTGAACCTAGTTACTGTTGGAATTTTGATGTCGGATTTCCGACATTATTGAGTGATATATCTTGGCATTGGATATCCGACAGCCTAAGGCTTAATATGTTGTCAGATATCCACAAAGTCGTTGGATATCGGCATAGACGTTGGATATATGATGTCGCCTTCTATCAATTTTAAAAAAATGATCAAAGTTTGAAATTTTTATGGTGAAATCCGATGACACAGCCCTTTTCCGTCGGAGGTCATCGAATTTTGGGTCCAAATCCACTAGTGCAAGACTCTAAACCTAAGCTATTTAGTTCACCCTATAAAAATAAAATCGCTTCTAATCAATTTTAAGATTAAGCATTGATTTTAATGGTTGTAATTACTCAAAGGATATGGTTGTGAAACTGATGATGTATATGACTCAATGGTATGCACAACCGAAAAACAGTAGACTCATCTACTCAATAAAAGAGCATTCCACTAAGATGACAATCAATCCAACAATTTGAAATAAAATGCAATATCTTTAATGTTTAAATGCACAAGCAACTCCTGAATGAAATCACAAGCACTCAGATGCAAAATGCAATACATAAATAAAATATTTTTGTATTTTCTCTTATAAATGCAAGGAAAATGCAAAGCAATGTTTTTGTATTTTTTCAATATAATGGAATGAAAAAATGCAAGCAAAATCCAACTATTCAGTAAATAATTGTAGAGTACATAAAGTAGAAAACCCAGCAAAACCCAAATAGTAAGATTCATCCAAGCTAATGAGCTAGAAAACAAAAAAATGTGAAAAAATTCAAAGCTCAAAAACTAAGAGAAAGACAAGTTTCTGGTCATGAATAGGGCATGGAATAGTCAGGAAACATGCCAACTAAGACTCATGAATACTCAGAATCAACCCAACAAACACCCAAGGCCAAAAATCAAACAATCCCAGAGTTGTATGCAACTGTTTAGAGAAAAGATGCGAGTAGATGCAAACTACAGTTCAAACAGAGGCGAGTAGACTCGGTCAAAACAAGGTTGACCCGCATACAAGGAAAATAAAATGAGCTCAAAAAAGGTCAAAGAGCCCAGAAAAACCTAGATTTCTACTGTGGATCCTGACAGCCAATCAATAACACATAAGCTCGACAAACAACAAATCAAAATAAGGACAAATCCCTAAAAATGGATGTTATCCCCAATGGAGTCACCATTTATATTATGGAGAAAAATTCCTATTGCTTGGGGTATACCACAATGGACAACAGACTCCCAAAAAATAACTCAATTCCCAATGCAATGCTATATAAATGACAATGCTATTATAATGCAGAAAAAACCAACCTTCAACCGGATGTTTGAAGTAGATTCCCATTGAGCTTTCAACCTCTACACTTGAACCTGCATATTAGTCTCAACAACAAGTACAAGTAAGTGCATATAATATGTGAAAGACATTAGCATAATCAATAGCATGATCCATGATATCATAAGCGAATATAACCCAATGTAACTTAACAATATTCACAACATCATTTGGACAAGAAAATGAGTATTTTCCTTTAACAAAGAATAAGAAGTACAACGATATGACCTCTTGCCGGCAACCAATTTGAACCAAGAACTAGGTCTCACAACTTGTGCCTCCACCACTTCAATCCCCCATGCAATGGAAAACTCAAACTACGAAAGGAGTTCACAACAATAAGGATCAATGAGTGTAGACTCAAGTCACGGTAAAAATCCACTAGAATTATCTTGCTCTCTCTTTCTGCTCCCTTCGATACACCATAAGAGCTCAATATATAGCCTTCCAAAGGTAAGTGAAAGGACACATTGAGGTGTTTCAGGGTATATAGAGGGCCAAAGGTCACCCTAAGACTGCTTTTTGGGAGTAAAAGGTAATTTTCTAATGATTTTTACCATTTTACTTGGTACCCACGGGCTATAGTGGAATAGACCGCGCGTACACTGGCTATAGTGGGACAGCAAGTGTATAGGAAGAAAAGTAGGGAAAAATGTGTTTCTGGAGGACCTAAAGTGAGTCTGAGTCAATGAAATGGATCCTGACGGCCAATCAATGTTGATGCTCACAAGGTGGAAAATTATGCTATAATAGGGATCTAGAGCAAGTGAGAGGGAGACGAAGGGGATAGAGAGAGATATAGAGGTGTTGTAGGGGTGGGAGATAGATAAATAGATAGAGAGAGAGAGATATTTAGGTTTAGGGGCTTAGAGTGAGTGAGAGAGAGGTATAGGAGGTTAGGGTTTTAGAGAGAGATAGAGAGATAGGGGGGTTAGGGGTTTTGAGAGAGAGAGAGAGAAATATTAGGGTTGTGGGGTCTAGAGAAAGAGAGAGAAATAGGGATTGGAGGTTGGCAGTTTAGAAAGAGAGAGAGAGATCCCGGAGGTGGTTAGTTGTAGGGGTAGGTGATAGAATAATAGAAAGAGAGAGAGTACATGGCTAAGGGTGGGGGGAGTATGTCAAGAGGGATATAGAGTGAGTGAGAGGAATGGATAGATGATTAGTGGCATAGGGGAGAGAGATAAAGGGAGGGTAGGGGTAGTAGGGTGAAGAGTGGGGGTTTAAGGGAAGAGAGAGAGAGAGAGAGAGAGAGAGAGAGAGAGAGAGAGAGAAAATTGGTGTTTTAGGGGTTTAGAGATATAAACAGAGAGAGAAGGATTGGAGGTTGGTCGTTAATGAAAGGATTAGGTGAGCGATAATGAAACAGAGAGTGAGTGGTTACAAGTAGGAGAGGGATATTGTTAGTAGTATGGGGGAGAGAGAGTGAGAGAGACTATGGAATAGGGTAAGGAGGCTGAGGAGTGGGGGTTGCATCTTGGGAAGAGAGAGAGAGAGAGAGAGAGAGAGAGAGAGAGATTGGGGTGGTGGTTAGTAGTAGGAGTACGTGAGAAAAATTGAAAGAGAGAGTGAGTGGGTATTTATAGGTAAGAGAGGACTAGTGAGGAGATGGATGGGGTTAGTGGTATGGGATTAGAAGTGATAAAGTGGGGAATAGAGGTAGGAAAGTGGGGAGTGGGAATTTTGTGGGGCGGAGAGAGAGAGAGAGAGAGAGAGAGAGAGAGAGATCGAGGAGGTGGTTAGTGGTAGGAGTAGATGAAAGACTTGTATAAAGAGAGAGATTGGGCTGTTGACAGTGAGGGAGAGTAGGGGAGGACATATATAGTGAGACCTAGTGGGATGAGGAGATGATTAGTGGTAGAAGGGTGAATATTTGGGGTTTGAGGGGGGATATAGATAGATACTAGAGAGATAGAGAGTGGGAGGGTGATAGAGAGATAAGGAGGGGGGAGAGAGAGAGAGAGAGAGAGAGGGAGGGAGAGAGGTTGGGGGTTTAGAGTCAGGGAGAGAGGGATTGGAGGTGAGGGGTTTAGTGTGATAGAGAGAGAGAGAAGTGGGAATATTGGAGGTTAAGGTCTTAGAGAGAAAGGGATATTGGGGGTCATGGATTTTAGGGGAGAGAGAGAGAGAGCGAGGAGAGAGAGAGAGAGAGAGAGAGAGAGAGAGAGATTGGGGGTTAGGGATTTAGGATGAGAGAGAGAGAGAGATATGGATTGGATGTTAGGGTTTCAGAGAGAGATAGAGATAGAAAGAGAGGTTGGGGGTTAGGGTATTAGAGAGAGAGAGGGAGGGAGAACCAAGAGGTGGTTAGTGCTAGGGGCAAGTGAGAGACCGATATAAAGATAAAGAGTGGTAAAATAATAGTGGGGGGAGTATGGCAATATTGATATAGAGTGACTGAGACTCATGGAAGGGTTATTAGCGGTAAGAGAGAGAGAGAGAGAGAGAGAGAGAGAGAGAGAGAGAGAAATAGAGAGGGGAGTTAGGGGTAGGGGGTTAAGAGTGGAAATTTGGAAGTGATATATATATATATATATATAGATCGAGAGAGAGAGAGAGAGAGAGAGAGAGAGAGTTCATGGTTAGTTGTAGGAGGTAAGAGACCATGAAAGAGAGAGTGGGTGAGTGGTTATAGGTGGGGGAGAATTAGGGTGAAGAGTGAGGTGGTTGGTGGTAGGGGAGAGAGAGAGGTAGAGTGGGTAATAGGGTAAGGGAGGTGAGGAGTGTGGGTTTGTGCAGACATAGAGAGAGAGAAAGAGATCAAGGATTGCTTCTTAGTGGTAGGAGTAGGTGAGAGACTAATAGAAAGAGAGAGAGTGGGTTGCTAAGGTTGGGGAGAGTATGTGGATAGGGATATATAGTGAGTGAGAGGTATGGGTACATGATTAGAGGAAGGTGAAAGAGATAAATATAGAGGGGGGTATGGGTAGGAGGGTGAATAGTGGGTGTTGAAGGGGTCATACAAATATTGAGAGAGGGATAGGTTAGGGGCTTAGGGTCTTAGAGAGATTGGGGGTTGGTGGTTTGTGGTAGGAGTAGGTTAAAGACCATGAATGAGAGAGTGAGTTCATGGTTATGATAATGTGATGAGTAGGGGGTAGTGGGAGGTGGATAGTGCTAGGGGAGAGAGGGATGGAGTTCAGGATAGGGTAAGGAGGGTGAGGAGTGGGGGATAGTTTAAGGAGGGTTAGGGGTGGGGGTGAGGAGAGAGAGAGAGAGATAGAGATATATCTGGGGCAGTGATTAATGGTAGTAGTGGGGGATTGAGTAGGTGGATAGAGATAGATAGATAGAGAGAGATTTCAGTTTAGGGGTATATATATAGAGAGAGAGAGATTGGGGGTTAGGAGTTTAGAGAGAGAGATTATGGTTAGGAGTTTAGAGAGAGAGAGAGAGATATTGGGGGTTATGGGTTAGGGTTAGGGTTTTAGAGAGAGAGAGAGAGAGAGAGAGAGAGAGAGAGAGAGAAATTTGGGAGGTGTTTAATGGTGAGAGTAGGTGATACATTGATAGAAATAGTAAGATTCGGTTTCTAAGGGTAGGGGGGAGAATTGGAATTTAGATATAGAGTGAGTTAGAGGGATGGGGAGATGAGTATTTGTAGGGGAGAAAGAAGGAAATAGAGATGTGGGTCTTGGTAGAAGGGTTAAGAGTGGGGTTTTTGGGAGAGAGAGAGAGAGAGATGGGGGGCGTTGTGTGTGGGGGTAGAGATAGGGAGAGAGATATTGGGGGTTAGTGGTTTAGAGTGAGAGAGAGAGGGATTTGAGGTTAGGTGCTTAGACAGAGAGATGGAGAGATTGGGGGATATGGACTTCGAGAGAGATAGAGAGATAGAGAGATAGATGATAGAGAGGGATATTGGGGGTTGGGGATTAGAGAGAGAGAGAGAGATCCAGGAGATGGTCAGTTGTAAGAGTATGTGATAGAATGACAGAAAGAGAGTGTGTGGGTGGATAAGGATGGGAGGGATTATGGGAAGAGGGATATAGAGAAAGTGAGTGGGATCGGGAGATGATTACATGTAGGGAAAGGAGAAAGATATAGAGAGACATGCTAGGGTTAAGAGGGTGAAGAGTGGATGTTTTGGGGGGGGGGGAAGGGAGAGAGAGAGGTTAGGTGTTCAATGGTTTAGGAAAGTAGGGAGAGAGTGATAGGGAGAGACATGAAGGCTTTAGAGGTTTCAAGAGAGAGTGTTAATGATATTTTCCTAAGAAGGGAAGCCATCAGTTGGATAAAAGCATATGCCCGAGGAAGAATTAAGATCATCAAAATAACATAGGGGAAGCAGTCATGCAAGATCAGGTGATGCACAGGGAGCCTGCGTCATAGAAGCACAATCAGGATGCTAGAGCAAGTTGCATCTATTTGAGCCCGAGTCATCCTAACAAAAAAACCACCAAGGATGCGTCTCACTCTCTCAGCCAGTTAGGGTCCTAAAGGTGGTTTTCCCATACCACTTTTTGGAGACCCTAAAACCATCCAAAGGACTTCAGTGGTATTATGTGGTGTGGAGCATCAGACCATGGGACTACGAGCAGAACGGGACCCACTCCCCAGAGTTGCATGGTACTATGTAGCCATCTCGAGACATTGGGGCAGAAATCAACTGTTGCAAGAGTATCGGGGTTGGAAAGGTGCACAGAGTATATGAGGAGCAGTCCTCCCCTGAGGCAAAAACCACTGGTTCCATGTGGCTCTCCCAGGATTATTCAGGGGGCTTGAAGGGGTTTTCAAAAACCTTTTTTTAAGGAGTTTGAATATCGTAAGTGGTTTTTGTCTTGTCACCACTACCTGTCACATGGAAGTGACCTTTTCAAATAATTATTTGCATCATAGGAATTGTACCAACTATCATTAACTCTTGGTGTGCAAAAACTGGAAAGGTGGTTAGGTAATTATTGCGAGTAGTACAGGATCGTCTACCCAAGAAGGTCCAGATGGCTCTATAAATACTTTGACTGGCTTTGTTGGCATTTCAAAGCTCCTATGCTTCATTAGTGCAGAGCTCAAAGCCTAGTGCTTGAATATCGTTCCTATCCAGCTAGTAGAGGTTTCTCTATGGTTCAATTCATTTCAAGAGGGGGGCCACCAAGAGTGCTGAGAGTTTGAGCGACTAGCGTTCATGACTAACCTACAGATGTACACCCATCATCATCAAGACAAGAAAAACCTGAGGTCTCACCTGAGATTTCGAAGGAGAGTTTAGTTATTTCATCAATTCAAATTGAGGTGGGCCTTCTGTATTCAGGATCACGGGAGGAAAGGATGTGCAGGTCTCATTAAAAGATGATCAGACGATGGGATGGTAGTACTTAATAGTCTTAACAAAGCAACTTCTACATCAGGTCTTGTTCCACAACTCAGCATCAGAGTTAAGCTTTCATCCTATCGAAAGTAGGATCCGAGAGAAAAGGACTTGGAAGGGATGATTGGATGAATCAACAAAGGTATGCAAAGCGAAATACATCTGTGGTATGGCCACTGCTATATCTCCAGGAGGTCGTAGGAAATATAGCTAATATTTAAGAGTCTCCTCTTAGTTTTGAAGGAGGTTATGTCACTGTTACTTTCCATTTCAAGGGGACGTGAGCCTCGTCTAGCCGGATGTACTACGTTGTTTAGAAAGGTGGTCCCGGTTCATGGTATTAAGGGTGACCAGTAGTTTTTTCTATTGCTAATATTGTAGCAAACTCTGTTAAGGAGTATAAATTGAATTTTTAAGCTGTTGAGTTGAACGCATTGTAACAAATTCTATTTAGGCAGTAGCCAGAGGGTCGGCTCTTTGATGGAAGAAGTATTACTTCTATGTTAGACAGTTGATCAATATAAAGAAACATGTTACTACCCTATCTTGGAGCTAATGGATTCAAAGTTTTGATATGCACAGTTAGTATCTTCTTTTGTTTTTTCATCCCTCTCATTTATGTATGATCTCCAGAGCTGTTCTGAGTTTATATGAGTGCTTATGCTTAAATCTATTTCTTCTATGGTAATTGGTAATTGAAGTATTCATGTTAATATATCTTGAAGTGATACCCTTGTATTATTCAGTGGTGTCCTATGGTTCATTTTGTCAAGATTGTTGAATTCCTCTCTTAGGCTCAAGACGTCCTTCTACAAATGTGAAATAAAGATTTGCTTTCACAATACCTTTCTCTCACCCATTCCATTTTCATCTGCTACTGAAAAGTGTGATTTCTTTGCATATCAAAATACTTCCCGTTAACATTTCAAGATCTGAATTTCATATTGTTTTCTATCAGCTATTGTTTTAATTCAGTAAATTTTTCATAAGTGATTATCAATGCCCAGGCACAATTCTAGAAAATAGATTTAGAATGTCTCTGGGACTAATAGAGAGAGAGATTGGGGGTTGGTGGTAATGGTAGGAGTAGGTGAGCGACCATGAAAGAGAGAGTGAGTGGGTGGTTGCAGGTAGGGGAGGAGTACATAGGAGATGGAGGTGTTTATTGGTATGAGAGAGAGAGAGAGACTGAGTGAGTGAGTGAGAGAGAGAAAGAGAGATAGAGAGAGATTGGGGTTAGCAATTTGTTTGTGTGTATGTGTGAGAGAGAGTGATTGGGGGTTAGAGGTTTAGAATGTGTGAGAGAGAGGGACTGAAGGTTAGGGATTTATGGAGGGAGAGGGAGGGATAGAGAGAGAGAGAGAGAGAGAGAGAGAGAGAGGGGAGGTGGTTAGTGGTAGTACTAGGTGAGAGACTTAGAGAAAGAGAGAGAGTGGGTGGGAAAGGGTGTGGGTACTAGGGAAAGAGGAATATAGAGCGAGTGAGAGGAATGGGGAGATGGTTAGTGGAAGGGGTGAGAGAGGGAAATAGACATCCAGGTAGTAGTATGAGGTTGAAGAATGGGTGTTGGGGTTAATAGTTTAGTGTGTGTGTGAGAGAGAGAGAGATAGGGATTAGAGGATAGGGTTTTATATATAGAGAGAGAAGGGGGGTTAGGGGTTTTCTACATGAAGAGAGAGAGAGAGAGAGGAGAGAGTGAGTGTGAGAGAGAGATATTAGGATTTTAGAGTTAGAGAGAGAGATTATGGGTTAGGGTTTTAGAGTTAGAGAGAGAGAGAGAGAGAGAGATGGATTCAATGTTAGGGATTTAGAGAGAGATAGAGATAGAAAGAGAGGTTGGGATTTAGAGGATTAAAGAGAGAGAGGGGAGGGGAGATCCAAGAAGTTGTTAGTGCTAGTGGAAATTCAGAGACCGATATAAAGATAGAGAGTGGATGGAGAGGGAAGTAGGATCAAGGGGTTAAGAGTGAGTTTTTGGAAGGGATATATATATATATATACAGAGAGAGAGAGAGATCAAAGGTTGGTGGTTAGCTGTAGGAGGTGAGGGACCGTGAAAGAGAGAGTGAGTGTGTGGTTAAAGGTAGGGGATAATTAGGGGGAAGAGTGAGGTAGTTAATGGTAGGTAAGAGAGACAGATAGAGTGGGTAGTAGGGTAAGGAAGGTGAGGAGTGTGGGTTTGTGCAGAAAGAGAGAGATTGAGGGTTGTTTCTTATTGGTAGGAGTAGGTGAGAGGATAATAGAAAGAGAGAGAGTGGGTGGCTAAAGGTGAGGGAAGTATATACAGAGGGATATAGAGTGAGTGAGAGGGATGGGGACATGATTAGAGGTAGGTGAGAGATAAAGAAATATAGAGGGGGGTAGGGTTAGGAGGGTCAATAATGGGAGTTCGAGGGGGGATACACAAACTTAGAGAGAGGGAGGTTAGGGGATTACGGTTTTAGAGAGATAGACAAAGAGATCAGGGTTCGTGGTTTGTGGTAGGAGTAAGTTAGTGACCATGAATAAGAGAGTGAGTGTGTGGTTACATGAATGTGATGAGTACGGTGTAGAGGGAGGTGGATAGTGCTGGGGAAGAGAGAGATAGAGTTGGGGATAGGTTAAGGAGGGTGAGGAGTTGGAGTTTGGGTGGGGAAGAGAGAGAGAGCGAGGGAGAGAGAGAGAGAGCGAGGGAGAGAGAGAGAGAGAGGGGGGGGGGAGAGAGCAAGATATCTGTGGGTTGTGGTTAGTTTTAGTAGTGGGGGATTGAGTATGGGAAGAGAGATAGGAAGATATTTTGGTTTGAGGGTATATATATAAAGAGAGAGCGATTGGGGACTAGGGGTTTATAGATAACGAGAGAGAGAGAGAGAGATCGGGTTGGTGTTTAGTGGTAAGAGTAGGTGAAACATTAATAGAAATAGAGAGAATCAGTTGCTAAGGATATGGTGGAGTATTGGAGGTGAGATATAGATTTAGTAAGAGGTATGGGGAGATCATTAGTTGTTGGGGAGAGAGAAGGAAATACATATGTGGGTAGTGGTAGGAGGGTGAAGGGTGGGGGTTTGGGGAGGTAGAGAGAGAGAGAGATATTGGGGGAACTGCATGGGGGTAGATAGAGAGAGAGATATTGGGGGTTAGCGGTTTAGAGTGAGAGAGAGAGAGGTATTTGAGGTTAGTTTCTTAGAGGGAGAGATAGATATTAAGGGATAGGGGCAGAGAGAGAGATAGAGATGGATATTGGGGGTTAGGGATTAGAGAAAGAGAGAGAGAGATCCAAGAGGTGGTTAGTAGTAGGAGTATGTGAGAGAATGATAGAAAGACAGTGTCTCGGTGGATAAGGATGGGAGGGATTATGGGAAGAGGGATATAGAGAAAGTTAAAAGGATGGGGAGATGATTAGAGGTAGGGAAAAGAGATAGATATAGAGAGGCATGGTAGGGGTAGGAGGGTGAACACTGGGATTTTGAGAGAGAGAGAGAGAGAGAGAGAGGTTAGGTGTTAAAGGGTTTATATATAGAGAGAGAAATGAAGAGAGATTAAGGGTTTAGGGGTTTAGAGAGAGAGAGAGAAAGAGATTGGGGGTTGGTGGTCAGTTGTAGGAGTAGGTGAGAGACCGTGAAAGAGAGAGTGAGTCGATGGTTACAAGAAGGGGGGGAGTATGGTTGAGATGGAGGTGTTTTATTGGTATGAGAGAGAGAGGTTTGGGGTTAGGGTTTAGATAGGGAGAGAGAGAGGGATTGAAGGTTAGGGGTTTAGTGAGAGAGAGAGAGAGAGAGAGAGAGAGAGAGAGAGAGAGGAGGTGTTTAGTGGTAGTAGTAGGTGAGAGACTAAGAGAAAGAGAGAGAGAGAGGGTGGAAAAGGGTGTAGGTGAGAGACTAAGAGACAATGAGAGAGAGATATATAGATATATATAGTTAGAGAGAGAGATAGAGAGAGAAGTGGGGTATTGGAGGTTAAGGTCTTAGTAGTAGGTGAGAGACCATGAAAGAGAGAGTGAGTCAATGGTTACAAGCAGGGGCAGAGTATGGTTGAGATGGAGGTGTTTTATTGGTATGAGAGAGAGAGAGGTTTGGGGTTAGGGTTTAGATAGTGAGAGAGAGAGGGATTGAAGGTTAGGGGTTTAGGGGGAGAGAGAGAGAGAGAGAGAGAGAGAGAGAGGAGGTGGTTAGTGGTAGTAGTAGGTGAGAGACTAAGAGAAAGAGAGAGAGAGAGGGTGGAAAAGGGTGTAGGTGAGAGACTAAGAGACAATGAGAGAGAGATAGAGAGAGAAGTGGGGTATTGGAGGTTAAGGTCTTAGAGAGAGAGGGATATTGGGGGTCATGGATTTTAAGAGAGAGAGAGAGAGAGAGATTGGGGGTTAGGGATTGAGCATGAGAGAGAGAAAGAGATGGATTGGATGTTAGGGATTTAAAGAGATATAGAGATAGAAAGAGTGGTTGGGGGTTAGGGGATTAGATAGAGACAAAGAGAGGGAGATCCAAGTGTTGGTTAGTTCCTGTGGCAAGTGAGAGATCGATATAAAGGTAGAGTGTGGATGGGTAATGCTGGGGGTGTATGGGATAATTTACATAGAGTGAGTGAGAGTCACATGGGCAGATTATTAGTCGTAGGAGAGAGAGAGAGAGAGAGAGAGAGAGAGATTGGGGGTTAGCAGTTTAGAGTTAGAGAGAGAGGTATTTGAGGTTAGTTGCTTAGAGGGAGAGATAGATATTGAGGGATAGGGGCTTAGAGATAGATAGAGAGGGATATTGGGGGTTAGGGGATTAGAGAGAGAGAGAGAGAGAGAGAGAGAGAGAGAGAGAGAGAGAGAGAGAGAGGAGAGATCCTAGAGGTGGTTAGTGGTAGGAGTATTTGAGAGAATGACAGAAAGAGAGTGTCTAGGTGGATAAGGATGGGAGGGATTATGGGAAGAGGGATATAGAGAAAGTTAGAGGGCTGGGGAGATGATTAGTGGTAGGGAAAGGATATAGAGATAGAGAGGCATGCTAGGGGTAGGAGAGTGAAGAATGGGGGTTTGGAGGGAGAGAAAGGGAGAGAGAGAGAGGTTAGGTGTTCAAGGGTTTAGATAAAGAGGGAGAGAGGGAGAGATATTAAGGGTTTAGGGGCTTAGAGAGAGAGAGAAAAAGAGATTTGGGGTTGGTGGTTAGTTGTAGGAGTAGGTGAAGAGACCATGAAAGAGAGAGTGAGTGGGTGGTTGCGAGTAGGGGAGGAGTATGGGGGAGATAGAGGTGTATTATTGGTATGAAGAGAGAGAGATAGAGAGTGGGGCTTAGCAGTTTATTTGAGAGAGAGAGAGAGAGACAGTGGGGGCTTAGCAGTTTATTTGAAGAGAGAGAGAGAGAGTTTTGGAGTTAGGCTTAGATTGTGAGAGAGAGAGGAATTGAAGGTTAGGGGTTTAGTGGGAGAGAGAGGGGGGGAGAGAGTGAGAGAGAGAGTGAGTGAGAGAGAGAGAGAGAGACTGAGGAGGTGGTTAGTGGTAGTAGTAGGTGAGAGACTAATAGAAAGAGAGAGAGTGGGTATAAAAGGGTGTAGGTGAGAGACTAAGAGACATATATATATAAATACAAAGAGAGAGAGAGAGATAGAGAGAGAGAGAGAGCGGAGAGAGAGAGAGAGATAGAGAGAGAGAGAGAGCGGAGAGAGCGAGAGAGAGAGAGAGAGAGAGAGAGAAGTGGGGCATTGGAGGTTAACGTCTTGGAGAGAGAGGGATATTGGGGGTCATGGATTTTTAGTGAGAGAGAGAGAGAGAGATTGGGGATTAGGAATTGAGCATGAGAGAGAGAGAGAGATGGATTGGATGTTAGGGATTTAAAGAGAGATAGAGATAGAAAGAGTGGTTGGGGGTTAGGGTATTAGAGAGAGAGAGAGGGAGATTCAAGAGTTCATTAGTTCCTAGGGCAAGTGAGATACTGATATAAAGATAGAGAGTGGATGAATAATGGTGGGCGTGTATGGGATAGTTTTTATAGAGTGAGTGTGAGTCACATGGGCATATTATTAGTGGTAGGAGAGAGAGAGAAATAAATAGAGAGGGAAGGTAGGGGTAGGGGGTTAAGAGTGGGAATTTGGAAGGGGGTTAGATATGTAGATAGATAAAGAGAGCGAGGGAGAATAAATGTTTGTGGTTAGTTGTAGGAGGTGAGATACCATGAAAGAAAGAGTAGGTTGGTGGTTATAGGTAGGGGATAATTAGGGGGAAGAGTGAGGTGGTTGGTGGTAGGGGAGAGAGAAGGGTAGAGTGGGTAATAGGGTTAGCAAGGTGAGGATTATAGTTTTGTGCAGAGAGAGAGAGAGAGAGATTCAGGATTGCTACTTAGTGGTAGGAGTAGGTGAGAGACTAATAGAAAGAGAGAGAGTGGGTGGCTAAGCGTGGGGCGAGTATGTGTAGAGCAATATAGAGTGAGTGAGAGGGATGGGGAAATGATTAGAGGTAGGTGAGAGAGAGAGAGATAATTATAGAGGGGGGTAGTTGTAGGAGGGTGAATAATGGGGGATCGAAGAGACATACATAGGACTAGAGAGAGAGGTTCAGGGCTTAGGGTTTTAGAGAGATAGAGGGAGATATAGTGGGTTGGTGGTTTCTAATTGGAGTAGGTTAGAGACCATGAATGAGAGTGTAAGTGTGTGGTTACGAGAATGTTATGAGTAAGGGGTAGAGGGAGGTGGATAGTACCAGGCGAGATAGAGATAGAGTTGGGGATATCGTAAGGAGGGTTAGGAGTGGGGGCTTGGGTGGGGGAAGAGAGAGAGAGAGAGAGGGAGGGAGAGGGAGAGATAGAGAGATACTTGGGAGTAGTGATTAGTGGTAGTAGTGGGGCATTGAGTAGGAGAGAGAGAGAGAGAGATTGGGGGTTAGGGCTTTAGAGAGAGATATTGTGGTTAGGGGTTTAGAGAGAGAGAGAGAGAGAGAGATTGGGGGTTAGGTATTTACAGATAACGGGAGAGAGAGAGAGAGATATAGAGAGATATTGGGGAGCTGTTTAGTGGTGACAGTAGGTGATACATTGATAGAAATAGAGGGAGTTGGTTGCTAAGCGTAGGGGGAGTATTGGAAGTGAGATATAGAATGAGTGAGAGGGATGGGTATATGATTAGTTGTATGGGAGAGAGAAGGAAATAGAGATGTGGGTAGTGGGGGGGTTCAGAGAGAGAGAGAGAGAGAAAGAGAGAGAGAGAGAGAGAGAGAGAGAGAGAGAGAGAGAGAGAGAGAGGAGTATGAGAGAGAGAGAGATCTCGCTGGTGTTTAGTGGTAAGAGTAGGTCATACATTGATAGAAATAGAGAGAATCAGTTGCTAAGGATACGGTGGAGTATTGGAAGTGAGATATATATTTAGTAAGAGGGATGGGGAGATGATTACTTGTAGGGTAGAGAGAAGGAAATACGTATGTGGGTAGTGTTAGGAGTGTGAAGGGTGGGGTTTGGGGAGGCAGAGAGAGAGAGAGAGAGAGATTGCGGGAACTGCATGGGGGCAGAGAGAAAGAGAGAGATATTGGGGGTTAGCAGTTTAGTGAGAGAGAGAGAGAGGTATTTGAGGTTAGTTTGTTAGAGGTCGATATAGATATTGAGGGATAGGGGCTTAGAGAGAGATAGAGATGGATATTGGGGGCTAGGGGATTAGCGAAAGAGAGAGAGAGAGATCCAAGAGGTGGTTATTAGTAGGAGTATGTGAGAGAATGATAGAAAAATAGTGTATGGGTGGATAAGGATGGGAGGGATTATGGGAAGAGGGATATAGAGAAAGTTAGAAGTATGGGGAGATGATTAGAGGTAGGGAAAAGAGATAGATATAGAGAGACAAGCTAGGGGTAGGAGGGTGAACACTGGGATTTTGAGAGAGAGAGAGAGAGAGAGAGGTTAGGTGTTAAAGGGTTTAGATAGAGAGAGAGAGAGAGAGGGAGATAGATTAAGGGTTTAGGGGTTTAGAAAGAGAGAGAGAAAGAAATTGGGGGTTGGTGGTTAGTGGTAGGAGTAGGTGAGAGACAATGAAAGAGAGAGTGAGTCAGTGGTTGCAAGAACGGGAGGAGTACGGTTGAGATGGAGGTGTTTTATTGGAATGAGAGAGAGAGAGTGGGCGAGATTGGTGCTTAGCAGTTTATTTGAGAGAGAGAGAGAGAGGTTTGGGGTTAGGGTTTAGATAGTGAGAGAGAGTGGGTGGAAAAGGGTGTAGGTGAGAGACTAAGAGACAGAGACAGAGAGATATAGATATATATATATGGAGAGAGAAATAGAGAGAGAGGTGGGGTATTGGAGGTTAAGGTCTTAGAGAGAGAGGGATATTGGGGGTCAAGGATTTTGAGAGAGAGAGAGAGAGAGATTGGGGGTTAGGGATTGAACATGAGAGAGAGAAAGAGATGGATTGGATGTTAGGGATTTAAAGAGACATAGAGATAGAAAGAGTGGTTTTGGGTTAGGGGATTAGAGGGAAAGAGAGAGGGAGGTCCAAGATTTGGTTAGTTCCTGGGGCAAGTGAGAGACCGATATAAAGATAGAGTGTGGATGGATAATGGTTGGGGTGTATAGGATAATTTACATAGAGTGAGTGAGAGTCACATGGGCATATTATTAGTGGTAGGAGAGAGAGAGAGAGATAAATATATATATATATATATATATATATAAAGCGAGAGAGAGAGAGAGAGAGAGAGAGAGAGAGAGATTGGGGGTTAGCAGATTAGAGTTAGAGAGAGAGGTATTTGAGGTTAGTTTCTTAGAGGGAGAGATAGATATTAAGGGATAGGGGCTTATAGAGAGAAAGAGAGGGATATTGGGGGTTAGGGGATTAGCGAGAGAGAGAGAGAGAGAAGAGATCCTAGAGGTGGTTAGTGGTAGGAGTATTTCAGAGAATAACAAAAAGAGAGTGTCTAGGTGGATAAGGATGGGAGGGATTATGGGAAGAGGGATATAGAGAAAGTTAGAGGGATGGGGAGATGATGAGTGGTAGGGAAAGGAGATAGAGATAGAGAGGCATGCCAGGGGTAGGAGGGTGAAGAATTGGGGTTTGGAGAGAGAGAGAGGGAGAGAGAGAGAGGTTAGGCGTTCAAGGGTTTAGATAGAGAGGGAGAGAGAGAGAGGTTAGGTGTTCAAGGGTTTAGATAGAGAGGGAGAGCGGGAGAGATATTAAGGGTTTGGGGGCTTAGAGAGAGAGAAAAAAAGAGATTGGGGGTTGGTGGTTAGTTGTAGGAGTAGGTGAGAGACCATAAAAGAGAGAGTGAGTGGGTGGTTGTGAGTAGGGGAGGAGTATAGAGGAGATGGAGGTGTTTAATTGGTATGAGAGAGAGAGAGAGAGAGATTGGGGCTCTACAGTTATTTGAGAGAGAGGGAGAAGTTTGGAGTTAGGATTCAGATTGTGAGAGAGAGAGGAATTGAATGTTAGGGGTTTAAGGGGAGAGAGATAGAGAGAGAGAGAGAGAGAGGAGGTGGTTAGTGGTAGTAGTAGGTGAGAGACTAAGAGAAAGAGAGAGAGTGGGTGGAAAAGGGTGTAGGTGAGAGACTAAGAGACATATATATAAATATAAATACAAAGAGAGAGAGAGAGAGAGAAGTGGTGGTATTGGAGGTTAAGGTCTTGGAGAGAGAGGGATATTGGGGGTCATGTATTTTTAGTGATAGAGAGAGAGAGAGAGAGAGATGGGGGGTTAGGCATTAAGCATGAGAGAGAGAGAGAGACATGGATTGGATGTTAGGGATTTAAGAGAGATAGAGATAGAAAGAGTGGTTGGGGGTTAGGGTATTAGAGAGAGAGAGTGAGGGAGATCCAAGAGTTTGTTAGTTCCTGGGGCAAGTGAGATACTGATATAAAGATAGAGAGTGGATGGATAATGGTGGGGGTGTATGGGATAATTTGTATTGAGTGAGTGTGAGTCACATGGGAAGATTATTAGTGGTAGGAGAGAGAGATAAATAAATAGAGAGGGGAGGTAGGGGTAGGGGGTTCAAAGTAGGAATTTGGAAGGGGGATAGATATATAGATAGATAAAGAGAGAGAGGGAGAATAAGGGTTTGTGGTTAGTTGTAGGATGTGAGATACCGTGAAAGAAAGAGTAGGTTGGTGGTTACTGGTAGGGGAGAATTAGGGGGAAGAGTGAGGTGGTTAGTGGTAGGGGAGAGAGAAGGGTAGAGTGGGTAATAGGGTAATAAAGGTGAGGATTATAGTTTTGTGCACAGAGAGAGAGAGAGATCGAGGATTGCTGCTTAGTGGTAGGAGTAGGTGAGATACTGATAGAAAGAGAGATAGTGGGTGGCTAAGCATGGGGCGAGTATGTGTAGAGCAATATAGAGTGAGTGAGAGGGATGGGGACATGATCAGAGGTAGGTGAGAGAGAGAGATAATTATAGAGGGGGGTAGGGGTAGGAGGGTGAATAATGGGGTTTCGAGGGGACATACATAGGACTAGAGAGAGAGGTTCGAGGCTTAGGGTTTTTAAGAGATAGAGGGAGATATCAAGGGTTGGTGGTTTCTCATTGAAGTAGGTAAGAGACCATGAATGAGAGTTCAAGTGTGTGGTTACGAGAATGTTATGAGTAAGGGGTAGAGGGAGGTAGATAATTCTAGGGAAGAGAGAGATAGAGTTGGGGATAGGGTAAAAAGGGTGAGGAGTGGGGGTTTGGGTGGGGGAAGAGAGAGAGAGAGGGAGGGAGAGGGAGAGATAGAGAGATACTTGGGAGTAATGATTAGTGGTAGTAATGGGGCCTTGAGTAGGAGAGAGAGAGAGAGAGAGAGAGAGATTTTGGGTTGGGGTTATACACAGAGACAGAGAGAGATTGGGGGTTAGGGGTTTAGAGAGAGATATTATGGTTAGGGGTTTAGAGAGAGAGAGAGATTGGGGGTTAGGGGTTTAGAGATAACGGGAGAGAGAGAGAGAGAGATAGAGAGATATTGGGGAGTTGTTTAGTGCTTATATTAGGTGAGACATTGATTGAAATAGAGAGAGTCGGTTTCTAAGGGTAGGGGGAGTATTGGAAGTGAGATATAGAGTGAGTGAGAGGGATGGGTATGTGATTAGTTGTAGGGGAGAGAGAAGGAAATAGAGATGTGGGTAGTGGTAGAAGGGTGAAGAGTGGGGGTTTGGAGAGAGAGAGAGAGAGGAGTATGATGAAGATGGAGGTGTTTATTGGTATCAGAGAGAGAGAGAGAGAGAAATAGATAGATTGGGGGTTAGCAGTTTGTTTGTGTGTGAGAGAGAGAAACTGGGGGTTAGGGGTTTAGAGTGTGAGAGAGAGAGGGAATAGAGGTTAGGGGTTTAGGGAGAGAGAGAAATATAGAGAGAGATCAGGGAGGTGGTTAGTGGTAGTAGTAGGTGAGAGACTAAGAGAAAGAGAGATCGTGGGTGCAAAAGGGTGTGGGGAGTAGGGGAAGAGGAATATAGAGTGAGTGAGAGGAATGGGGATATGGTTAGTGGAAGGGGAGAGAGAGGGAAATAGAGAGGGGGGTCATAGTATGATGGTGAAGAATGGGTGTTGGGTTTAGGGGTTTAGAGAGAGAGAGAGAGAGAGAGGGATCAGAGGATATGGTTTTAGATAGAGAGAGAGAGAGAAGGGGCTAAGGGATTTTTCTACATGAAGAGAGAGAGAGAGAGGAAGAGAGTCAGTGAGAGAGAGATATCAGGGATTAAGGTTTTAGAGTTAGAGAGATATATAGAGAGAGATATTGAGGTAAAGGGGTTTAAAGAGGGAGAGAGAGAGAGAGATTGGGGGTTAGGGGATTAGAGAGAGAGAGATATTAGGGGTATGGGGTTTTGAGAGAGAGAGAGAGTTGGGGGTAGGGGTACGAGGATGGGTGGCATGGGTCTAGGTTATGGAAGAGAGAGAGAGAGAGAGAGAGAGAGAGAGAGGTGGGGGTGTTGGAAGTTAGGGTCTTAGAGAGAGTAAGAGATTTTGGTCATGGATTTTGAGAGAGAGAGAGAGAGAGATATTGGGGGTTAGGGATTGAGCATGAGAGAGAGAGAGATGGATTGGATGTTAGGGATTTAGAGAGAGATAGAGATAGAAAGAGAGGCCAGGGGTTAGGCAATTAGAGAGAGAGAGGGAGGGGAGATCCAAGAGGTGGTTAGTTCTAGGAGAAAGTGAGAGACTGATA
The DNA here is from genome assembly GCA_027924585.1 of Larix kaempferi. Taxonomy (NCBI): domain Eukaryota; kingdom Viridiplantae; phylum Streptophyta; class Pinopsida; order Pinales; family Pinaceae; genus Larix; species Larix kaempferi. The sequence continues at coordinate 9,976,392 of BSBM01001763.1, forward strand.
TAAATATAGAGAGTGGATGGATAATGGTGGAGGGAGTGTGGGAAGATTGATATAGAGTGAGTGAGAGGGATGGGCAGATTATTAGTGGTTGGAGAGGGAGAGCTAAATAGAGAAGGTAGGTAGGGGCAGGGGGTTAAGAGTGAGTTTTTGGAAGGGAGATAGATAGATAGATAGATAGAGAGAGAGAGAGAGAGATCGAGGTTTGGTGGTTAGTTGTAGGAGGTGAGAGACCATGAAAGAGAGAGAGTGTGTTTCGTTATAGGTAGGGGAGAATTAGGGGGAAGAGTAACGTGGCTAATGCTAGGGGAGAGAGAGATCGATAGAGTGGTTAATAGAGTAAGAAAGGTGAGGAGTGTGTGTTTTTGAAGAGAGAGAGAGAGAGAGAGAGAGATAGGGGTTTTTTCTTAGTTGTAGGGGTAGGTAAGAGACTAATAGAAAGAGAGCGAGTGGGTGGCTAAGGGTGGGTTAAGTATGTGAAAAGGGATATAGAGTGAATAATGGGGGGTAGGGTTAGGAGGGTGAATAATGGGGGTTCGAGGGGGAATACAAAGATTTAGAGAGAGGGAGGTCAGGGGATTAGGGCTTTAGAGAGGTAGGCAGAGAGATTGGGGTTGGTGGTTTATGGTAGGAGTATTTTAGATACCATGAATGAGAGAGTGAGTGTGTGATTACAGGAATGTGATGAGCAGGGGGTAGAGGGAGGTGGATAGTTCTAGGGAAGAGAGAGATAGAGTTCAGGATAGAATAAGGAGGGTGAGGAGTGGGGTTTTGGTTGGGGGAAGAGAGAGAGAGAGAGAGAGAGAGATCTGCGGGTTTTGGTTAGTGAAGAGTGGGGTATTGAGTAGGGGAAGAGAGAGAGAGAGAGAGAGAGATTTCATTTTGGGGGTATAGAGAGAGAGATTGGGGGCTAGGGGTTTAGAGAGAGAGATTGGGGTTAGGGGTTTAGAGAGAGAGAGAGATTGGGTATGTGAGAGAGAGAGAGAGAGAGAGAGAGAGACATCGGGGAGGTTTTTAGTTGTAAATGTAGGTGATACATTGATAGAAATAGAGAGAGTCGGTTGCTAATGGAAGGGTGGAGTATTGGAAGTGAGTTATAGACTGAGTGAGAGGGATGGTGAGGTGATTAGTTGTAGGGGAGAGAGAAGGAAATAGAGATGTGGGTAGTGGTAAGAGGGTGAAAAGTGGGGGTCTGGGGAGGTAGAGAGAGAGAGAGAGAGAGAGAGAGATTGGGGGCACTATGTGGGGGAAGAGAGAGAGAGAGACAAAGATCGGGGGTTAGTGATTTAGATTGAGAGAGAGAGGGTTTGAGGTTAGGTGCTTAGAGAGAGAGAGATATTGGGGAATAGGATCTTGGAGAGAGAGAGATATTGGGGAATAGGCTCTTAGAGAGAGAAAGAGAGGGATATTGGTTGTTAACAAACTAGAGATATATATATATATATAGAGAGAGAGAGAGAGCCATGAGGTTTTTAGTGCTAGGAGTATGTCAGAGAATGACAGAAAGAGAGCGTCTCGGTAAATAAAGATGGGAGGGATTATGGGAAGAGGGATATAGAGAAAGTTACAGGGCTAGGGATATGATTAGAGGTATGGAAAAGAGAAATATAGGGAGGCATGGTAGGGGTAGGAGGGTGAAGAGTGGGGGTCTGGAGAGAGAGAGAGAGAGAGAGAGAGAGGGGTTAGGTGTTCAGGGGTTTATATAGAGAGAGGGAGATCGATTAAGGGTTTAAGGGTTTAGAGAGACAAAGAAAGAGAGATTGGGGGTTGGTGGTTTGGTTAGTGGTAGGAGTAGTTGAGAGACCATGAAAGAGAGAGTGGGTGGGTGGTTACGAGTAGGGGAGGAGTATGGTGGAAATGAAGGTGTTTTATTTGTATGAGAGAGACAGAGATAAAGAGAGAGTGAGATTGGGGATTATCACTTTATTTGAGAGAGAGAGAGTGATTCGGGTTTATGGGCTTAGATTGTGAGAGAGAGAGGGATTGAAGTTTATGGTTTTAGGGAGAGAGGGGGAGAGAGAGAGAGAGAGAGAGATAAGCAAAGATCGAGGAGGTGGTTAGTGGTAGGAGTAGGTGAGAGACTAAGAGAATGAGAGAGAGTGGATGAAAAATGGTGTGGGGAGTAGGGGAAGAGGAATATAGAGCGATTGTATGGGATGGGGAGATGATTAGTGGAAGAGGGGAGAGAGGGAAATAGAGAGGGGGGTAGTAGTACGAGGGTGAATAATGGGTGTTGGGGTTATGAGTTTAGAGAGAAAGAGAGAGATTGGCGTATAGGGGTTTAGAGAGGGAGAGAGAGGAATAGATTGGGGGTTAGCGGATTAGAGAGAGATAAAAATAGAGATTGGAGTTTAGGGGTTGAGAGAAAGAGAGAGAGAGAGAGAAATTGGGGGTTAGAGGATTAGAGAGGTAGATAGAGAGATATTGGGTGTTAGGATTTTAGAGAGAGAGAAAGAAAGTGAGATATTGGGGGTTAGGGGTTTAGAGTGAGAGAGAGAGAGAGATTGGAGGTTATGGGTTTAGAGAGAGAGAGTGAGAGAGTTAGAGAGATTGGGGGGTAGTGGCTGTATGGTGAAGAGTGTGGGTTTGATCGGAGGATTCATAAAGGGGAAGATTAGGAGTTAGAATTTAGAGAGAGAGAGAGATTAGGGATTTATATATATATATATATATAGTTAGAGAGAGAGAGAGAGAGAGATCAGGTTGAAGTTTTAGTGGTAAGGGTACGTGAGAGATTGTGAAAGAAAGAGCAAGTGGGTGGTTGTGAGCAGGGTAGGAGTAGGAGGTAAAGAGAGATGATTAGTGGTAGGGGAGAGAGAGGGGGGGGTAGTAAAACAGGGGTGAGGAGTGGGGCATTGGGTAGAGAGAGAGAGATGTATGGGAAGGTTTTCATTGGTGGAGGGGATAGAGAGATAGATTTGGGCATAGGGGTTGGAGGGTGTAGAGTAATAGTTGGGTGAGAGATAGAGAGAGAGAGAAAGATTATGATTTAGGGGTTTAGAGAGAGTGAGAGATTATGGTTTAGGTATTTAGATAAGGAGAGGTAGAGAGAGAGATTGGGGTTAGGGGTTTAGAGAGAGAGAGAGAGATTAGGAATTACCGGTTTAGAGGGAGAGAGATTGAGATACAGGGTTTTAGAGAGAGATAGACTGTGATATAGGGTTTTAGAGAGAGAGAGCGATTGGGGTATAATGTTTTGGAAAGATATATATTTGGTGTTAGCAGTTTAGAGAGAGAGAGAGATTATGGAGGTGGCTAGTTCTAGGTGTAGGTGAGAGAATGATAGAACGATATAGAGTGGGTGGCTAAGGGTAGGAGCGGGAGTAGGGGAAGAGGGATGTAGAGAAAGTGAGAGGGATGGGAAATTATATGTGGAGAGAGAGAGAGAGAGAGAGATTGGGGGTTAGGGGTTTAGAGTAAAAGAGAGAAAGGGATTTTAGGATATGGGTTTAGAGAGAGAGAGAGAGAGAGAGATTGAGATTAGGGATTAGGGATTTTGAGAGAGAGAGAGAAATAGGTATGGGAAGAACGTCAATGGTGGGGGAGACTGAGACAAAGTGGGGGGACTTAGAGAGAGAGAGAGAGAGATAAATACTTATAAATATCAAAATTCATTGTATCTATAAGTGTTATGCTTTAAAATTTAGTGGTTATGAGCTATATGGGTTGGATAATATACTTGATAAAGTAGCTAAAATTTAGAGGAGTTAAGTGTGATAGTAGTTAAAAGACATAAGGGTTATATAGTATAAGTGTTGTGGGTAAGGTATGTGTTTATGTTATAATTACCAAGGAAATAGATCCTAACTCCTAGGTTGCATGAATAGAGTGCCAACAAAGGGGGGTCCCTCGTTAGAGCACTTTAAAAGCCTTGTGTATACATGGTCAACCACCCAACTTGGGGAGTACTAGGAGGGATTCTCTGGGATTTACCTCCCTCCACCTATTACTAGTACAACGAGGTCCCAGTTGCCAGCTAAAACAAAAGGCACATGTGTCAAGATACCGAGTTAGGAAATTGTTTCCATGCAATTTCCCAAAATGGTCCTTTGAAAACACTCTACTCAAGACTTCAATAGAAACCCTAAGGTCAACATACTAATAAAAACACTTTAAGGAAAATGTATACACTTCAATATCCTTTAAAAAAAAAATTCTACAATCTTATTCACATTTAAATATTTTAACTAAATTTATATATACTAAAGAAATATATAATTATCTATAAAAACATTTTAATTTTGTTTACATGTCATTAAAATAAACAAGATAACATTAGAATCCAACAAAACTCTAAACTATTTCAACACCACAACAAAATAATCTATATACTATTATATCATAAAATATATATAAAACCAATTTTAATGAAAATCAATTACAAATATTTTACAAATTCAATGAAAAAATTCAATACATCATCATCAGATCACAAAATATGTATAAAACAAATTCCTATCAACTAAATTACTAATATTTTGCAAATTCAAATACAAAGACTAATTTTAAACAAATTTATTTAATAACATATCACAAATCAAATTAGTAACTTATCCTTATGTTTTTTCTAAATAAGAAAATGATAAAATATATATATAACCAATTTAATGAAACTCAATCAAATTAAAAATATCAATACATTATCATTCTATAAAAAAAAATATGCATAAAACAAACTCTAATCAAACTCAATTATAAATAACTTGCAAATTTGATTACTAGCACTAATTCTAACCAAAAAAATTACATGTCATAAAATTCTTCACACTAAAACAATATTAAAAGGTTTAATAAGAATTTATGAAAGTTTGATGATGTCAAATATAAGTATGAAAGATGAGCAAAGTTACACATATCATAAGTAATATGTTTAAAATATATACAAAATTTACTGCATTTAGAAATATAGATAAAGTAAATTCATAATTAAAAAAATACACTAAAATGAGTAAAGTTAAGCCAATTGTAAGTTTAAAATACAGAATATTTACTAGATCTAGAAATATAGATAGCCTAAATTGATACATTTATCAATTGTCTTTTATTACATTTGGAAATATAGATAAAGTAAATTCATAATTAAAAAAATACACTAAAATGAGTAAAGTTAAACCAATTGTAAGTTTAAAATACAGAAAATTTATTAGATCCAGAAATATAGATAGCCTAAATTAATACATTTATCAATTATCTTTATTGGATTGCTGATGTGCTGTACTATTATAACCACCAATCTAAACCAGGTAAAACAACCAATATGTTCCTGCTAGGACATGGACATGGAACTACCTAAATTTGGAGGGAGATGTTGAACCAAGAGAAAATGTATCAGTGGCTTTGCCTTTTCTTTTTTCTTTCTAGATGTTGCATTAAGGAAGACACACGAAATGCTTCACAGAATGTAATGAGATCAAATGGTAGCAGATGCTTCAGGAATATGGGAAAATACTTTAGTTACAAAATGGATAAATTTTTAAGTTTTTAATAAATTTTGACAGAAGTTTTAGCATTCTATTTATACAATACTATGTCCTGGTCAGAATTTGAATTTGTACCTCTACTGGGAAAATCAGATATTCTAGCTTAATATTCTAATTTAATAGCCATTCAAAATACAAGGAAAAATCTATTATGAAATGTTAGAATCAGGTATTCTAACTTAATAGCCATTCAAAATAGAAGGAAAAATCTATTATGGAATGTTTCAATATGAACGGGGAGGAACTGTCAATTAACATAAACACTAATTATTCCCTAATCACATTTACTTTTCCCCACATGAGTCCAGTCCAATACAATACAAGGTGATTTTTTACTAAGTTTTATAGATCGTGCAGTTATGCAGTTTAGAGGTTAGCAAATTGAAAATGGTTTGTAACCATTAAAGGATTTATTAGGAATATTTCTTAAAAAATATCCCCATCCATGATTTAGATCTAGGCATAAATCATAGTTCCCAAACTCTTAATAGAATAGTTCAGCTATTCTAACCTGGTAGAAAAATCTGTTAAAATTCAGATACGCTATGCTAAGAACCATATCGCGGATTGCGAGCTAAGAACCGACCATTCTCAATAAAATAAATCTAAGCAATGCAGGAGTACATAGATCGAGCAGCGCACAGGCAGGGTTATATTACTAAATAATAATAAGAAGAAGTTCAGTATACAAAATTTGAGAATGTCGGTTAAAATAATGATAAACTAGGCGAAATCTGGAACTTGGTTTAAATAATGCTACATTTGAGTGTATCTACTCCGGTGCAACAGGTCGGGCGGCCGCAGGTGACAGAAAGAGCTAATCAGCCAGAGAGAGAGGAATAACCTACTCCCTCCAGAGTCCGGAGTTACTTCAACTACGTAATATGTAATTCAATCTCCTTAATATGTAATTCTCTCTAATAGGTGTTACTTCAACTACGTAAACCTAGTTCTCCTTTTAACAACCCAAGCCAATTCTTGGAATAGAGATTGATAATATTTGATAGGTATGAGGAACCCACAATTCTCGAAGAGAGATTAATAATGTTTGGTTGATAAGGTTTAAGGTTAAAGCTAATTTTAAAATAGAGATTGACAATATTTGGCAGATAGGGGCTCAGTTTAAACCGGATTTTGAAAGAGTTGTGTGAAAGAGAGTTTTTACTAACTGGATTTTGAAAGAGTTGTGTGAAAGAGAGTTTTTACTAACTGGATTTTGAAAGAGTTGTGTGAAAGAGAGTTTTTACTAAGAAGTTTGAGAGAGGCAAAGAAATTTGTATTTAAATAACAAGAAATAAACATAAAAATAATTACTACAGAATCACATACAACCTGTCAAAGATAAAAAGCTATATCAATTATCAAATCTAATGGAAACCTATAAAATTTTTTTTTTTAAATAAATAAAAATTTAATTATAAGGTAATGACAACTAAACTCGTAAAGTTAGTGATTTGTTTTTTTTGAACTTTTAAAATTATAAAATCTTTTTACTTTTATTGTGTTTCTATTACAATAGCCATCAATGCAATCCAATATCAATGCAATTCTTTTTATTATTGAAAAAAATGTTTTATTTGGTTGGATTTAGAAGTGATTTTATAGTTTAAATAAGTGTTGTAAATTTATATTAAAAAAAATTTATATAAAATTATATTGAAAATTAAAATTATTTATATATATATATATATATGAAAAAAATATAATTATGATTATGACATAAATAGATGTTAAATTTTAAAATATAATATTAAAAAAATTATAACATTTACATTCAGATATTTATCTATTTATCTAACTAAACAATTTATTAATAATACAAATATTATAAAATAATTTTTAAAATCTAAATAGGACCTTTCTTTTCTTACTTAATACTTGATTAAACATGGAATAAGCTCCTCCAACTTATTATATAATTATGATTTTGAACACTAGAACTAACTTCTTATCTCACTTCAAACATTCAGACATAGAGGGGAAAGGTTAGAAACTATGTGGAATAGATCTAGAGATTAATTTCAAAAAAATGTATTTTTTAAAACCAATTTGTTTTCGCTAAACTTGAATATCTAGCATAATGTTTAATAACCTAAATTAATGTATTTAAATACAAATTTGATATTTTCAATTTTTAATGTTTTTAGAAAAAAAAATTATATGACGAAATTGTTCCAATTAAAAAATATGGAATTTGGATTTAACACTTAATAACTCTGAAATTTCCTTCATGCTTATAGCAATGAAGCATGACATGAACTTTCCCTCATGCTTATAGCAATGAAGCATGACATTTAAGCATCTTGTAGTGTTCCTAACTAGATTTTTTTAATTTAACATTATAAATTTTTCAAAAAAATAATTTAAAAACACTTTTACATTTCATTTCCTTTACTACTTTAATTTTTGTTCGTAAGCTTTCCAAGGTTAAGCGGTCCAATTAATTTTTGGTCGTAAGCTTTCCAAGATTAAGTGGTCAATATCGATGGTGGCTGTAAAGTGGTGGAAATAGTCATGTAGAACAATTACTTGATGGCTTCTAATATGAGATGGAGAATATTATTTCTCGAAAGAGGGCGTAGCGGAGTGGATGGTGACCATCAAAACAATAATTAAATCCAAAAATAAATATTTATACAAACCAGCGTCTATTCTTCACAGTTCGCGGCCTCCTCTTTCCTTCACGGTGAGTACTGTTTTTTGTTTTATGCCCAACCTATTAAACGATCGTTACTTTACACGAGTAGCAAAACCTAGTGGAGGAGAGATAAATGTGTGTAGAGCACTTGTTACTGTACACGAAGACTTGGTACTGTACGGGAAGACTTGGGTGGAATTAGGAAAACAGAGCAGCAGAATGTGAAAACACAACCAGATGACACAATCTAAGGAGCTAATCCTCTCCTCACTACAAGAGAAGAAGATCTTATATAGAATATACAATACACAATAATATACAATAATACGGTAAAAGCATGTTTATTATTATTTTTATAAATAATAAATTTTAGTTTAATTTTTTTCATGACCAATCAAGAAAATATAAATAATGTATAATTAGTTTTAGCAATGATAATGATTAAATCCAATGTACAAAATGTTAACAGTGACACTATAAAATAACTAAATTTTTATTGTACTGGTCCTGCCTAAACCCATGTTTTTTCTCTCTACAATAAAGTTTCCGCTGTAAACATTTCCGTAAAGACATAAACGCTACCAAGGATACAACAAAAGTATTGTATGAAATTTAATTTCATGTAGTAATTCATTCCTTTTTTGTTGTGTTTGATGAAAGAGATTAAAACAAAACAATCAATCAAATATAATTTGATCTATTTTAAATATTTTTTTCATTCATTCACCTACCGTTACCTGTCTGTCATCTGTTTGATTTTTGTTTTCGAGTCAAAGTAGCATGTTCTGCGATCATCGGACGACCTGAGAAAATGGCACATTCTGTGCGATCATCCAACAATCTGAACAAAAGAGACACGAATAAATGCGTGATTATGATGATGATAATATTAAAAAAAACACAACAAAATAAAGCCATGCCCTAATTTTTGGATTTAAAAAGGTTTGGCCAAAATAATTTATTATCAGAAAACAGATAACTTCAACACCGTGAATTAAAGGTTTTATCGATCTGCAGTTATGTGAAAAGGGTTTCTTCATTGTCCATGGCAGAGAATGTGAAGATAGGCATGCGTTTTTGAAGCTGGCTTCTAAGGGTTATGTATGCCCAAGGGTTTCTTCATTGTCCATGGCAGAGAATGTGAAGATAAGGCATACGTTAAATTATCAGAAAACAGATAACTTCAACATCGTGAATTAAAGGTTTTACGGATCTGCACTTATGTGAAAAGGGTTTCTTCATTGTCCACGAATTAAAGGTTTTAAGGGTTTCCGATTGTGCACTTATGTGAAAAGGGTTTCTTCATTGTCCATTGCAGAGAATGTGAAGATAGGGCATACGTTTTTGAAGCTGGGTTGTACGGGTTATGTATGCCTAAAGGTTTCTTCATTGCCCAGGGCAGAGAATGTGAAGATAGGGCACACGCTTTTGAAGCTGAGATTGTATGCCCTATTAAATGGAGTTTAATAACCTGGCAAAGGAGTTGTCCAAAGCCATTCGGTATGGGTTGAGTCTATGCTCTTTCTAACTAATTCTGGAATGAAAAGATTTTACACGACTGCATGTAGATAAGGCAGGCGATCGATGTCACTTTCCTCAACTCTTTGCCGATCACCTCCAATTCTGCCTGTGCTTTCCTCGTTATCCGAGGATTGTAAATGGCCTCCGCCATTGCCCATTCAATCGTTGAACTGCTCGTTTCGCTATCCGCTAAGAACATGTCCTGCACATCATCCATCACAACAAATTGACACAGAAGAAAATTTAAAAATCCCTCTTACACTAAACTCAATTAACTTTCAATAGTGAAGAAGTAGATCAGTTAGATATAGAAAGGGGATTTAATGTCTTTCTTGGTGAATATTTCTGCGCTCCAGAAAGTTTTTAGTCTGTCCTCAGTTCTGCCCTCTCTTCTGCTCTGGAGGCGAGCCTCTATAGATCTATCACCCCCTGAGGATCTAAAATTCGTAGAAAAGGAAAGTAGTTAACCAGGTTAGGCTTTCCTGCCAGTACCATCAATTTGGTGACCATTTCCTTGAACTCCTCGGCGGCCTGAGACTCCCGTACAAATATGTTTTTTAGAAAAAATCATGTTGCCCAGCAGATTCAGACTGGTAAGAAATACAGTGTGTCCGATATTCATACCCTTGGTTGGTAAGAAATACAGTGTGCCCGATATTCATACCCTTGGCCTTTGTAGAATCCTCAAAAATGGATTGAATGGCGGAAAAGACCCGATCTCTTCTCAGATGTTGCAAATTCTTAGGAGAATACGCCAAAGTCTTTGATTAGTAAGCGGGATTGTGTAACGCTTAATACTAAATTCAAACCCCCTTAAAGCAGAGGTAACATATGCATAAGGGTGTACAACATGACTTCGAAAAATGAAAATACTAAGAGGGATTGTGTAACATTTAATCCTAAATTCGAAACCCCTGAAACATAGGTAACAGATGCATTAGGGTGTACAACATAGCTTCATAAAACTAAACAGGGTTAAAAAGAAATGGGAAATATATATATTCAACGGGCCATATATGGAGGGGGCAAATAACTGATAACGATCAAATTATTGGAAAATTCCCAATGGCAAGTAAGGGAATGATCATTCCCCGTGGAAGCATGCATTCCAGATAAGAACCAACGAACCGAGCTTTAAGGAAGAAAACTAGAGCACAGGATATATTACAGGGAGTGTCAAAAAAGAGGACAGACAACGTTTCATAATCCCTATTATCATAAGCTAAATGCATGAAATCTTGACAGAGGAAATAACAAATAAGATGATAGATAAACAGTTTTTAAAGGAACAAAACGCCCAAGGTCTCCTAAGAAAATAAAACCTGCATCAGAAAGAAATAAACCCCAAAATTATTGCAATTACTTGAAAGAATTAAACCCCAAATATTGTGATGATAATACTATTAGAAAACCAAAAAAAAAAACCTTAACAAAGATAAATAAATTCTAAAATATATGCAGCTACCATATCCCAATAAAGCTATTACTACACACCAAATAAAATTCTCTGAGCGCATTTTTAAGAGCATGCAACAGAAAGAGTAAAAAGGCCTTCACCATATACTCGGTATAGAATCGCAATTTCATCCCCAGAGAGTAAAAAGATCTGCACAATTTTATCAACATACATATTAGAAGAAAACCAATTAATCCCTGCATGCAATCAACAAACTAAATGACAGGTCTGAAAGCCTATAATAATACCAAGAATTTTCAAGAAATATGAAGTACCTGGTATCAGGTTCGTCCAAATCGACTAAATGGTGAATTTCGAACTGCATGCTCAACCTGGTATCCTATTCGTCGAATTCAACTGACAAATTCATATTTGGCTATTTAATGGAGAATGCCCCTATCACACAACGGCTACTAATATTTTATTTTTGCTTTTTCATTGATCATACAACGGCTAGCTACTAATATTTTCATTTTGCTTTTTGATTGATAATACAATGGCTAGCTACTAATATTTTCTTTTTGGCTTTTTGATTGATCATATAACGGCTACTCATGATTATTTTGGAATGATTTTTTTAGTGCCCTCTCTCTGTTATGATTTGAAATGATAACATTTTAAACGTGCAGAACATAACGGCTCATGATTATTTTGGAATGCTTTTTTAGTGCCCTCTCATTGTTATGATTTGAAATGATAACGTTTAAATGTGCCGAACATTCCAGATCATATTTTGCCACGCTGGATGTACCTGTTGTTGATGATGTTATCATCAGTAAGGGTTTTCATGATGGTCCCCTCATCATATTAAGTTGCACTTTTAATAACTTAAATTAATTTTGATTATGGTGGCATCATCACACTTAGTTGCATTTTTAGTAACTCAAATTTAGATTTATGGAGAGATTTTGATTTCACATCAACACTGATTCATGTATTACAATAAAGGTCAGAAGTTGACATCACCAAATGTGGAGTTTTCTTTATAAATATTTTTATGTTATTAATAATTATAATATTTAGTAGGATATATTGATATGTGTTAAGGTATTGATATATGTATAGTATTTGTGTTTGGAATTTATCTATATTTTATTGTGGAAATTTTGAATTTTATAAATATTTTATTTTTATTAATAATTATAATATTTAATTAACTATGTTGATATGTATATAGCATTTGTATTTATAGCAATGTAAAATATAATGTATAATATAATAAATAATATTTGGTTATATGCATGGATTAAAAATTCAAATTTACTTGTGGTGATATTATTTAATTTAAAAGTGTAAAATATAATTTGAAATTGTTTCTAATTGGTTAAGAATTTAATAATTACCTAAGACTCACATATTAAGTACAAGTATTAATTATAGCGGATTTTTATTCCCTAAAAAATGATTTAATTTTTTCTTCATTTAAACGGTTTGTATTTGGATAAAATAAATTGGAAATTATAGAATCATTATATGTAACACTATTTTAATTTTTTTTGATTCCTATAATATCACAACATCAAATGACACAGAAATAAATAGTTTATATTTTTTGCTTACTAAACACATTGGCACGAACACATGATCCAAGGTGGAACATGAGATCTCATCCAAGTTTGTTCTTATTTTAAAATTTAAACTAATTGATAGAATTAAATTTATTTAACTCCAAGATAATATTATTTATGATTTATATTATAAATATTTAGTTTATAAAGTAGTAAGTTTGTTATTTCTTTTGAGAATTTCATAAGTCTATGTGTTTTCTCTTCTAACTTATTTTAAAATTTGAAAATAACTAAATATTTTTAATTTTTAAAACTTTATTTTTAAATTCTAAAACTTGTATTCTTCTTTTCTTTATACATTTATACAATACAATAAAAATAATAATAAATAAGATAAAATTAAAGAAATAAGAATAAAAAACCTAACATTAGATCAATCTTGAAGTTGCATTTGAGTTGAGGTCTCACAAACATATTAATTCAAATAGTTGCTTGGTAACCTATTCGTCTTCCTTCATTGACACACAATATTAAACAAATTCATATAATTTTAGGGTTTTTTATTAAATAAACTTTAATTACTAAAATTACTAAAATAACCAACGTACTAGTATTAATTAGATGTTAACATGGCCTTTTCTATTAAGTAGATCTTAATATCATCTTTCCTAGGGTTTTGTTTTCACAACACAGATAGACACTTACATAGTGAGAGTAGCATGTTTTAATTAGATGTTATTATCACCTTTTCTTTTAACTAGATCTTAATATCATCTTTCCTAGGTTTTGTTTTTAGAGCACAAGGATAGACAATAGTTGTTATAAATGATTGCGTAATGAAATTTGAGTAGGTTTTTTTACAATTTAAGGAAATCCTAGTAGATAATTATTGGAACTAAGTAACCAAAAAAATATTTAAATTTGCTTTTAGTTAAATAATGTTTAGTTTGATGCAAAATGTTAAATTAGTTTTCAGTTCTTAGTTTAATAATTTAGTTATAAGAAAATAAAAACTAAACATTAGTGGATGATTAGTAAATCTGGAAAGGGAAAAAATAATGATGTTTATTTTTAGTTAAATAATTTTTAGTTAATACAAAATATTAGATTTTCTTTTCAGTTTTTAATTTTAATAATTTAGTTTTTTATTAATTTTAAAATTTTACAATATTATTTTTTAGATGCATACTCAAAATAGCTTATCTAAGGTATTGCATTTTGAGACAAGAGGAAAAGATTCTTAGTATTCTAGATAATACTTTAATGAACCAAAAAAAATCTTAACACTGGAATAATATTAATTTAGGGAACCAAATTTAAATAGTTTAATAAAATCCCATCAAAAGGATTAAATTTTAACTAAGATAAAAAAAATGTTTATTATTATTTTTTATAAATAATAAATATTTATTTAGTTTTTTAAGTCTAAATAATGTATAATTCTATTTTACACATTTTTTAATTTCAATTTAATGTACAAAATGTTTACAATCACATTACAAATAACTAAGTTTTATTGTACTATTCCTACCTAAAGTTTTGTTTCTGTTATAACCCTTTCCGTAAAGACATAAAAGCTACCAAAGTACATACACCAAAATTAATCTATCTATCAAATTTAATTAATTTGAATTACTAATTTTTTTTTTTTTTTTTATCAAAGCCATAAAAACAAAACAATCTATCGAATTTAATCTATTTTGATTTTTTTTTATCATTTTTGTTATAGGTGAAATGAGAAAAAGCAGGGATGAGTTTGATTTTGTTTTCAAGTCAAAAGTAGCGTGTTCTGCGAGCTAATAATATAATAACAGGAGTTTCAAGAAATATGAATTAACCTAAGAAGTTGAATTTCGAACTACATGGTCAACCTGGTATCGGATTCGTTCAATTTGATTAAATGACTATTCATACAACGGCTACTCACATTTGGTGTTTTGGTGTTTTGATTAAGAATGCCTTCAAAAGTAGCGTGTTCTGCGAGCTAATAATAATAACAGGAGTTTCAAGAAATATGAATTAACTTAAGAAGTTGAATTTCGAAAGAATGCCTTCAACGGCTACGTTTTTTTAGTGCCCTCCCTTTGCTACGATTTCCCTTTGTTATGATTTGAAATGATAACATTTAAACGTGGAGAACATTCCATATTTTGCCCCGTTGGATGTACGTGTTGCAGATTTTTAATAACTTAATATTAAAGTTATTGAGAGATTTTTATCTCACATAAAACACTTATACGTGAATGACAACATAGATGAGTAACATGGAGTTTTCTTTCGAGAGGCCGTGTTAGTATTTTAGAAATTGGACTTAGTTGGCTATGTGGATATGTGTATGCCATTTGTGGCTATGTTGATATGTGTATGGTATTTTTGTTTGGAATTTATTTATTTTATTTTATTATGTAAAAGTTGAATTTTAGGAAATTTATGTTGATATGTATAGAACATTTTTATTTAGCAATGTAAAATATAATATATAGTATAATAAGTAATAATTGGTTATATGTATGAGATTAAGGATTGATGTTCTTGTATGGATATAATTTAATTTAAAGGTGTAAAATATAACTTGAAATTGTTTCTAATTGGTTAAGAATATAGTAATGGCCTAAGATTGTGGAATTTTAAATTTTTTTTTGTTTGTATAATGTTACAACATCAAATGATGTATAATCTAAAACACAATGAAAAAATTAAAATAGAGTGGGTAAATATATATTTACAAGCAATGGATACATAAATAATCTAAAATATAAATCATCAAAATCAATATTTAAGATAAATAAATCAAATGAGATATTTGAATTGCACTTGATAATCATTATAATTCACAATCATTAGAAATAATTAGATATTGATAAAATTACAACTATGATCAAGAAGTAGCTATGGCCACTTTTAATTTTGTACCAATATTATTGTGTTACTAGAACTAATGTGAAATATAGATGTTAAACATTTTGTTGATATTACTACAAACCATGTCATAAAATTTATTGGTTTAGAAATAAAAATAACATTCCACCAATTAGTAGCCTTACACAAGAGACCTTGCAAATCTCAAATCTATGATTCGCTAACAATTTATTCATTGTGATTGATGTAAGATTTGTATACCTTCCCTCTTGCTCCATTCTCAAATAGATTTTCATAAGAATATGACCATTAGAAATTCTCTAAATTAAGAATTCAATGACAAACTAATCAAAATTGAAACTAAGTTGATTATAAAATATCTTTAATGGTAGATATAGATCTCATTAATATTAAGTTTTGAGATTTATGAACACTCATAAAACATATCAATTTAGCTATCTATGAATTTATTAAAAATGTAGTTTATTAAAAATGTAAGGTACATATATACAAATGTATCCTTAAAAATTTTGGATAATTTTTTTCATAAGTATTTATTCTTTAAATTATAAAGATAATTCTATTTAAAATTATTTTTAGAAGTTGATATTTTACATCATTTACTTATCATTACTAACAAATAAATTTATCTATGTGGGTATAAAAAAATTTGAGGTTGTTGGCAGGTGGTTTGGATGAGTGAGCTGCGTAGCATTGCGGATGCTGCGAAGGGTCAAAGATGCCACGCAAGATGGAAAACAACGCGCAAGTCAACAATCTTATGTATTTTTTGGTCATTACGACTGCATTATGAGGGTTTTGGGTCATCTGGACCGCAATATGTGGGTCTTTGGTCATTCTTTTTGTAGAGTTTGTTAAGAAGTAGTTAGACGGTTGCCTAAGTGGACCACAAATGTAAAGGCGCAAGCCTATAAATAGATATAGTATTGTAAGTGTTGATTCAAATCCATAGGAAGTTAATCAATGAATTAAATATTCGAGCATGGATGATTTTGCTTGTCGGCTAATCGGGGTATGCGACAGAAGATCTACATTGGTGTATCTCTGGGATGTTGTGAAGGTTAATATGATGTGATGTTGAGCAAAATTACTATGTCTCTTTTTGTCTTTCTGTTATGAATGTGATGTGCATTCTGAATTCATGAATGATGCAATGTTTCCTTGTTCCAAGTGATGTTTTACTGCTAGATCTGTTCCGCATTAATGGTTTATTTAACAAAAAGATCTGTTGAATGATGATGCGGTTCTGTCTAAATGCATAAGTTAAACTGTTAGATCTACTTCTGAATGCTGCTATAAGTTGATTAAGCGGATGCACAAAAGTCCTTCTTCATTTGGTGGAAACATGGTTCCGTCAGCTCTCCCTTGAACATCTTAGGTGAGACTTCATCTCCTTCGCAGGTGTTGCTGGATGAGGTAAAACCTGTCTGGGCCAATGCTCAGGGAGATCGCGGTGGGTTGGATGTTGACAGAGTGAGGAACCCCTGTCGACTGGGTTTGTGTCACAAAATGCTTCTGTTGCTGGGAACATAGTGCGAAGTGAAGGAAGGACATGTTGTGGCATCCAACAAGATTGGATATTCAGGGTTGGTTTGATAAAAAATTGTGAGAGTTTGTTGAGAAAGAAAATCAGAACACAGGGTTGACGATGGATTGGTGGCTAGAAAAGTACATACACGATGGTCCACACGAATATTTTTTCTGTGAATTCCCGATTATCCTGTATGAATGGTTAGCAAAATTGACCTTGAGGAAGCAAAATTCCCAAGGTGGTGAGCAGACAGTTTGGACACCAGAACTGATCTAGGAGTTGCAAGAGGTAGAAAACAAAGCATCGTAAGCTGTTGAAGTCTAGCTTGATAGCATATTGGAAAAGGGCATACTGAAGATGCACCTCCACCAATAGAACCTAGTGGGAAGAGGCTGTGGATACCACGATGGCAGGGGGAAGGCAAATGGAATGATATGGGGTAGATGGGTGCAAGTTGTGACAAGACTGTGAAGGAAGTTGAGGAAGAGAGTGGTCTTACGAGGGGAGGAGCAAGGTTTCGACAAGAGAAGAGATAGAGGATAGGAGAAGGTCCTACTGCGATTGAAATGCAAAACCGTGAAGGAAGACCACATGGGATGCAATGACCTAACAGTGCCGACAAGGACGACTAGGCTATGCCCAGGGTAAAGGCAGGACCAACCCCAGTAGTAGCGTACCAACACTTCTGCTTGCTACTCCAAAAACAGGAAGAAATACGATTTTTACACCACCATGATCATTGTGTCAACAACATCTAATTACTAGCGCATCAACAACTGTAGGAAGGAAGCCTAGGATGGAGGGAGAAGATGCGAAGTTACCCCTATTCCATGGAAATGGAACTGACAACCCAGAGCAATACTATTTTTTTTGCAAAGCTGTGTGGACTATTAAACAGGTCACGGATGATGATGCCAAGAAAGGTCAGTTGGCGACGACTCTTCGAAGTTGCGCATTGGACTGGTTTATGAAGTTTGTGCATGTTCTTGCAGGATGTCCAAAGAAGACATTGGATGAAGTTAGGAAATGATTATTTGTAGACTTCAGAAAACCCAAGTCTGAAGCACAATATATTACAGAGCTAAAGGAGATCAAGTAGTATCGAAATGAAATTGTTTGAGATTTCGACCAAATATTTAAAACACTAATGCCAAGAGTTAGCTTTGGGATGAGTGACGTCCAGCATAAGGAATCGTTCATCACAGTGCTGCTACCTCGTATTCGACTCCCATTGATGCAGCAAAACATTGTGACACTGAGCGAGGATCTAGAGATTGCAATGTTGTTAGAAGCTTCACTGGTTGGTGAGAATGCAGCCGGCATGTCTCAGATTCAGACACACTTGGCCAACCTAAAAATTCAATTACAAGATCTTAAGAAAGGTAAAGAACACTGCGAAGAGGCTGGGTGTACGCGTTGTCGTGCGGAGGGGCATACCAAAGATATCTACCCATATTTCTGCAACTATCTGGTATCTGGAGTGCCGAACCCATTGAGTGGCAGAGGAATGTCGTGGTGACCATTTTTCAAGTCTATGGACATCGACATGAGGAGTTTCAATACATGCATAAGATGGTCACGAAGTCGATGAATTTGTATTGTACATTCTGCAAATCTATTGCGCATGAAGATAAGGATTGCCGCGTCTATGGCCTGCTTCAGGAAAGAACGTACGATTCATACTATGTGAAGGATGACCAACGCGTAGTACAGCAATAGGAGATGCAGCCACAGGTGGCCCAGCTACCAGCTCAACCGCAGATGCAATTTGTACAACAGCCGCAACCACAATCGCAACCACAACCGCAATAAAATCAAATGCAGATGGCTCTGTAGTAGCCATGGTACATTCCATCGATGTAGTATGTTCATCATGGGAAGTGTGTTCAACTGCAACCAAAACATATGCAACAATAATTTAATCAACCGCAGTATCAGCAACAAGGAGGATTCTGAGGGGGACGAGGTGGAGGCTTTGGTAGATGAGGCAGACAAGATCGAGGACCCATACAATGTTATAATTGCAGAGTGTTAGACCGCTACCAGAGAGATTTCCCGCAGTTGAAAACATAGTGAACATATTGCTTTGATGGTGATCACACTGTTGAGAATTGTCCACAGCTGATCGCGAGATGGCAGGAAAAAAATGTTCAACAATTGCAGAATCAAAATCAGTTGCAGAATCAAAACCATCCGCATAACAAAAATCAACATCTGAATCAGAATGCCGACTAGAATGGGAACCAACCTGGGAATCCACCGCTGAACCAGACTCAGGGCGCAACTATCGTGACAATTTTTGCGGAACCAAAAATGCAAGATATCGTTGTTCCTATTATCACTCACGAAGGTGAGACTACAGGAGAAGATGGTCTACATCCTCTGATCTGGCTAGCTAGGAAAAAGAAAGTGCAGTTTGATATTGATGCCAAGCGAGATACATTCTTTGAAGCATGCAATGCAATGAGACAAAATCCAAGTAAGACAATTATTTATGACATGCCCCTTGCATTGTTTGAGTTTCTTGGGGCATTTGAGGAAAAGGTATCAGAACCATAGCGATTGCTGGCATTGGAGGAGGAACTGAAGGCCGCTCCAACACATTGGTGGGGGACACATAAGAAGTTGATTACAGGGTGGCTGCAGTGTCGGAGATTGACGATGGTTCGCTTTGGTGACACTAAAGTTTACCACATAGGGAAGTATGATGGGAAGACTGACCTTGGTAGTCATTTGGTTGAATGTCAAATGTTGTGGGCATTGCGACTAAATGATGAGTGGGTCCATGCCTTTAGCCATACTTTGGACGAAATGCTGTGATCTTGGTATGCATCAGTTGAGTTGCTCGGAGAGATTACCACTTGGTTATAGCTGACGGTTTTCTTTACGCACACCTTCAATTTCACGGATGCCAATCTAGATTTTCACAATGCCCTGCAGATCATTCGCGATGTTGTTCTAAAGGTAGTTCTAGTTGCATACCTTGTGGATCCGCATATGCATTGTGAGATGCAATCAATGATGGAATTCTATAATATTACCGTAGGGCCATAGGATGGTGATGATCTGCCGAATATCAATATTCCGGAGACAGAAGGGAGTCACGATTTCGTAGCACCTGATGCACCAATCGATCCGGTAACTCAGCCATTGAATATTAGGAAGATCAACATTCGGACAGAGGAGAACCCAAAGTTTACGAATGTTGGGGACTACTGGTATGACGAAATGATGGTGAAGGTCATAGACCCATTGCATGAGTTCTAGGAGCTATTCCCTATGAATTTTTCTAAAATGAAGGGAATACTAGGGGATCTAGGAGAGATGAGGATTCCATTGAAGTCCGACGTGAAACCAATTAGGCAACGTCTATATCGACTGAACCTGTGACACAATGAAAGGGTCAATGCTGAACTTGATCTCATGCTGGATGCTGGGATCATTGAGCCAGTTAAAGAATCGAAATGGATTAGTCCTATGCTGGTGCAAGACAAGAAGACAACTGAGGTTCATATTTGTGTCGACTTGCTGAAGTTGAATGATGTGTGTTGGCATGATCTTTTTTCAAGGTCGTTCACTAATGAGGTGTTGGAAGAAGTGGGCAGTCAAGAAATGTATTCTTTCATAGCTGGTTTCTCTCACTATCACCAGACCAGAATCACCAAAGAGGATCGCCACAAGACAACATTTGTGATTGAATGGGGCTGTTTCCAGTACACTGTGATGCCATTTGGGCTCAAGAACACACCTGCGATATTCTCCTGTGTTGTTGTTGCAGCGTTCATAGATTTTATTCAAAATTTTTGGCAAGTCTATATGGATGACTAGACAGTTTATGGATTGATCAGTGACCATGTAGAAAACCTATGACTGATGTTGGAGTGCTGTAGGTAGCATTGGATATCGCTGAACTTGAAAAAATGTATTTTTTACGCACCTTTTGGGATGTTGTTCGGTCACATTGTCTGCAACAAAGGATTGTTGGTTTACCCAGCCAAGATTGTGCTCATTTTGAGTTTAACACCGCCTACAAATGTCAAGTAGTTGAGAGTGATGCTGGGGCACAAAGGGTAGTATCGCAAGTTCATCCATGGTTATGCAATAATCATAGCCACTATGGAAAAGTTGTTGAAGAAGGATGCAGTATTTCTATGGAGTCCAGAGTGTCAAGTTAGTTTTGAGACATTGAAGGCTAAGATGGCATCCGCATCGATACTGGTCTTCCTGGATTAGAGCAAGGAATTCCATGTCCATGTGGATGCATCCTTGATTATGCTAGGAGTAGTGCTTGCGCAACCAGGGGAAGGAGATCTGCATCACCGAATTGCTTTTGCGAGTCGCAAGCTATCATCTGCGGAGAGAAATTATATGAGTACCAAGAGGGAAGGTCTGGCAATGGTATATGAGCTAAAGAATTTTTGGCATTAGCTATTGCGGGGTCACTTAAATATGTTCATAGACCATTCTGCTTTGAAATATTTGGTCAATAAGCCTTTTTTGGGGGGATGGAATATGCCGTTGGCTACTTCTCTTTTAGGAGTTTTATTTTGAGGTGATTGTGAAGCCCAATCACTTGAATACAGGACGCGATCATCTATCATGAATAGAGACAGGCAAGGAGCCCACAAAAATTGAAGATGGGTTGCCAGATGTGAAACTGTTTAAAGTCGAAGTGGCTGATGACTACTGTCAACAAATAATTCAATTTTTGGTGAAAGGAACCACACTAGAGGGGTTTACCATGAGTGAGAAGAAGAAGCTGGTGGCTAAGGCTACATATTTCCAGTTGATCACTGGAAAACTATATAAACTAGGACCAGATGATATTTTGAGGTGCTGTGTCCTACCTCATGAGGAAGGGAAGATCTTGGCCGAGGCACATGTAGGAGTGGCTGGTGGACACTATGGAAGTCGTGCTACTACTAGGAAGGTGCTTCACGTAGGGCTTTGGTGGCCCACTCTTCACAACGATGCGATGGATTATGCGCAGACTTGTGATGTTTGTCAATGGACTAGAAAACCCTTCAGGAGGGACGAGATGTCGCTAATACCTCAAGTGACATTACAACCATTTGATAAATGGGCAATGGATTTTGTGGGACCTATTAGTCCAGCCGGGAAGCGCATTGGCGCATAGTACATAATCACAGCGACAAATTATTTCACAAGATGGGAAGAAGATGCACCAGTTGTAGATTGCACCGCTGTGACAACAACGCGATTTTTGTTTGACAACATTATTACTCAATTTGGATGTCTGAAGATATTGATGAGTGATTAGGGGAGTCACTTCATCAATCGCACAGTCAGTGCATTAACATAACAGATTCATATCCAACATAAGAAGAGTACATCGTATCATCCGCAAGCAAATGGAATAGTGGAGACTTTGAACAAATTGTTGGAGCATGTGCTCACAATGGTTTGTAATGTGAACCGTGATGAATGGGATTTGAAGATTCTAGCAGTCTTGTGGGCATATTGCACCACTTGTAAAAGATTGAGGGGGCAGACACCGTTCAAAGTGGTGTATGGGAAAGACGTGGTTATGCCTATGGAATACATCGTTCCGAGTTTGCGCATAGCGGAAGTAATAGGAATGAGTGTTGAAGCCATGTTGGCATAACGAATGGAGTAGCTGGTACAACTTGAGGAAGACCACTTTATCATAGGATTTCACCACCGCGTGGAGAAGGATTAACAAAAATCTTGGCATTATCGCCATATAAAAAAAAATAGTTTCAGCAAGGCAACTTGGTGTTGTTGTATGATAGCAAGTTCATGAAGCATCCAGGTAAATTACAGATGCATTGGCTTGGTCCATATTGCATCAGTTGCATAACTTCAGGAGGTGTATTGCAGCTGCAGTAGTTAGGTGGAGTGATGCTATCGAATATAGTAAATGGTAGCAGGTTGAAGCCCTACTAGACAGGCTCAAAGTAGCATGATGCCTAAACGCATTGTGGTAAAAAAAAAAAAGGAGGATGCTAGGTGGAAAGATGGTGCACCTGCAGTGACAGGATGTGCAAGTCAGAGGACTTGTATCGCAGTTTGGGAGCCCTACCACGACAACTATAGGGTCACAACATAGTCAAATCAGTAATAAATGCAAACAATTAAATGTAGTTAATTATCGACGCTCGGTGAAGGGACGCGTATTTATTATGGATCCGAACGTTTGATCGGTAGGATCGGTGATGGATTTGGCTAATTAATGCATGATTTGGTCATAATCTGTTGATGCAATTGTAACTTCGGAATGCATTTCACCTATGTATATTGTACTCCTATAGAGATGTTATTATTCCTCTATACGGAAGTGTCATCGTTTGCATTGACAAGTGTCCCAAGTTGCAAGTGATGGGTTATTAGACCACCAAGTGTGGGGTTGGCCCTGATTAATATAACCATGGGTTATTAGACTGAGTTAGACAAGTCGTTCCTGCTAGGTTATTAGGCACGTCAGGTCATGTCTAAATAGAGTGCGGGAGGCACTCTATTTGATCATCTCATTATTCACTTCTACACCCATCAAAAAGTGGCGCACAAGTGAGGAAAGAGGATTAGCTGCTAGAGAAGACTATCTCTTGTACTTGGGTTGTATCATTGCTCTTTCTATCTCTGAGGCAGTTGTGGGGTTTTTCGTCTTTATGGTTTTCCCGAGTGAAACTCTATGTGTCTATTGTCTCATGTGATAACTTGGTCTGATTGATATGCATTGTTATGATTGATATCTTGTACATGTTATTCTCTCAGTAAAGATCCTAGAGTATGTTTAATTAATGCTAAAAAATTAACATGGTATCAGAGCTAACCTGAGAAGAAGACACTGTGTAGTTGTGGAAACTAGGGTTTCCTGTTTATTTGGTTTCTCTCCATAGATCTTGAAATGAAGTAGGGTATTTTCACTCTCCTTAGCAAGGCACATCTTTCTATCCAATCAGAATTCAATTCTGGGCATTTTCATTTTTGGCCCTAAAAATTAGGGTTTCCACAAAAATAGGCATTTCTGAACTCCGAGGACATATCTTGAAGCTACTTGGAAAACTCGAATTTTAGAGCTTTGGATCAAACTTTTTGGTTTTGTGAAGCTCCGGGAAACTCAAACCCTAATTCAGGGTCCTCCCTAGTGAATCTCGGAAGACTAAAAGGCATTTCTGAAGGGTAAAACTTTGCAGTTTTCAATTTCTAAATATACCAGGATGATTAGATCATCAAGGCACATCCTTTTATCCTTTCAGAAAGTTGAAATTCACATTTTGAATTTTTAGGGTTTCTTTGAGAAACCCTAATCCAGCACAAGATCCATATCTCTGCAAATCAAGTGGTAAGATCTAAATCTTTTCTATTTCCATTTGAAGTACTCACTAAGATGTCTCACCACACCAAGCTTGAGGCTAACCTTGAAGGGGCTGATAACTTCCGAGCATGAAAGTATAGGATTGGGTTAATCCTAGAAGAAAATGGATGAGATACTTACATAAGTTCTGAGGGC
This sequence comes from Larix kaempferi, assembly GCA_027924585.1. NCBI lineage: Eukaryota > Viridiplantae > Streptophyta > Pinopsida > Pinales > Pinaceae > Larix > Larix kaempferi. Next base: position 10,000,898 of record BSBM01001763.1, read on the forward strand.
CCCTTTCCTAGAGGAAGAACAAGCTAAAGCCTTGTATAAGAAGAACTTCGTCAAGTCAAAGAGGATCATTGTTGATTCTATCAAAGACCATCTCATACCACATGTGTCATCTCTAAAGACACCCAAGGAGATGTTTGATTCCCTGACCAAGCTATTTGAAGGGAAGAACATAAATCGGAAGATGACTCTGTGGAATCAATTGAAAGGGGTAAAGCTTCAGAATGGAGAGACCATTCAATCCTATTTCTCTAAGGTCTCTCAGATCAAGGAACAACTTGAAGCTTTGGATGAAGTAGTGGAGAATGGTGAAATTGTTATGACCACTTTGAATGGCCTACCTAGGTCATGGGATTCCTTCATTCAAGGAATATGTAGAAGAAGGAAGTTGATCTCCTTCAGTAGACTGTGGGAGGAATGCTCACAAGAAGAGGATAGGCTTGTAGCTCGAGAAGAAAAGATGGGAAGTGAAGATCAAGCTCTCACAGCTCATACCAAAAGAAGCAAGCCCAAGAAAGAGCACTCTCATCACAATAAACCTTTTCACAATCATCAAAAGGGTAAGAAGGATCTGAGATGCTTCACATGTAATGAGAAGGGAAACTTTATTGCAAATTGTCCCAAGAACGAAAAGGGCTTCAACAAGAAGAAGAAGAAGGGAAACAAGAAGAGATATCATGCTCATGCTGATGTGGATGATGAACCTCACAAGAAGGCTAGAGCAGAAAGTGATGACTCATCTATTGAAGATGAATATATTCTAATCTCCGCTTTCATAGGTACTATCTCTCATAAATGTAATGATTGGCTTATTGATAGTGGGGCTTCCAAACACATGACTGGGTTTAAAGAAACTTTTGCAAATCTATCTGAACATGAGTCACCCCATAAGGTGAAACTTGGGGATGACTATCAATATCCTATCGAAGGAAGTGGTGAAGCCTCCTACAACCTAGACTCTAGGAAGTCTTTGAAGATGAAAGATGTTCTATATGTACCTGGGCTCAAGAAGAACCTACTCCCCGTATCTGCATCGGATGCAAAAGGAATGAGGGTTGCATTTGTAAATGGTCAAGTCCTAATGTGGCCGAAAGGTAAAACTATAGATGATGCTGTAGTGATTGGAGAGCAAGAGGGACGATTGTACAAATTGAAGCAACAACCCGAACATGCTATGGTACATGAATCCATGGATCCAAGTGAACTTTGGCATAGAAGGCCTGCACATGTGCACTATAGAGCACTACCAATTGCAAGAAAAGTTGTAGAGGGTCTTCCTGAAATCAAGACAAAGCATGAAGGGGTTTGCAAAGGATGTGCAAAAGGAAATAACATTAAGAAGGAATTTCCAAGTGATGAAAGCAAAGCTAAAGGAATCTTGGAAATTATCCACTCCGATGTATGCGGTCCGATGTCATCCAGTTCTCTCAGTGGGTATGTATACTATGTCTCTTTCATTGATGATTTCTCTAGGAAGACTTGGGTTTACTTCTTGAAGAACAAAGATCAAGTGTTTGATAAGTTCAAGGAAATCAAAACCTTGATGGAAAATCAAACTAATAAGAAGATCAAGACATTCAGATCCGAAAATGGCGGAGAATTCACTTCAGGTGATTTCAAAAAGCTGTGCAGTGATTCATGGATTAAGAGGGAGTTGATTGCTCCCTACAATCCCCAATAGAATGGGGTTACAGAAAGAAAGAATAGAACAATCATGGAAGTAGCAATGCTGCATGACCAGGATCTGCCTATGCATCTATGGGAAGAAGCAACTAGGACAGCTGTATATGTGCAGAACAGAACACCTCACAAGATATTGGACAACAACACATTAGAAGAGGTATTCTCTTGTAAGAAACATGAAGTCAACCATCTCAGAATATTTGGTTGTCCAGTATACACTCATGTTCCAAAGGAAAACAGGACAAAGCTAGATCCTTTAGGAAAGAAGGGCATCTTTGTGGGGTACAGTGAAAGCTCAAAAGCTTACAGAATATACTTTCAAGGGTTCAAGAAGATTGATGTCACCAAGGATGTAACGTTTGATGAGAACTCATCCTTCATCAAATCAAGGAAGACACCTGTTGAAGATCATGAAAAACCAAAGGAAAAAAGATTCCAAGACACCATCATGATTGAATCAATTCTAGAAGCAGATTGTGAAGTTGAAGATCTGCAAGAACCTGTAGATCCACCCCATGAGAAGAACTCTCACAAGAGGAAACCTGCATGGGATAAAGATCTCATTTAAGATGCAAAAAGATATGAAATTCCAGAAGAAGAACACAGAGAAAGGAAGAGGACTAGATCACATACCAGTTATGTTGCCCTACTCTATGATATTATGAACAAAGAACCTTCCAGTTATGAAGAGGTAATGGAAAAGAAAGAATGGAAGGATGCCATGGTCGAGGAATACCAGTTGATCATGAAGAATGATGTTTAGGATGTAGTCCCAAGACCTGAAGGGAAGTATGTTGTGAATTCCAAGTGGATATACAAGATCAAGCATTCTGCAGATGGCAGCATAAAAAAATACAAAGTGAGATTTGTAGCTCGTGGCTTCTCTTAGAAAGAGGGGATAGACTATGAAGAAAAATTTTCTCCTATAGCCAGATACACTTCCATCAAATCAGGACTTGCTGTGGCTGCAGTGATGAAATGGAAGATACACCAGATGGATGTTAAGACAACTTTCTTGAATCGTGTAGTCAAAGAGGAAGTGTATGTGGAGCATCCACTTGGTCTTGAGACACATGATAGGGATTCATATGTGTGTATGTTGAAGAAAGCCTTGTATGGCTTGAAGCAAGCTTCTAGGACTTGGTATGGTAGGATAGACAACTTTCTATCCAGTTTGGGCTTTACCAAGAGTAAAGCGGATTCTAACCTTTACTACAAGGTTGAGGAATACAATCTTCTGATACTACTCTTGTATGTGGATGACCTATTTGTTACAGGTGAGGATGGCTTGATTGCCGATACCAAGAGGAAGCTTGCTGTCGAGTTCGAGATGAAGGACTTGGCGATGATACACTATTTTTTAGGCATGGATGTGTGGCAAAGTGCAGATGGGATCTTCCTTGGATAAGGGAAGTATGCACTAATGATCCTAAAGAGGTTCAGGATGATGGATTGAAAGGCCATGGCCACACATATGGCATTGAACCTGAAGCTTCTGTGTGATGCTTCATCTACTTCGGTTGATGTCATGATGTATCATTAGATGATTGGGTCCTTGATGTACCTAAAGAACACAAGACCAGAAATTTGCTTTGCGGTGAACACATTGAGCCAGTTCCTAATGGATCCTAGAGGTGTTCACCTGGTTGTTGTAAAGAATATTTTGAGGTACCTGAAGGGTACAATTGACTATGGGCTCAAGTATGAAGCAAATCAAAAGTTTAACCTGCAAGGTTATGTTGATTCAGATTGGGCAGGCAGTGCTGCAGATAGGAAGAGCACTTCTGGGTGTTACTTTAGTATGGGATCAGGTGTGATCTCTTGGGTTAGCAAGAAGCAGTCCTGCATAGAACTCAGTATAGCCGAAGTAGAGTATGTTGCAGCTTGTTCGGCTAGTTGTGAGGTAGTATGGATGAGGAAGCTACTGTCTGAGTTATTTGATCTCCCATCGGAGGCTACTGGTATATTTTGTGACAACTAGAGATGCATGAAGATGTTTGAGAACCCACTGTTCCACGACAGGTTGAAACACATTGAGATCAAATATCACCATATCAGGGATATGGTGCAGAGAGGAGCAATGAAGCTCCTGTATGTTGCGATGGATGAGCAGGTTGCAGATGTGATGATGAAACCACTAGCCAGAGTGAAGTTTGAGTACTTCAAAGAGAAGCTTGGTGTTCTTCAGATTGAGGACACTTCAAGGAAGAAGTGATGGACACATTTGGAGGAACCATTCCAATCATGGTAAGAGGAGGATCCTTCCCATGGCTATGGATGTAAGCGCTGGATGATGAGCATCAGGATGATGCTCCAATTACTGCTCTGTATATGCATAATGTTGGATGTTTTTTATGATCAGTTGTATGATGTATATGTATATGCATCATGTTGGATGCTTGTTATGATCAGTTGGATCATGTATATGTATATGCATCATGTTGTATGCTTGTTATGATCAGTTGGATCATGTATATGTATATGCATCATGTTGGATGCTTGTTATTATCGGTTGGATCATGTATCTGTATATGTATCATGTTGGATGCTTGTTATGATCAGTTAGATCATGTATGATGATATGTATCAGGTGGATACATTGTATGATTAGGTAGATCATGTATGATGATATGTATCAAGTGGATACATTGTATGATCAGGTAGATCATGTATGATGATCTGTATTAGGTGGATACATTGTATGATCAGGTAGATCATGTATGATGATATGTATCAGGTAGATACTTGGTATGCATAAGGTGGATGCATTGTATGATCAGGATGATCATGGATGACGAGCTTCATAATGTTGCTTCAGATGATATGCATCAGGATGATGCTATGATGATGATGATCAGGTTGATCATGTGATGATGTACATCAAGATGATGCATTGTTAGTATCAGGTTGATACTTTGTGGCCATGGACAGGTTGTGCAAGCATAGCATGTAATATGTCCTGGTGATCTAGGCAGGTTGTGCTAGTCACATAAAAGGCCTCAGATTCTCTTTAAAGATCTTGCTTGGAAAGACACTCTTTTAAGGTTTTGCTAGACCACATGTAATACATACTGGAGATCTCGACAAGTTGTGCTAGTCACGTAAAAGGCCTCAAATTCTCTTTAGAGATATTGTTTGGCAAGACACTCTTTTAAGGTTTTGTGGGGACCACATGTAATAAGTACTGGAGATCTGGACAGGTTGTTCTACTCACGTGAAAGGCCTCAAATGATCTTCAGAGATCTTGCTTGGCAGGACACTCTTTTAAGGTTTTGTGGTAGGAGTCACATGTAATAAGTCCTTGAGATCCGGATAGGTTGTCCTAGACACGTAAAAGGCCTCAGATGCTCTTTAGAGATCTTGCTGGGCAAGACACTCTTTTAAGGTTTTGTGACAATCACATGTAAAAGATCCTGGGATATCCAATAGGTTGAGCTGTGTGCTTGTAAAATGCCTGGGATGCTCCTTCAAGGTTTTGTTGATGCAAATAATGAGTCCTGGGATCCACAGTATGGCCAGTGATGATGAAGACCTACAGGTGGTGGGCCTACATCCAGTATGAAAAAGGACTAGCTCTGTAGAACTTCCTATGAAGAGTAGATCAGAGATTGATCGAGATAGCAGCAGTCATGACGATGACGATGATTCGATGACGATGATTTGATGACAATGTTCTAAAGAAGAAGACTTGTGCTAGTAGATCTGTGTCGAGAAATACCTTCCTAGTTAAGAGAGAGTGTTGATGTAATTTTAAATTCGGAATGTATTTCACCTATGTATATTGTATTCCTATAGATATGTTATTATTCATCTATATGGAAGTGTCATCATTTGTATTGACAAGTGTCGCAACTTGCAAGTGATGGGTTATTAGACCACCAAGTGTGGGGTCGACCCTGATTAATATAACCATGGGTTATTAGACTGAGTTATACAAGTCGATCCTGCTAGGTTGTTAGGAAGGTCAAGTCATGTATAAATAGCGTGCGGGAGGTTCTCTATTTGATCATCTCATTATTGACTTCTACACCCATCGAAAAGTTGCGCACAAGTGAGGAAGTAGGAGTAGCTTCTAGAGAAGACTATCTCTTGTACTTGCGTTGTATCTTTGCTCTTTCTATATATGAGAAAGTTGTGGGGTTTTTTACCTTTATGGTTTTCCCTAGTGAAACTTTGTGTTTCTAATGTCTCATGTGATTGCTTGGTGTGATTGATATGCATTGTTATGCTTGATATGCTATACATGTTATTCTCTCAGTAAAAATCCTAGAGTATGTTGAATTAATGCTCAAAAATTAACATAATCATCGGCATGATTTGGTCATAATGACGCATGATCTATTTGGTGCTATAAGAAGGGGTTGAGGTTGGTAGGAAGCCATTATTTTTCCAAGAGTGAGTAAATCCAACCAGTGTCAAGCTAAATTGTGTAAGGTTGAGTTGTGTTGCAGAGGGGAATTACAGTGTGTTGAGCAAGTTACCGAGTATCGACGAATTCAAGATTTGAGCACGGATGATTTTGCTTGTCGGTTAATTTGGGTATGCAATAAAAGAACTACATTATTGTATCTATGGGATGTTGTGAAGGTTAATATGATGTGATGTTGATCATAATTACTATGTCTTTTTTTGTCTTTCTATTATGAATGTGATGTGTTTTCAAAATTCATGAATGATGCAATGTTTCCTTCTTCCAAGTGATGTTTTATTGCTATATTTGTTCCGCATTAATGGTTTATTTAACAAAAAGATCTGTTGAATGATGATGCGGTTCTTTCTAAATGCATAAGTTAAACTATTAGATCTATTTCTGAATGCTGCTATAAGTTGATTGAGTGGATGCACAAGATTCCTTCTTCATTCGATGAAAACATGGTTCTGTCAGCTCTCCCTTGAACATCTCAGGTGAGACTTCATCTGCTCCGTAGGTGTTGCTGGATGGGGTAAAACCTGTCTGGGCCGGTGCTCAGGAGATCACGGTGGGTTGGATTTTGACAGAGTGAGGAACCCCTATCGACTGGGTTTGTGTCAACAAAGGTATGACTTTTTTAATTTTAAGTCGTGATTAAAGATATACTAGCTTCAAGAAAAAATGAACATATCCAAAAAAATAATGAACTTTGATTATCTTTGTAGTGAAAGAGGTAGTTGGATAGTTCCTAAAAATCCATGGGAGGATAGGATTTGACATCTTTGTGAGATCAAAAGAGTTGAGGATAAAAGTTACTTTCTCTTAGAGTGTCCTTCTTACAATATTGCAATTTCCCAATCTTTATTATAATACTAACCTCTCTAATATTCTAAGTTGTCAAAACTATGGTGACCTTGAAACACTCGTTTCTAATCTTTTTTAGCATAGTAATAATGTGTTACAACAAACAACGTAATTTATTAAGGTCCAATAGACCAACGTTTCTCTCACTAGGACGTTAACTATCATCATCATCAACAACAACATCTCCCATAGTGAAATATTTTGACATTATAAAAAAAAATTATTTATATTATAAAATATTGGCATATTGCTACACAAGTTACTATAATAATTAACTATATTTAAAAATAATTTTAAAGTTCATATACTTATCAATATGTACAATTAAACATATTTTACATCACACTAACCAATTAGTAATGGGATTTACATCATACTAACTAATTACACCATTTCTCCATACTCAAATATATTGACATTATAAAAAATAATTTAAATAATTATTCATATTATAAAAAATAATTAACATATTCTTAAATAACTTATTATAAAGACACAACATATGGGAGCTCGCGAATGTCTGGCCCTGTGGCAGTTTGATCATCGATTAGGGTTTTTGATTTCTTTCTGCTACCATCCTCTTAGACGGTTACCCTCCTGGTTCCTTCCGAGGCCTCTGCCATCCATCACGCCATGACTTCTGCATGGGGGAGGGATGAGGGCCCCTTCCGTACCAGCTCAGACACCCCATGTCTCCCCTCATTCGTCTGGTCATGCCTCTTCCATGCACATTGGCTCTTAAGACATCCCAATTCCTGAGGCTAGGAAACCCTCCTCTTCGACCATTCCCAACCCTACTCCATCACATGTTGATGGTACGCCTGGAACTAGCACATGCATAGCCCGCTCTGTAGCATGACCCAGTCTAACCCTTCCTCTCGAACGGATCAATGCCAGATCTTAATATCTGAAGGACCATGCCCTCATCTACAAGTTCATGGGAATTTGGCCCACGGAACAGGATCTCAAGCATTGGATTGCTATGAAGTGGAAACCAAAAGCTCACTACGACCTACAACTCAGCTCCAAAGGATTCTTCACCATTATTTTCCATCATCTTGAAGATAAGGCAAGAGTGGAAAATGATGGTCCATATTTCTTTAGTTTTTCCGGTCTTTATATGAAAAATTGGATCGAGAAAGTTTTCCCTGAAAAATAAGATTCACCTAGGCTCCGGTCTAGAACAGAATGTACTCTCTTCCACAGGAATACTGGAACGAAGAAAACTTGAAAGATATAGGGAATATCATCGATACTTGTGTTAGAACAACATATCAAACGAAGCTTCAGCACTACACCTCCTATGCTTGAATATGCGTCTACATGCACATCACCAAAGCCCTCCCGGACGTTATCAATCTCTCTCTGGAAGACTCCGAATGGATTCAACCCTTGGATTATGAAAAAATACTTTTCGTTGTCGTAAGTGCCATGAACATGGGCACCTCTTCCGTGATTTCCCCCTAAGCAAACATCATTCAGAGGATATTCAAAAAGACACTCCAGATGTTGAAGGTTTTAAAGAGCTGGAAACATCAGGAGGCATAATTGTAGATCTACAGGGAAAAATAAATTGGAAATCCCTCCCACTAGTAACATCTTTGATGCCTTGGAAGAACATACCATGGACTTAGAAATGGAGCCATAAAAGGAAAATTCGGCTAGCAAGGAGGATGGCCCTTCTATGCCCGACAACACTGATTAGCTGCTTGACAAGGAAGGATCTGATCATCCCAGCAAATCTGCCCCTCATGCAAAGCTCCAACGTATTTCTTCTACCCCTCCCAATCCTTCGCTCAAACTCCTAATGGAGCCCTCCCTGGATATTACCGTGGATGAAGAAATGACTGAATTAGATCTGGGAGATCTTGATCTTCTGGGGTTGGAAGATGCCTATACTAGAAAACATTTTGGTTATATTCCTCCTAGTCAGATTCAACTCCTCAAAGATGCCTTGGCTAAAGTTAAAGCTCATGATAAACTTGGAATACACAACCTTCCTCAAAAGCATCAACATAAACTTTTAAGGGATCTTAAGAAAAGAGGCAGGAAATCAGATTTGTAAAGAATCAATCTGTTGGGAACAAGACTTGTGGAATCAGGGAAATACGCCTAGCTTATTGAGCTCTTTCCCTCCCTTACCCCCCCCTCCCAATGAAGATTATCTCCTGGAATATTAGAGGAATCAAGGGTTTATCCAAATGTGGTATGTTGAAAAGAAAAATCCTCACAGATTCCCCCTCTGTTATCGTCCTCCAAGAAACTAAGTGCTCTTCTGAGGCCCTCAGCCTCATTATGTCCAAGCTCTGGAGAGGTTGCCAAAGTTTTGCAATTGATGCCAATGGGGCTACTGGAGGCATTGCTATTGCCTGGAACCCCAATGTTCTCACCGTCGATAATTATGCCGCCACCGCTCATTTCGTCTCTGCCTCATTTCACATTCCTGGTACTTGCCTCCATGGTCTTCTCCTCAATGTTTATAGCCCACAACCCCCATTCTAAAAACCCTCCTTCTCAACCACCTCAACTGGTTTGTCTCCCACAATTCAGATTCCCCTCTCATTATTGGTGGCGATTTCAACATGATCACTGCCCTGGAGGAAAAAAAAGGAGGCCTTCGCTCTCTTTTCCCTGAGGATCTCCTCTTCGAAGCCTTCATTGCTGAAAATCATTTGGTTGACCTGCCTTCCTCTTCTGGATTTTACACCTGGAACAATAGAAGAGTGGGAACACACCAATTCACAAAGCGCCTTGACAAATTCTTGGTCTCTGAGAACCTCACCATGATGGGTTTTGCCCTGGTGTCCTCTGTTTTACGGGACGCTTTCTCTGATCACTGGCCCATTAACTTAACATGGCAAAGTTAGGGCACTCAATACCACAAGCCCTTCAGATTTGAGAAATTATAGCTCTCCCATCCCGAATTCTCAGAAACTGTCAGCACCTGGTGGGTGGAGATGCGTGTGGTTGGAAAATCAAAATTGGCCATTTTTCATAAAAATATTAAACTCCTTTGCGCTAAGCTCAAGGACTGGAATCATTCCACCTTTGGCAATATTTTCCAAGAAAAGCATCTGATTGAGGAAGAACTTGAGTCTGTCCAATGCAACATCATGGAAGATGGCCTCTCCCAGGCACACAAATCCAAAGGAAAGGACCTCCTGGATAAGCTTAACATCCATTGTCAGCAAGAAGAAACTCAATGGAAACAAAAGTCTACAGTCTCCTGGATAAAAGAAGGAGACCACAAAACCTCCTCTTTCCATTGTTCTACCCTACAACATAGAATGCATAATTGCATCAACAAGTTGAAAAGGGACTCAGGTGTGGTTCTAGAAGAGCATAACAATATAGCACAGGAACTCAAAAGGTACTTTCAGTATCTTCTCACAGAACCTCCAGATTCCAGAAGTGCCGCCATTGCTTAGGTCACCCGCCACATTCCTGCTACCATTACTGATGAGCACAACATCTCCCTGTTGCATCCTATCACTCTTCAAGAAGTGGAAACTGCTATGAAACAAAAAGCTGATGATAAAGCACCTGGTCCAAATGGTTTCACAGCTAACTTCTTTCACCACTGTTGGGATCTGCTAAAGCTTGAGATATGGGAAGTGGTTGAAGAATCCAGGAAAAAGTGTTGGGTACTTCCTTCCCTTAATGCAAAGCATCTCTCCCTCATTCCCAAAGTTAAGGAAGCTTCACATCCTGGTAAGTTTCATCCCATCTCCCTCTGTAATGTCATCTACAAACTTATTTCCAAAGTGATTGCGAACTGTATTAAGCCTCTCTCGCCCCTTCTCATCTCACCTGAGCAAAGTGGTTATGTGGAAAGTAAACAAATCTTGGATGGTATCATCCTTGCTCATGAAATCACCCACTCCCTCAAAGCTCATAGTACCCCTAGTATGCTTTTAAAGTTAGAGATTTCCAAAGCTTTTGATAAACTTAGCTGGGCTTTCATTAGGGATATGTTGCACGCATATGGCTTCAGCCCAAAATGGATCAACTAGATTTCCTCCCTTGTTTCATCTTCCTTTTACTCCATTCTAGTCAATGGTTCTCCATCCCCAACTTTTACCCCTTCTCTTGGAATCCATCAAGGAGATCCCCTCTCTCTGTACCTTTTAATCCTTATGGAAGAAGGCTTGGGAAGAATGATACAAGCGGTAGTCACCTCGGGCTCTCTTCATCGCCTCTCACTCCATCGTGGAACCCTCACCGCCTACCAGCAATTTGTTGATGACAACCTCCTTTTTGGACACCCCTCTGTGCATAAATCTCGCGTGTTCCATAAGATCCTCACTCTTTTTGCTGAAGCTTCTGGCACCACCATCAATCTTGAGAAGTATAAAATATTCTTCTTCAACACTGATGCCATTGCCAAGCGCAATATAGCTCATATTCTTGGCTTTGCTACCTCCACTCTCCCGACCAAGTATCTTGGAGCCCCCCTCTTGGACTCTGTTATCAAGCACTCCTCTTGGAAAGAACTCCTTGACAAGATGGACACTCGTATCTCTTCATGGATTTTCTACTCCCTCAACCTCCCCTATCCCCTCACTCTCCTCAAATCTGTCCTCCAATCCATGCCCCTCTACCTCTTTTCGGTTCTTGCCACTCCGAAGTGGGTTCTTAAGTCTCTCAGAAATATTCAACGGTCCTTCTTGTGGGGAAAAATTCAACAGAACAATAGATGGGCCCTGGTGAAATGGCAAATAGTTTGTCTCCCTAAATGGGATGGAGGCCTTAGTTAAGAGACCCTGACATTACCAATGAATCACTTTCACCTAAAATCTGGTGGCGATGGATCACCAAGAATGATTCTCCTTGGGCACAAATTTGGAATCACAAATATCCCCCCCCACTAGGACCTTTCCTTCTCATCAGGTACGACTCTGACCCCCCCGGATCTCTTATTTGGCACACTGCTAACTCTCAACGAGCACTCATACAACAGCATAAATTTTGGGAAATCAAAGATGGCACCTTTTCCCTCTTTTGGCAGGACTCGTGGCAGCAACTGCCAAAACATAGCAGCATCCCCACCTACAGTGCTACACCGGTTATATGGCAGACAATCTCTGACTCTATTGTTTGACGCTTCTGGGACCCTGCTAAGACTTCCCACTTCAGACTTTGGAAGAATCCTAGGCATTGGAAACCCGAAATTCCAAGAGAAGACTATGCTGAGGTTTGGATAAATTCCCAAACAAGGCGAATCAATCTCTCTCATGGCCATGGCATCACTCGCTAGGGGAATCTTCCTAAGGGCTCCTTCACCGTCAAAGAAGCCTACTCCATCCTTGTGCAGAGAGACTCCATCACCCCTTTCCCTCTCTGGAGGAAGATTTGGAACCTCTCTTTATGGCCAAAAGTCTCAACTTTTCTTTGGCTATTGGCACATAGAAGCATTCTCACCTGTGATATCCTGCAGAAAAAAGGTTTCATTGGTCCCCCCATCTACGTCATATGCAAGAACAATATAGAAAATATAGTCCACTTGCTTGATCTATGTGGCTTAGCCTCCGGGCTCTAGGACAGAGTGTCATAGTCCTTCCGACACACGAACAGGGTTAGGGGTGACATCATCAGTAGTCTACATCATTGGGACCATGAGCATTTTAAGAGTAAACAACTCAACAGGATGTGGGATATCACCCCAGGTCTCCTAGTCTAGAACATATGGAAGGAAAGGAACCTCCAAAAATTTGAAGGAAAATCCAACTAGATTGACAAAATCTGCGACATCTTAAAGACTAATCTCCAAGAAAACCTTGTTCCTCACTCCTTGGAATACCTCCAGTGTCCCCACCACTGACATGGAGCAATCCATACTCAGTTGGAATTTCTCTCATCCTTACCTCCCTCATGCTCTGCCACGCCACAACCCCCGTTCCTCTAACCCCTCCCACTCGTTCCCCCACCCCTCCTGGGCTCTACAAGCTTAATTTTGATGGTGCCTCCAAAGGAAACCCAGGTCCGATAGGTTTTGGAGGTGCTTTCCGGGATCATGCAGTCCACACTCTCAGAATTTATTTTGGTAACATTGGAGAGGACAACAAAAATGCAACAGAACTTGATGGTCTCTTGCATGGACTCATGGTTGCTAATGATTATAACCTTCATCCTCTTATAGCTGAAGGAACTCTTAACTCATTCTCACTCTAGCCTCCAAGTTCTAGAATGGTTCACAAGTTGCCAATACTATCATCCAGTTGGAATTTGAAAAGAAGACTCCTCAGGTTGGCTGACGTTATGAATAATCATAGGAATATCACCTTCCGGCATGTGATGTGCAAACATAACTCCCTTGCAGATGGACTAGCTAATGAAGGAGTACTAAGTACTCATACTCTCTGGATGGATAAGCCTTTTAATTCCTCCATTCAGCTTAATCAATTCTGCTTCCAACAAGCATACAAAGACTTCTCCCTCCTAGATCCGGGTGACACCTCAACAGCTAGTAGGATAGTTGGAGTGGACATGCCATCTCCTCCCTACACCAGCTTTTAGGCTGGGCTCCTCCCGAGACACTGCATTTACTCTAGATATGACCACACCCCAGTTGGCCTTCTCTCACGCTCCAGCTATCCTCACCCACATGGCCTTGTGGTTGGCATTAATGCCGGACCAGCTCCCTACGTCCTCTTGCCTTTGCTAGTTTCACTTCATCATTACTTAGTCTTGTGCGAGACGCCTCCCTCCCAGAGATCCTCTCCGAGATATAAAGCTCCATTCTCATCCTCCTACGATCATTACCTATCTCCTCTATTCGCTCTCTGCTTCCTCTGTAGAAATTTTGGCCCTTGTTCAATTCCCCTATAAAATCTCCAACACCGCCATGAAATGCATGCACGGTACCTCTAGGCATGGCTCTGGCCAGGGCACAGGAAAAGCGACGTCTGTTGAGAAGGAGATCCCTGCAAACATTGGATATAAGGAAAATGTTTCCATTCCAGTTCATCGCCTGGTGGACGATTGGGAGTCCAGAAACGTTGCAGAAATCCTTTCCTTCGACGGCCTTGGAAATCAAGTGAATCATTACTGGCTTCTTAAAAATCTGATTGGTACATTAGTGGAAGAGATGCTCACCAACTGGAACTTGGAAAAGATGGCCATCATGGACACAAGGTCCAACATGGCCCATCTTGATGGAATTCTTTTTGCTTTGGAAGCTAGCCTCACGGGTCGCCACTACTCCTTGTTTCCTCATCAGGATCCACCCATAGGAGTTGGTCCAGAGGGTCCTATTGCAGGTTCCCGGGAGGCGACTATTGTTCATAAAAAAGGTGCTAACTATCAAGTGGCTGCACAGGCGATCGACAACTCATTAAATGACTCTATGGGTCTCACTATTTTTGAGGATGTCACTCTTGTTCTCAAACAAACCTCCGGCCCTGACTCCCCTACAGCGGTTGTGTTTCAAGGTGCATCCCCTCCTAGGACTTCCTGAAGATGCATCTAGACCAGTAGAACCCTGGTGAGCAGAAGCTATGGATACCGTGACAGCAGGGGGGAGGCAAATGGAATGATATGGGGTATATGGGTGCTAGTTGTGACGAGACTGTGAAGGAATTCAAGGAAGAGAGTGGTCTTACAAAGGGAGGAGCAAGGTTTCGACAAGAGGAGAGGTAGAAGATAGGAGAAGGTCCTGATGTGATTGAAATGCAAAACCGTGACGGATGACAACACGGGATGAAGCGACCTCATAGCGCCGACAAGGGAACCAGGCTACGCTCAGGATAAAGGAAGGACCAACCCCAATAGTAGCATACCCACACCTCTACTCACTACTCCACAAACATGAAGAAATATGATTTTTACACCACCGTTCTCTTTGTGTGAACAACATCTAATTACTAGCGGATCAACGACTATAGGAAGGAAGCCCAGGATGGAGGGAGAAGATGCGAAGTTACCCCTATTCCTTGGCAATGGAACTGACAACCCAGAGCAATACTGGTTTTTTTGCAAAGCTGTGTGGACTAGTAAACAGGTCACGGATGATGACGCCAAGAAAGGTCAGTTGGCAACAACTCTTCAAGGTCATGCACTAGATTGGTTTATGAAGTTTGTGCAAGCTCTTGCAGGAAGTCCAGAGAATACATTGCATGAAGTTAGGAAAGCATTAATTGTAGAGTTCAGAAAACCCAAGTCTGAAGCGCAATATATTATAGAGCTACAGGAGATCAAGCAGTATCCAAATGAAACTGTTTAGGATTTCAACCAAATATTTAAAAAGCTGATGACAAGAGTCAGCTTTGAGATTAGCAACGTCCAGCATAAGGAATGGTTCATCACGGCATTTCTACCTCGTATTTGAATCCTGTTGATGTAGAAAAACATTGTGACACCGAGCGAGGCTTTGGAGATTGCAATGCGGTTAGAAGCATCATCGGTTGGTGAAAATGTAGCCGGCATGTCTCAGATTCAGATGCACTTGGCCAACCTGACAATTTCGTTACAAGATCTTAAGAAAGGTAAAGAAAACAGTGAAGAAGCTTGGTGTACGCGCTGTCATGCAGAGGGGCATACCAAGGATATCTTTCCATATTTCTGCAACTATTTGGTATCTGGAGTGCCGAACCCATTGAGTGGTGGAGGAATGACATGGTGACAAATTTTTCAAGTCTATGGACATTGACATGAGGAGTGTCAATAGATTCATAAGATGGTCACGAATTCGCTGAATTTGTATTGTACATTCCACAAGTCTATTGGGCATGAAGATAAGGATTGCTATGCCTATGGCCTACTTCAGGAAAGAACATACGATTCATACTATGTGAAGGAGGACCAACGTGCAGTAAAGCAATAGGAGTTGTAGCCATAGGTGGCCCAGCTACCACCTCAACCACAGCTGCAATTTGTACCGCAGCCGCAACCACAACTGCAATACAATCATATGCAGATGGTTCTGCAGCAGGCACAATACATTCCACTAGCATAGCATGTTCAGCCAGGGCAGTGTGTTCAGCTGCAATCGAACCATATGCAACAATAATTTAATCAATCACAGTATCAGCAAGAAGGAGGCTTCTATGGAGGATTCTGAGGAGGATGAGGTGGAGGATTTTGTAGAGGAGGCAGATGAGGTTGAGGACCCATACAATGTTATAATTGCAGAGTATTAGAACACTACGAGAGAGATTGCCCACAGTTGAATATCCAGATTGGGGACTATGAGGTAGATTCATTCATTCTGCATCTTCGCTCAGATGTCAATATTCTCACCAAGAAGAGATGGCATAAAATAGGGATCCCAACGATGAGATTGTCTCCTATGCAGCTGTTATTTGCTAACTAAGCCAAAGTAACACCGATTGGGAGAGTTTCATGTCTTATTGTGGACATTGAAGGGATGAAAACCTATGTTGATTTTGATGTTATCGATGGTGTTGAGGGCAGAGGCTCCTATCCGACGTTGCTAGGGATTGGATGGGCTAATGAAAATGCAGCAGTAATTAATTTTAAGAAGTGGATGATGACCTTTGAAAACCTTGACCTCAGAGTCATAGCTCTGTTGGATCCGACTGAAGGGTGGAGGTATGTTGAACTGGTAAAAGATGAAGTTGTCAGCGGATGGGATCATGCATATAATATTTCATAAGATTACATTCATCCGACTATCGACGGTGAGCTTGGTTGGCACAACTCTAGTTCTGCGTCTTCCGACTCTGATGACACTTTAGAGAACTGGTAGAAACATTTGCATGAGGTGTCATTTCGCAAGTGTGGGTTGATCATGCGGTCGCTATGCCATGTTGTGACTGAAACTGTTGCATTGCCGATATATGAGGGACTACCCGGATTGTTTGAATTTCTTGGGGCATTTGAGGAAAAGGTATCAGACCCATAGCGATTGCTAGCATTGGAGGAGGCGTTGAAGGCCACTCCAACATGTTGGTGGGAGATCCATAAGAAGTCGATTACAGGGTGGTCGCAGTGTCGGAGTTTGATGATGGTTTGCTTTGGCAATACTAAATTTTACCACATAGGGAAGTATGATGGGAAGAATGAACCTGGCAGTCATCTGGTTGAATGTCAAATGTTGTGGGAATTGTGACCAAACAATAAGTGGGTCCATGGCTTTAGCCATACTTTGGACAAAATGCCGCGATCTTGGTATGTATTAGCTGAGTTGCGCGGAGAGATTACCACTTGGTTATAGTTGATAGTTTGCTTTACGCACACCTTCAGTTTTGCGGATGCCAATCTAGATGTTCACAATGCCCTACAGATCATCTGCGATGTTGTTCTAAAGGTAGTTGCAGTTGCATTCCCTGTGGATCCACATATGCATTGTCAGATAAAATCAATGATGGAATGTTATAATATTACCGGAGGGCCATAGGATGGTGATGATCTACGTTATATCAATATTCTAGAGACAGAAGGGAGTCGCAATGTCGTAGCACCTGATGCACTGACCGATCCGGTAACTCGGCCATTGAAGATTAGGAAGATCAACATTGGGATGGTGGAGAACCAAAATTTTGCGAATGTTGGGGACTACTAGGATGAGGAAATGATGGTGAAGGTCACAGACCCGTTGCATGAGTTCTAGGAGCTATTCCTTACAAAGTTTTCTGAAATGAAGGGAATACTAGGGGATCTAGGAGAGATGAGGATTTCATTGAAGCCGGATGTGAAACCAATGAGGTAGCGACTATATCGACTGAACCCATGACACAAGGAAAGCATCACCGCATCCTGGATGGTGATATCATTGAGCCAGTCGAAGAATTAGAAAGGATTAGTCCTATGCTAGTGCAAGAAAAGAAGACAACTGAGGTTTGTATTTCTGTGGACTTGTTGAGGTTGAATGGTGCGTGTCGGCATGATCTGTTTCAGACATCGTTCACTGATGAGGTGTTGGAAGGATTTTGCGGTCAAGAAATCTATTCTTTCACAGATGGTTTCTTTGGCTATCACTAGATCAGAATCACCAAAGAGGATCGCCACAAGACAACATTTGTGATTGAATGGGGCTGATTCCAGTACACTGTGAAGCGATTTGGGCTCAAGAACACACCTATGATATTCTCCCATGTTATTGTTGCAATGTTTAGAGATTTTATTCAAAAATTTTTGCAAGTCTATATGGATGACTAGACAGATTATGGATTGATCAGTGACCATTTGGAAAACATGTGGCTGATGTTGGAGCGCTGTAGGCAACATCAGATATCACTGAACTTGAAAAAATGTATTTTCTATGCACCTTTTGGGATGTTACTGGGTTACATTGTCTTCAAGAAAGGATTGTTGGTTGAACCAGCTAAGATCACCCTCATTTTGAGCTTGACATCGGCTACAAATGTCAAGTAGTTGAGAGCGATGCTGGGGCACACGGGGTAGTATCACAAGTTCATCCATGGTTATGCAGCGAGCACGGTCCCTATGGAAAAGTTGTTGAAGAAAGATGCAGTATTTTTATGGAGTCCAGAGTGTCAAGTAAGTTTTGAGACATTGCAGGCTAAGCTGGCATCCGCACCAATACTGGTCTTCCCCGATTAGACTAAGGAACTCCATGTCCATGTGGATGTATCCTCAATTATGCTGGGAGTATTGCTTGTGCAACCAGGGGAAGGATATCTGGATCATTGAATTGCTTTTCCGAGTCGCAAGCTGTCGTATGTGGAGAGAAATTATACGAGTACCAAGAGGGAAGGTCTAGCAATGGTATATGCGCTAAAGAAGTTTCGGCATTACCTATTGGGGGGTAACGTAAAGATGTTCATAGACCATTCTGCTTTGAAACATTTGGTCAATAAGCATTTGTTGGGGGGGGAATATATCGCTAGCTACTTCTATTTTAGGAGTTTGATTTTGAGGTGATTGTGAAGACCAGTCGCTTGAATGTGGGACAAGATCATCTATCACAAATAGAGACAGGCGAGGAGCCCGTGAAAATTGAAGATGGGTTTCTAGAAGCGCAACTGTTCAAAGTCGAGGTGGCTGACGACTACTGTGAATAAATCATTTAGTTTTTGGCGACAAGAAACACACTAGAGGGGTTCACCACAAGTCAGAAGAAGAAGCCGGTGGTTAAGGCTGCATATTTCTAGTTGATCGCTAGAAAACTATATAAACTAGGACCAGATGATATTTTGAGGTGCTGTGTACTGCCTCATGAGCAAGGGAAGATCTTGGCAAGGCACACGTAGGAGTGGCTAGTGGACACTATGGCGATCGTGCTACTGGTAGGAAAGTGCTTCACGTAGGTCTTTAGTGGCTCACTCTTCACAACCATGCGATGGATTATGTGCGGACTTGTGATGTTTGTCAATGGACTAGAAAACCCTCTAGGAGGGACAAGATGTTGCTAATACCTCAAGTGACATTACACCCATTTGATAAATGGGCAGTGGATTTTGTGGGACCTGTCAGCCCAGCTGGGAAGTGCACTAGTGCACATTACATAATCATAGCGATAGATTATTTGACAAGATGGGAAGAAGCTGCACCGGTTGTAGATTTCACCGCTATGACAACAACGCGATTTTTGTTTGACAACATTGTTGCTTGGTTTGGATGTCCGAAGATATTGATGAGTGATCAAGGGAGTCACTTCATCAATCACACAATCAACGCATTGACAGAAGAGATTCAGATCCAACACAAAAAGAGTACGCCGTATCATCTGCAAGAAAATGAAACAGTGGAGGATTTCAACAAAGTGTTGGAGCATTCACTCACAAAGGTTTGTAATGTGAACCATGATGACTAGGATTTGAATATTCCAGTAGTCTTGTGGGCATATTCCACCACTTGTAAAAGATTGATGGGGCAGACACTATTCAAAGTGGTGTATGGGAAAGAGAAGGTTATGCTTATGGAATACATCATTCCGAGTCTATGCATAGTGGCAGCAACAGGAATTAGTGCTAAAGCCACATTGAAAGAAGGACTGGAGCAGCTGGTACAACTTGAGGAAGACCACTTTATCGCAAGTTTTCAGTAGCGCGTGGAGAAGGATCAGAAAAAAGCTTGGCATGATTGCCATATAAAAAAAATAGTTTCAATAAGGCAACTTGGTGAAGTGCTGCTACCAAAGCTAGTAAATTGTAGCAAGTTGAATCCCTACTAGACGAGCTCAAAGCAGTGCAATGCCTAAACGCATTGTGGTAAAAAAAAAATGCATGGTGCTAGGTGGAAAGATGGCACACCAGTAAGACAGGATGCGCAAGTCAGAGGACTTGTATCACATTTTGGGAGCCCTTCCATGATAGCTACAGGGTTGCGACATAGTCAAATCAGCAATAAATGTAGACAATTAAATGCAATTAATTACCGACACTCGGTGAAGGGATGCATATTTATTACGGATCCGACCATTAAATTAGCAGGATCGACAACAGATTTGGCCAATTAATGCGTGATTTGGTCATAATCATCGTCATGATTTGTTCATAATGATGCAGGATTGATTTGGAGATATAAGAATGGGTTGAGGTTGGTCGGAAGCCATTATTTTTCCAAGAGTGAGTAGAGACAAGCAGTGTGAAGTTGAATTGTGTAAGATTGGGCTGTGTTGCAAAGGGGAATTACGGTATGTTGAACAAGATTTTGAGTGCGGAATTCCAGGTGAACCGGATATAGTTGAGATTTCGAGTGAAGTAGAGTCATTCGTCATCCCTGTCACTATTGAAGAAGAAGTTGCTAGTATGCGGATTGGCTCATCATGAGTGATGCGAAAGAACCGGGGGGAGGGGGAATACATGGCCTAGCTCCCTGCCACAAGAGAAACGACAGACCCAATCATCTGCACAAGTGCCAGCAAACGTAACCAAGGTGAGTCCATCGAGCTTAGGTGTTGTGGAATCCATGGCCTGAGCAGGGGTATCTGCTGTGGATATCCTAGGATATATTCCCCCATTTCGATCCGGGTGACAATTTGGTGTCAACCGCCCAAAGTGCGCCATGTAGATCAAGCCCAACAAGACTATTTTGTCCAATCCCTTCTCCCAATCATGTGTTGGATTCTGTGTCACAAAGTTGTACAGAAAACCTAACCAAACCAGTGCAATTCGGGGGTCGTGGCATGTGCGGAGCAGTGTGTGGAAGGCATACAGATGAACTGGTCAATTTTCTTGTTGAACCAGTTAACAAAGGATGCAGCAACTATCCAAGCAAGAAAGGGGTCATTCGCATACAACTAGATTTTGATTTTTATTGCGATTGTGGTGTGGATGGAGCCTGACAACTACCAAGGGATGGAAGTTGCTGTCACGATAGAACGTAAGGGTGCGCGCTATCAGGATCTATGGCAGGTGCAGGAACTGGAGTGGCTGAAGGATTGCGTAGAATAGTTCTGGCTGTATTGGGAAATACTGCAGGTAGCAACTGAGTGTGTTCCACGCTTGTCCTAGCCAGTTGTTGCAAAACATAAAGGTATTTTCAAGTTTGTGATTGGCCCGCACAACAGTCATGTGCAAGCGCAGCGGCATAGAGGAAAGCAATGGTTGCAGACCCCCTACAAATTGTTCAATGAAGAGTTGGATGCTATCATCAACGAATGGCAAGAAACGGTTAGTCATGAAGAAGAATGGATGGGGCTACCGCTGGATGTACCAAGCATGGAACAACAGAATCACAGTGAATCGGATCAAGATTCATTGCAGACCCCTATGGATGAAAAACGTGAGCTTGAGGAGGGCAGAATGAAGGCGCGTTATGAGAACGATACGATTAGTGGTGCAACCTCAGTAGTGGAAGCGTAGATGGGATGACTTATTGCGGCCTTAACAAATACAATGAATGTGTCAGCTAACGTGATGACGGCATAGGTGGCAATAGATTTCATTGAGGTCAAATATCACCTTGATTCCTTAGTTACTTTTGTTTCCAAGAAAGCACAAGAGGTAGCACCTATGCAGATAGTTGGCGCAATCAACACTACGCCACGAGTTTGGAATGTGAAAATTTCCTCGACTACGATTGCGACCGACAATGAGGCTCTCCAGGCCTCGTTGCACCAGTTACAAGGTTTGTCAATCGACATCAATGCACTATCCTTGTAGACATTGGTGTAGATGCAAGAGGTTTCTAGCCAGGAGCTGACCTATAGGGCATAAGATGTCAGCGGTCAGCTCTTGAAATCATAGGAGAATGAGGCAGTGACTCGAAAAGAATTAAAAGAGTTAACAGTGAAGGCGGTAGCAATGAGAGAGGTGGTAGATGAATTGGAAGACAAGCTAGAGCAGATGATTACTGAAAAGGTTTGAGCAATTGAGGAGTTATAGAAGGAGTAGGATCGGTTGAAGGTGGAGAAATGCAACCTTTGGGACAGTAGTGCACGGTTGGAGGAGACAATCTTTGAAGCATGTCAGTATGTCCCGAAGCCCACTATGTAGTTGGATCCGGTTAAGTGAGCGTAGTGATTGGGGGCTGTCATCTCCCAATTGCAGTGTGACAATGAGGACTTAATAGCTCTACTACACCAAGGCACACTGCAGGAGAAAGTAGTTGATAGGAAACACACCATGGAAGAGTTGGCGACCCAGCTGGGAGAGCTGGAGTAGGCAGCGACAAAAATCACTGCCGAGATGACACAGTTTAGGGGTAGTGTTGTCTAGGATGAGTAATTAGAACAACTGATCGATCTGCGACAAGAGGCAGAAGGGAAGCTGGCCATGCTAAAGACATCAATGAGAACACTGCCACTGGTTGTGCAAGTCACCAAAGCTACAGAACTAAAGGATTTACAGCAGCAGGTTGCAAAGGCACAGGAGCGCCGGCAAAAGCACACCATGCAATTGGATGAGTTCCAGAATATTGGAGCACATTTTTCCCTCAAGGCAGTTGTTGCACTCCAAGCGATATAGGAAGGTCAGCAGAAAGTTGCTGATAAGTTGGTTGAGCACCCGTTAGCGCAAGACTTCAGAGAGAGTTAGGAGATCGATGTGGTTGTTAAGGAGCAAGTCTGGGAGATTGATTAATAGTACGAGGACTTCAGGATGAAGATCAATGAGTACACGATGTCGAACTAACATGGATCGAGGGCGAGCGACAAGATTGTGTTGGGGGCCTTTTGGCAGGAGGTTTGGATGAGTCAGCTATGCAGCATAGTAGATGCTCTAAAGGGTCAAAGATGTTGTGCAAGACGAAAAAAAATGCGCAAGTCAACAAGTTTATGTATTTTTGGGTCATTAGTACTGCATTATGTGGGTTTTGGGTCATTTGGACCGCAATATGTGGGTTTTGGGTCATTCTCTTTTTAGAGTTTGTTAAGAAGTAGTTAGGCGGTTTCCTATGTGGACTGCAAATGTAAAGGCGCAAGCCTATAAATAGACATAGTATTGCAAGTGTTGATACCAATCCATAGGAAGTTAATCAATGAATTGAAGATTTGAGCATAGATGATTTTGCTTGTCGGTTAATCTAGGTATGCAAGAGAAGAACTACATTGCTATATCTGTGGGATGCTGCGAAGGTTAATATGATGTGATGTTGAGCAGAATTACTGTATCTTTTTTTGTCTTTCTGTTATGAATGTGATGTGCATTCTGAATTCATGAATGATGCAATGTTTCCTTGTTCCAAGTGATGTTTTACTACTATATTTGTTGCTCATTAATGGTTTATTTAACAAAAAGATCTGTTGAATGATGATGCGGTTTTGTCTAAATGCATAAGTTAAACTGTTAGATCTATTTCTAAATGCTGCTATAAGTTGATTAAGCAGATGCACAAAAGTCCTTCTTCATTCGATGAAAACATGGTTCTGTCAACTTGTAGCTAGGGTTTTACCCCTAGCTTGTGCAAATGAGCACCTACTAAGGAGAATGGACTCCTTAGTAGCAGTTCAGTAAATGTAAATTATTAAGCTAAAACAGAAATAGAAACTACTCTAACACATGTGCATGAAAAATAAACAACAATTTGTAAACAAGGGTTTTGTATTAATATTACCTTCAATGTGAAGGTTAATGAAGCTCCTTGCAATGTCCAAGAGGGTTGCTCCAAGCTCCAATATGCTCCTTCTCTTTCTCCAATGGTGGGAATGGGCCAAAGGTGGCTCTCAAGGTGAAAGTAGTTCAATGGTGAACTAGGGTTTCGAGAGAGATTTTGGCAGAGTAAGGGTGTACTTGATTGTGGATATGGAATAAGGGATCTCCATCACCTATTTATAGTTTTTTGGTGGTGGAGTGCTGACCCATGGTTTTGGGAAACACATGGTTTAGGGCAGCTGTATAGGGTTTTTTCCTCCTTTTCCTCATTATTTTATATTTTTCTTCCCTTTTTAGGGGATTTTTGCTATTTTTAGAGGAATTTTGGATATTTTTGGAGGAAAAATGGGTTTTTTAACCTTTTTGAGGTTATTTTAAGGGTTTTGTGGCCTTTTGGAGGCATTTTAGGCCTTTTGGAGGCTTTTTAGTGGGATTTCTTGGGATTTTTTGGGATTTTAAGGGGAATATGGTAGGAAAATGGACAAATGAGCCATATAATGTGGTAGATGAGGTAGTGAACATTTTTTGGGTGTTAACAGATTGCCCCCTGATGTGTGAGGGCAGGAGCTCATCGTATGGCCGATGGACATCATAAGTCATGAATGGTTTTCCTGGGGTGTGGAGAGAAGAGAAGAAACAAACGGAAGCCCAGAACAATGATCCCAAACAACTGTAAGAACTAAAAATACATAACCTCAATAATGGATGAGGAATCATCTGATCATATGAACGAGGCGGGCATACCCATGCTCGTATCAGGATATAACATAATAACAATGGGGTCCAAAAAACGGGGACCTGAAATATACATGACCTCAAATACTGACTAAGGAATAATCTCAATATATGGACGAGGCGGGCATACCCATGCTCGTATCAAGATACATAAACAGAACTGTGAGGCCCAAAAAAGGGGGACCTGTAAGATACATAACCACTGTGTACATCATAAGAGTCCAGAGGGGACACAAAATCTGGGACATACTGCTGAGCTGATCATGTGGGAACTGAAGAACTGGTGCACTAGAACATCAACAGTGCTACTGAGTGTGGTACCAAAGGAACGGATGAGCTGCGGGATCATAGTGACAAGGGTCACAATCATAATCTCAATGGTACACTGAACTGGAATTGAAATGGGTACTCAAGGAAGCATAGAGCTGGAAGGCTTCCGAATACAATCGCCAACGCAGCCTGGACATCCACGGGAACATACAACTGGGCGTTCCGAAGTGACTCACCAATGTGCTAGAGTCAAGGGAAATCTGGGGTCTTCGACAAAAAACTGATGGGATATAATCCTACGCAATCCTCAACGATGCGAACA
Source organism: Larix kaempferi (assembly GCA_027924585.1). NCBI lineage: Eukaryota > Viridiplantae > Streptophyta > Pinopsida > Pinales > Pinaceae > Larix > Larix kaempferi. The sequence goes on from BSBM01001763.1 coordinate 10,026,138, forward strand.
AGGTGTTGAAGTTGAGCATGTGAGGAACAACCACTCGGAGAGGCAATGATGACTCCTCTCATAATGGTCCGTAGGTACTTACCATAGATGGTGATAAGTCCAAGGAGTAGGGACCTTTGGACCTATCCTCTGGAATAGAGGAGCTGTCGTCGATAGAGGGAGACCTGCAACTATCAAGGCAATGATGTTTCCTTCATAGGAGCGCGAGGTACAAGACCAAAATGTGATAGTACTGATGGCAGGACTGATAAACTGTGGGGGGACAACTGGGCAAGTAGAGTGGGTGGACTCAAACTTCCTTTGTTCAGAGTATGATAATGGGAATAATCTGGCAGCATATGAAACTGACTAAGGGGAAAGGGATCATAGCTGTATTGGATCGGGGAAGGTTACTGGGCTGAGGGAGACTCAAGCTGTGGTATAATGGCAAGAGACTGCAGAATACTCTGAACAAAGGCGACCTGATTGGGGGTGCTGCCGAGATGATTGATCAAAGTGCCAAGAGGCACGGGAGGGGACTTCTTCATGGGTTAAGGAACTAGAAGAAGTTTGTGTAAAATGATACTGTCGTGTGGATTTTACGAGCCCAGGACAGTTCATGCTCGTGGTTGCTTTCAATTTTAAGGAGTCTGAAAGCGATAAGAAGACTCTGAAATGATGGAATGGTACTGTCGTGTGGATTTTACGAGCCCAGGACAGTTCATGCTCGTGGTTGCTTTCAATTTTAGAGAGTCTGAAAGCAAGTAAGAAGACTCCAGGGGGTTGCTTTTTCGTAGATTTAGTCTCCAAGGCCCAAAGAAGCATAAAAGGATGCAATGAAGAACTCTTCTAGCCGGTGTGACTAGAGTATTCCTTTTCGTAATTAGTCTACCAGGTCCAGAAAAGGGTTAAACTTATACCAGATAGATGCCCTTTCAGGTACTTTAACGAGCATGAAAGGAAGCAAGATTGCTCGGCGATCTTTTCATTCTTTTAGGAGTCAGAAAAGAGCTTAACGGAAACTCCCTAAGTGCCTTTTTCGTAAAGGACTTGTCCGGCCCGAAAAAGGGATAAAATTATACCGAACAAAAGGAATGGCCAGGCAAGGAGGAAGTGTTCAATCAAGGAACACTAATGATGACCAAGAACGAGGGTAGTGGGGAACACTGGTGGGCCTCCTTGCGGGGTGGATGAAATGGTGGCAAAATAACGAAACATTTGCAGTATGACAGGAGTGAATGGCTCATGTAAAAGTGTGGACCAATCCGATGGCGGTCGATGTGGCACGCAAACCGAGGCAGCAAGGTGTCGGGATATAATGTTGAAATTGTACCAAGTGAGAGCGAGAAATGATCTCAAGCATCATCACGAGCTCAGAAAAATGAATCCGATGATATAAAGGGTGTCAAAAATGGGTAACGGTCGATGTGGCACGCACACCGAGGCGACGAGGGCGTTTTGGAAAAATACCCAAAAAATCGGGGGGTGAGAGCGAGAAATGATCTCAAGCATCATCACCAGCTCGAAAAAATGAATCCGATGATATAAAACATGTGAAAAATGGAGAACGGTCGCTGTGGCACGTAAACCGAGGCAACGAGGGCATTTGAAAAAATGGGCAAAAAATGACGGGGTAAAAATGATGCAACGAGGTGACCATCATGACGGTCTTGTCGTGCTGATTCCAGTGGTGGAAACGGTTCGTAAAACGGACTCCGTATGGGGTCAGAATGGCCAAAACAAGAAAAAGTCAACTGACTATAAATAGCGGTGGGTCCAACATGACATGTGTCATTTGTATGTTTTGACTTTGACTTGTTATTAGAGTGGACCGGAGCTTAGGTAGCATTTCGGGACGATCCGACTGACTGATTTCAGATTCGGGAGATACAGGTATTCCATCAAACTCATACCTGCATGTTTTTTAGGGTCGGGGGTTGGGTAGTGGGTCCCAGGGCTTATTTGTACGGTCCACGTGGGGTGGACCACGGGTTAGGGGGTCGAGACCGCGGTTGGTGACCGCGAGTTTTAGGGTGAACCATGCGGTGGGAGACCGCGTGCTTCATGGTGAACCATGCGGTTGGAGACGGAGTGTTTCCTTGATGGATACGCGGTCGAGTACCGCGAGTTCCAAGGAGGAACACGCGGTTCCAAACCGCGGGTTTAGGGCTGACAGGTGCGGTTAGGAACCGTGACCATAGGCCTGACAGCCGCGGTCAGAAACCGCGGCGGGAAGCCCGAAAGCCACGATTTTGGTCCGAGCTATTAGGGTCTTCCAGGGGAGGGAAAAAGGACTTATTTATGTGACATGAGTCTGATGAGTTTCGTTTGTGTGATTGACAGGATGCCGCAGGTGCTCTGGAGAGAGCGGGAGATCCCTGATGAGATCATGGCTGTGATCCGAGGGGAGCAGCATGTGCGATCTGTGGTGGGGATGTGTGGACTACTGAAGTTCGCACAGATACCCATGATACGGTCAGCAACATTGCTGTTGAACCGGCTGATCAGCTTCTGGGAGCCGGACATACAGGCTTTCCGAGTACAGGGTGAGAGGGTGGACCTCACCCTGACCGATGTATATTTTCTGACGGGGTTGCCCTGTCTAGGAAGGGTAGCAGACACACAGCCGCGGGTTGCAACAGACGTCGACATGGAGGACATGTTGGAGAGATACTGTGGTCCTGAGGCGAGGGTGCATAGGAATGCACTCCTGGTGAGGGATCTACAGGAGCCAGCAGTGCAGGCCATGGCAGCATGTGTGGTCCAGGTATTGGGGTCCCAGTCACCTGAGAAGGTGTCTGGGGGTCAGATGCAGATGATAGAGCGCGTACTGGATGGGGTGTACTACGCATGGGGCCAGATGTTCCTGACCTACGTTCAACGGCAGCTGACGGCAGCGAAGGAAGCTGGCAAGGGCTTTTGTTTTGGTTCCTTCTTGTGTGCCTTCTTTATGGAGAGGGTACCCACACTGCGGCCACGGGTGCCGATCAGGGCAGGAGGTATGAGGGAGCCGCGGATGGTGCGGTGGGGTGAGATGATGCGCCACCGTGGTGGCGGCGATGTGGGAAGGTATTTCACGCAGGAGTTGTACCTGTAGTGGCTCCAGCTACCATTGACACTGGATGACTTCCCGTATCGAGACATGGACTTCACGGGAGATCCGGAGGCGCCACGAGCACCGGGACAGGCATGGGGACCCGACGGTACGTATGTGTTTTTGTTGTATGTTATGTATGTCAAGTTTTATTTATAGTAGATTTATATACTATGACTGACATATGGGTGATCTTGCAGATGTGGGCCCGAGGCTGCCTCCAGGACATGTAGCACGGAGGGGTATTGTGGCTGTCCTAGCTCTGCCTGGGCGAGGTGAGGTCCGTCGCCGTGATGCGGAGGGGACACTGGAGTCGGTGCAGGCACTACTAGATTGGTTGTTGATAGGGGTGACCGACGAGGGATGGCGGGATGTCGACCCTGACATAGTTCAGGAGTGCATGAGGGCACCCCGAGAGTTCAGATCCATCGCGATCTGGGTGGCGATCTTGGTGGACCGGGTATGGGCACAGGAGGCCGGAGGAGACGAGGACTTGCCGGAGGAGGAGCGAGGGGAGGACTCAGAGGCAGCCGATACAGGCAGTGATGCAGGATACGACTCTCATTAGAGAGTGCAGGAGACTCCCCCCGAGTTTTGTAGCTACGCCATGTATTTTGATGAGGCTTTAGGGATGTATAGCCATTTTTTGTATAGCTGAGTACAGGGGTACTCAGGACATGTATAGCACTGAACATGTATATTTTTTGTGATATATATATATATATATATGCACGTGGATGCACCTTTTTGTATGATATTGTTGTATTTGTACGCACGTGGATGCGATTTATGAGTTGTTATATGTTTACATTGCACGTGGATGCCCCTTGTGTATTTTATGTGATGCGACATGATGTATGTATGTTTAGGCACGTGGATGCCCCTATGGATATGAATGTGGTGTATGTACATGGATGCAAATGTGGATGCGATGCAATCTTTTTTGGGTTTTTATATATTTTTATGAGATGCAATGGGATTGTGATGCATGATGTTACATGGTGTGATTGATATGCCAATCTAGGATGTTGTTGGCCATTTGGTCTGCGACACTATTTTGGGCTCTGGGGACATGTGTGAATGTGATGGATTCAAACTGTCGGCTGAGTTGTTTTTTGCGCAGGAATTTTCTAAAAAGGTGGGGATCACGCACCTGGTAGCAGTTGTTGAGCTGGGAGACAAGTAGCTGGGAGTCAAGGAACACATGAAGGTGACATATGCCCATTTGGAGGGCGGCAGTCAAGAGACCGGTCACAACATCATACTCCGCCTGGTTATTGGTAGCAGCGCCTATACATATTCCGTCAAGGTGAATCATCTCGTTGGAAGGGGAGTACAAGACCCATGCTGCAGAAGCCAGGTTGGGAGACCAGCGGCTTGTGCCATCAGCGAAGCCAGTGTAACAAGGTGGAAGATGGTCCATCTGTAATCATGCAGAAATGATGAATGTAAGATGATCGTAAAAAAGTGAAAAACAAAAAGATAGCAAACTGTACAATACGGACCAAGGAGGCCGTGGTTTCATTTATGGGTAAAAATGCTTAAGATACAACCCATTGCGGGGGTTGCGCAAAGGATGGCCTTCGGAGTCGGCGAGGATGTATGCCCCCTTGCCTAGGCAGGTCTGCACGATGTAAGGGCCTTGCCACATGGATTCAAACTTCCCTTTACCGGTTTTGTCGTGGGCTTGATCATATGCGAGGACAAGGTCCCCTTCGTGGAAAGTTCGAGGGTGAACATGTTTATCATATCCAGCTTTGGAGCAGTTTTTGGCAGCTTCAATGTTTTGGAGAGTGGCACGACGGTCTTCATCAGCTTGTTCAAGGGTCAGCAGATGCTGCTCGAGGGGGGAAGTGTCGGGGAGAAGTTCAACGGCGATATGTAAGGCAGGAATCTGACACTTGATGGGGAGGACAAACTCTACACCGTGAACTAGATGAAATGGTGTAAAACCAGTGGCGGTCTTGGTGGAAGTACGGTAAGCCCATAAGGCAGGGAATAGCATGTGGTGCTAATTTGACTTATGCTTGTCAACAGTTCGTTGAAGGATGGTTTTAAGGATTTTGTTAATGGCCTCTACTTGGCCGTTCCCTTGGGGGTAGTAAGCAGAGGAAAATTGGTGTTTGTATTTGAGGAGGGTGGATAACTCAAGCCAGACGGCATCTTCGAAGTGGGAACCGTGATCAGAGACTAACTGCTTAGGCACCCCGAATCGAGCGATAACATGGTTGAAAAAGAAGCGGGCAGCAGTGTCGGCGGTACAATTGAAGGTAGGCATGGCTTCCTCCCATTTGGTGAAGTAATCAACAGCGACAATAATATATTTGTGGCCATTGGCAGACTGGGGTCTACATTCCATGAAGTCTATGGCCCACTTACAAAAGGGACCAACGATGACGACTGGGTGTAACGGAGCAGGAGGTGTCCGGGCCTTGGGGGCAAAAAGTTGGCAGTTATGGCAGTGTTTGACCACAGTGATGCAGTCGATGAAAAGTGTGGGCCAGAAATATCCGGCGCGGATGACCTTTTGGGCAATGGCCATCCCAGAGAAATGGCCTCCGCAGGCACCGCTATGACAATCATTAAGGACATGTTCAGCTTCCGCGTGTGTAAGGCAACGACGAAGAATTGTGTCAACCCTGCGCTGGTAAAGGACATCGCCTAAGAGGAGATACCGAGAGGCCTGGTGACGGATGCGACGGCGTCCATTACGGGTGATTTTGGGTCTGAACTTCTGCGTGCGCAGGTATAGTAGGATATCACCGTACCATGGGTCATCGGACGAGATAGTGAACAGGTTATTGTCGAGTAACTCAGCGGAGACTGATTTGGCCGGGAGAAGGGAGGGGAGATCAGTAATGAGTTGGGAAAGTGCGAGGGCTTTGGTGCTCTTAGGTGTTTTGAAGGTAAGGTCATATTCCTGGAGGATAATGACCCATTTAGCAACACGACCTTGCAGAAGTCGCCGGTTTAAAAGGTATACCATGGGGTTAGAGTCGGCGACGACTGTGGTATGACTCATTAAGATATAGTGTCGCAATTTTTGGACGGAAAAGACCACTGCTAGGGCAAGTCTCTCCTCATATGGGTAACGTACGGGTGGACCAGACAAGGTCTGGCTGACATAGTAAATGACGTTCTTCTGGTGAGAAGCGTCTTCTTGAACCAAGACTCCAGATACGGCATGCTCGGATGCCGAAACGTAAAGGATGAAGTCTTGTGTGAAATCCGGAGGGGAAATCAGAGGAGCTTGTGTGAGAGCCTTCTTAAGGGCTTCGAATGCAGCTTCTGCTTGCTCATCCCAGACGAAGGGTATGTGGGTACGGAGCAGGTGCAAGAAACCGTGAATGGTAGTGGCGTAATCAAGAACAAAACGGCGAAGGAAATTGGATCGCCCCTGCAAACTTTGGAGCTGCCGGAGCGTGCGAGGAGAGGGAAGGTCTAATATGGCTTGGACTTTCAGAGGGTCAACTGTAATTCCTTTCTGGGAAACAATGAAACCCAACAATCGGCCTGCAGGTACGCAAAAAACACACTTGTGTGGGTTCAAGCGGATTTGATATTTGCGACAACGCAGAAATACTTTCCGAAGGTCGTTAAGGTGGTCAGATCATTTCTGGGAATGAGCTGTAAGGTCATCAAGGTAGACTAGCAGGATATGGACCAAATCGTGGAAGCAGTAGGTCATGGCCCGCTGGAAAGTGGCACCAGCATTTTTTAGGCCAAAAGGCATGACGCGATAGGCAAAGGTGCCCCATGGGGTAGTAAAGGCAGTTTTGTACTGGTCCTCCTTACGGATCTGAATCTGGTTGTATCCGGAAAAACCATCCATGAAGGAGAGGACTTCATGCCCCGCACACGCATCGATGAGTTGGTCAATAAATGGAGTGGGGAAATTGTCCTTGGGACAAGTGCGGTTTAAATCATGGAAGTCAGTACATACTCGAATGGTGCCTTGTTTTTTGTTAACGGGAACGGGGTTTGAAACCCAAGTGGTATAGGCAATAGGATAAATGAAACCTACCTTGCGCAGCTTCTCAATCTCAGCTTTAACAGCTGGGAGCTTGGAAGGATGAATGGGGAGCTGCTTCTGACGGACGGGGGGTACATCAGGCCATGTGTCAATGTGGTGTTTGATAATGGCGGGGTCAAGACCAGGCATCTCTGTGTAGGACCAGGCAAAGACATCACGAAATTCTTGGAAGAGTTTTCTGTACTCCTCAATCTCTTGTTCACTGCAGGAGGCTCCTAAGGCAATGCATTCATTGACGCCAGGGGGGTCAAAGATATCTATGTAGATGACGGGTGAGATGTTGGCCATGTTACCCTCCTCGAAGGCGTCAAGAGCAGGAATAAGGTCCTTGAACCAGTCGACCTTGGTAGGGAGGAAGTCTTTGGACTCAACTGTGAATTGGGTAGCTGTGCTAGAGGAGGATTCTTCTGGGATGAAATAGGAACGGTGGTGCATGTCATCCCAGGGGTAATCCGGGGCAGTAAGGGCCTCAAGAACTTCCTCATCAGTACGGAAAGTTTGCTTCGTCAAATCGGTTGACGAGGGGGTAGTGGTTGAGGAGATCATATAGATGATATTAACCTCTCCAGAAGGGGGAGAGATCGGGGGGTATATCTCCTCAATGGTAGGTGGTGCCGTCTCAAGATCGAGATTATTCATCTCATAGAGAGCCGCTCTGTAATCCGGGAGATCAGGACAATGATGGGAGTAATGCCCGTAAACACCGCATATGGCACAGAGGTGGTTAGTGCGTAGGGACTTGTCGTTAGGCTTGGGAGTGGGGTTTAGTTCGACAGTTGGGATGTTGGGGTCATCGTCGAGCATCTGCATGTGTTTCTGTAGGGCTGGTAACTGTGGACACTAGTGAGTCGCATGGCCCAACTCATCGCACAACGAGCATTTAGGAGGAGCGTGAAACACGGGAGGGTTTTTGACTGTCTTGGGAGGTGGGACAGCAGTATAAGGTTGTGGCCCTCTGCCCCCAGTGGGTTTGGGAGTAGGAGGGGGAGTCATGGAGGATGAAGGGGTAGAGACACCAGGAGGTGGCTGAGAGGTAGTAGCCATGGGTTGCACCGGTTGGAGGATGACGTCTGGTGTCGGCGGGCGAACGGGAGGCGAAAGATACCGTACGGGTAATCCCAAAGTTAACCCAGGGAGGCTAAGGGTAGCCATGACCAGGGCACTTACTACTCCTGATGGAGGGACGAAGAAGGGGATCGTATGGATAGGTGTAACACCAATGTGGCTAGGTACCAATGGTGGTTTAGGAAACAAGGGTGGTTGATTATTAGGTGGTTGGTTATCGTGGGATAAGGTACATAAGTCAGACACTTCGGGCGTAGATGACGGGGGAGGAATGGATTGAAAGGTGGAGGTCATCGGTGCGTCTGAGTAGATTCCAGGCCCCGTAGAGGAAACAAACGAGGTGGTGGCACGAGAAACAGGTTGCTCAACCATGGGGAGAACATTTTCAGGTGCCGCGGGAGCACTGGGATCATAGTAGGTGAGCTGGTCAACCTTAACCACGCGTCCCTCATGGGGGAACATCATGGTGCGAAAGACGGAAGAGGCAACCGCCCTCATGGCATACATGTAGCTGCGGCCAAGTAAAAGGTTGTAATCCAATTGGGCATTGATTACCTCAATGTTAATAAGTACAGTTTTGCCACCTAACTGGACAGGGACATTGGCTAGGAGACCTTGGGGCTGAGCCGAACGACTGTCGTAGGCGCGTAATGCAGTGGTGGACTGCTGGAGAGTGGGGGATCCCAACTTCTGCCACACGAACGTAGACATGACGCATGTGGAGGCACCTTCATCGATGATGCATCGATGGATGACAAGATTTCGAATGGAAACAGAAACTTGGAATGCTAGGGTGGAAGGCAGGTGAGGTTCAGACTGGTCTAAATCAAATGCCATCAAATTTGAATCATTTGGGTCAATCCCCCCAATGGCGGAGAGTAAACTATTGCGCTGGGAAGGGCAGTTCTTCAAGACTTCTAATGCAGACATGGCTGCGGGAGATTGGGCTAGGTCGTCCACAATGTTGTAGTTTGACGCAGCGCGCGCATTGGGGTTATTGTTGATACGACGAAGTGGGAAACAAGGGGCTTTGGGAGCGCCATCTAGTGGAGGTGGAGGAATACGTAATGCTTGATCAGTGGGATGAGCGTTAGTAGGTTTATTAGTGGGAGGTACATCAGTGGTGGAGCCATACTGGTTCTGACGAGTCTGGAGGTTGACGTCAGCTGATGACATCATCAATAGGTGGTGAGTTCCCACATCAAACATGGGTTGATCGGGAGCAGCGTACGTAATTTGCAGTTGGGGTTGCACGTTGGCTTGAGGGGGAACCAACGACTGAGTGTTCATGACGCCTTGGGTTGGTAATGGGTTTTGCAACACCAAAGGTGGCTGCTGAGGTTGAGGGGGGTTAGGAGGCGCCTGAGGAGCTGCCTGCCCTTGGCGGTGGGCATCGTCAACCCAGAGTTGCCTCGCTCGCTCCAAGTGTGGGAAAGCATGCGTGTAATGTCCATAGACCCCGCAAATAGAACAAGGGTGGTTCGTTCACAAATTGGGGTTTTTAGCCTGCTTGGGCGGGCGATCAGGGTTTTGGTTAGCAGGGGTTGCATTATTATTGTCGGGGGGATTTGTCGATTGACCAGCTTGATCTGCAGGTTGGTTGTTCCCTCGATTACGGCCCTTGCCGTGGTTCTGTTGACCTTGGTTGCGTTGGTTATTCTGGTTTTGCTGCGGGTTTTGTTGGGCGTAAACTTGCCCTTGGGCAGCAGGGGGATTTTGAGGTTGTGCAGGTGCGGGAGCAGGCTGCAAGGGATGGTATGCAGGTTGAGGCTGAGCAGGTGCAGCAACTTGAGTGGGTTGCTGGTATGGCTGCGGAGCAGGTTGTGGGTTTGCCGCAGGGGCTGCCTGTGGCGGATAATAAGCGGGTTGGGCTTGTGAAGGCGCAGGAGCTGGGGAAGCCTGCGGATGGTAGTAAGGCTGAGGTGCGACTGGGGGGGCATAAGCGGTAGTCGCATGACCGAAGCATTGAGGAGGACATGAGGGTCCATGGTGATGGTGATGTGTCACGGGAGCATACGAGTTGGTTGCTCCAGACTGTGAGGTAGCCCGCGAAAGGTCTGGGCCAGGGGTAGGACGTGCTATGGAAAATGGTTGGGGATGTGAAGAAACACGGCCAATGATACCGTCTGCAGTGTGGGATGCCCCCGGTGCATCATGCTGGGAGGAATCACCGCGAGGGGCGTCAGGTATAATGGTATAAAGGTAACCCGACTGGGCGTAAATGAGGTCGAACTGTTGGGCCTTAAGGATGGCCTCTTCTTCAGAATGGGGTCTTTCTGATGCCACATCCTTAGCAATAACAGGGAGAAGGGATTTGAGGAACTAATCCAGGAAGATACGGTCGTCTAGTTTGATCTTGCATAAGCTACGGCGTCGACGCCACTCATGGATGTGGTCAGTGATATGGGTAGCCGTGTTTTGTATACAAGATAGGAGGATCTCAACGCCCGCGTCATAGCGGACAGGAAACTGGAAGAACTGCAGGAAGGTCGAGGCGAGGGAAGCAAAGGTGGCGTGGGTCCCATGATTGCTCGATATACCACTTGGCTGCAGAGCTAGTGAAGGTGCGCTGTAAGAGACGGAGGCGAACAGAGTCGTCCACGATGGAGTTAGAGGAACACCATAGGTGGAAAGACATGATATGGTTTTGTGGGTCCTCACCGGCCTTGCCCTTGAACTTAGGGATGTCAGAGGGGAGCTTGGTAGGCATATGAGGCCACGTGGGGTCGTGTCGAATAGGATCATTGGTCAATTTGGCCAGGTCAGGTAGGTTGAGGCTAGCCATGAATGGAAAACTGGAAGAAGGATGTGACACAGTAGTAGGTTGGACCAAGTTGGGGCCAATGCCCCCAAGTGGGGGGACAGGATTTGGGATGGTGCCCCCAAGTGGGGGAACTAATGTGGTGGAGGATGGTCCAGCACCACCATGGGTAGTGTGAGCCACTGATGTAGTGGGGATAGGGATTCCCGCTGCAGGAATAGGTACCGTGAGGGGAATGGTAGATGGGGGTCCCATGGAGGGCATACCCAAAACAGGTGTAGTAACTGGTGTAGTGGTGGATGTGCCACCAATGGTCCCTATAACAAAAGGAGTGGAAGTCGTGCCAGCCATGGGGCTAGTAGGGGCAGTGTAAATAGGGTTCTCACACTCTTCGTCAGAATCGGAGGTAAAGTAAGGAGCATCAATATCTGGTGACGGAGTCCTATGTCGCTGACGAGTGGAGTCAAGTGACAAGGCTCTAGATCTGTGATGAGTGGTATCAACGGATGATGATCGAAATCTATGACGGGTGGTGTCAAGAGAACCGTGCTGTGGGGGCTCGCCCCTGAGGCGCCGAGAATGTCTCGGGGACTCAATGGTGACGGATGGTGTCAAATCTCTGTGGGTTGAGGTGAGTAAAAAATAGCTCAAAAACCCTAATGCAACCGAGTGTGCAAAAGGAGAGCTAAAAAACAAGGCACTCAGGCCAACAAACAACTCAAAACACCCACTGCAACAGCTGTGCTACAATAGGTGGAGTATCAACAAAGATGGTCAGAATACCAACAAGCAGCAGGTTGCCTAGAAACATAAAATGGTGGACTCACTAGACCAAAGGGAGGTAAAGGAGCATGCAAACACCTAACTAAAAGTATTCTGACTCAACTAAACATATCCTCTGCAAGGTGATGAAATCCAAGTCAGACAATATGAGTAGGAAATCCAAGTGGCTATGATATCCCCCTACCGGGAGGGACACCGAGTAGTCAATCCTAGAAGAATGGCAACTAAGATACCCCGTTCATGACACGTCCAGAAAGGTGAATCTGCCGTTTAGTTCGTTGACCGCAATACCCCTATACAGGGATATCCCGCGAACCGCGAAAGGTAGCCCTTCGGTTACTGAATGGAGTGCGGTATTCCACTCAGGCCTCCGAAACCAGTCTCCCGACTTCAACCCTCCTAAGGGAGAGGCCCTCTGATAAACTGGTCATGACTGTGCCAAAAAGTACTAGGGGATTTTGGTTCCCTATTTGGACAACAACTATGTCTCAAGTGAAATAACCGAGGGGTGTTATTGGAAGCCTATCCCCCCGATCCTACCTAACTACAATGATTCTTTTGTGTTCCCCAAGTGGGGTTAGAATGTTGGTTAAATTAGGTACTTTTTAAGGCTCACTTGATTTATGTGACAGAGTGTGTGCTCGTGAGGTGATGAACCCAAAATAGAAGTTCCACAAGGGGGGCAACTTCCAACTATCAATAATACTGAAATTGAAACTTTCACTTGCAAAATTTTCTGATTTAAAAATACTAATATTTTAAAAGAATTCTGTAAAAGGAACAGAAATTATGTTGCAGAAAGGCTATAAGGAAGTGGGACTGTAGGTAGGACAGAGGGCTGTTCAGATGCAAAAAATATTGCAGCAAAAGGGGCTGGGCTCAAATTAGGGAAAAAATGCAGAAATCAGACCGCGGGTCGGTGGCGAATCGAAACAGGTGGACCGCGGGTTTGAGGGAAACAGACGCGGTCAGGTTGCGGCTTTCGGGCGAACAGATGCGGTCGGGATGCAGGAAACAGGGTGAAAGACGCAGTCGGGTCACGGCAAAGAGGCTGACAGATGCGGTCGGGACGCGGGAAAGCGGCTGAAAGCCTCAGTCGGGACGCGGGAAAATGGCCGACAGGCGCAGTCAGATCGCAGCAAACAGGCTGATTAGCCGTGGTCGGATCGCAGGTAACAGACTTGAATCCGCCGGTGGGGCGTCGGAAGCAGTCTGAGAGCCGCGGTCGGGTCACGGGTAAAGGCCTGAAAGACGCGGTCGGGACGCGACTGCAGAGGAAAAAAACGCGATGTATGGCGGCCGAAAGGGACAGCCGAAAGGGAAAAAATTTTAAAATGGAAACCAGAAATTCAAAATCTAGGGGAGTCGCCAAAACTGTAGCTAGGGTTTTACCCCTATCTTGTGCAAATGAGCACCTACTAAGGAGAATGGACTCCTTAGTAGCAGTTCAGTAAATGTAAATTATTAAGCTAAAACAGAAATAGAAACTACTCTAACACATGTGCATGAAAAATAAACAACAATTTGTAAACAAGGGTTTTGTATTAATATTACCTTCAATGTGAAGGTTAATGAAGCTCCTTGCAATGTCCAAGAGGGTTGCTCCAAGCTCCAATATGCTCCTTCTCTTTCTCCAATGGTGGGAATGGGCCAAAAGTGGCTCTCAAGGTGAAAGTAGTTCAATGGTGAACTAGGGTTTCGAGAGAGATTTTGGCAGAGTAAGGGTGTACTTGATTGTGGATATGGAATAAGGGATCTCCATCACCTATTTATAGTTTTTTGGTGGTGGAGTGCTGACCCATAGTTTTGGGAAACACATGGTTTAGGGCAGCTGTATAGGGTTTTTTCCTCCTTTTCCTCATTATTTTATATTTTTCTTCCCTTTTTAGGGGATTTTTGCTATTTTTAGAGGAATTTTGGATATTTTTGGAGGAAAAATGGGTTTTTTAACCTTTTTGAGGTTATTTTAAGGGTTTTGTAGCCTTTTGGAGGCATTTTAGGCCTTTTGGAGGCTTTTTAGTGGGATTTCTTGGGATTTTTTGGGATTTTTTGGGATTTTAAGGGGAATATGGTAGGAAAATGGACAAATGAGCCATATAATGTGGTAGATGAGGTAGTGAACATTTTTTGGGTGTTAACACAACTCTCCCTTGAACATCTCAGGTGAGACTTCATACGCTCCACAGGTGTTGCTGGATGAGGTAAAATCTATCTGGGCCGATGCTCAGGGAGATCACGATGGGTTGGATGTTGACAAAGTGAGGAACCCTTGTCGACTGGGTTTGTGTCAACAAAGGTATAACTTTTTTAATTTTAATTCATGATTAAATATATACTAGCTTCAAGAAAAAAATGAACATATCCAAAAAAATAACGAACTGTCATGATCTTTGTAGTGAAAGAGGTAGTTGGAGAGTTCCTAAAAATACATGGAGGATAGGATTTGACATCTTTGTGAGACCAAAAGAGTTGAGGATAAAAGTTACTTTCTCTTAGAGTGTCCTTCTTACAATTACATTAAATACTGCAATTTCCCAATCTTTATTATAATACTAACCTCTCTAATATTCTAAGTTGTCAAAACTATGGTGACCTTGAAACACTCCTTTCTAAGCTTTTTTAGCAGAGGAATAATGTGTTACAACAAACAAAGTAATTTATTAAGGTCCAATAGACCAAATTTGCTCTCACTAGGATGTTAACTATCATCACTATCAACAACAACATCTCCCAGAGTGAAATATTTTGACATTATAAAAAAAAATATTATTTATACTCTAAAATATTGGCATATTGTTACACAACCTATTATAATAATTAACTATATTTAAAAATAATTTTAAAGTTCATATACTTATCAATATGTACAATTAAACATATTTTACGTCACACTAATCAATTAACTAACCGATTACACCATTTCTCCATGCTCAAATATATTGACATTATAAAAAATAATTTAAATAATTCTTCATATTATAAAAAATAATTAACATATTCTTAAATAACTTATTATAAAAATGATTTTTTATTTAAAATTAATTTTAAAATATATACATCATCTTCTTAATAATATGTACATTTAAACATGTTTGATCTCACACTAATAAATTATAACATCTCCCTATGCCAAAACAATATTGATATGATAAAAAATAAAAAATATATTTTTATATATTATAATTAAACATGTTTTAGGCCATCTCCACCAATTACGACATCTCCTCATACTAAAATATATTGATATTATATTTTTGGTTGAAGCTCTTTAGTCGAAGTGAATATTTGCGTTTAAACCTTCAGTGAAGTTGCAGTGAAGTTCTGGACATTATGCGGTGAAAACGTTCAGTAAAGCTCGTCAATCTCCAGAGTAAGAAACCCTCAGTGTAAAAAACCTTGGTGAAGCTCTTCAGTGAAAGTTAATTTTTTGGCTTAAACCTTCGGTTAAATTAGCACAGTTACCCCATAGAGCCTATATCAGGGTTTTTTTAAGGATCCTAATATTATATTTAACTATAGTATCATAGGTGATTATTTTGGATTGAAAATATCAGGTATATAGATAGGAGGGAAAATATTAAATATGAAACATACAATTGAATACTCAAACGTGTAAATTTTGGTGAATATTATGATAAAAAAACATATTTTATTTAAATATAGGCGATATTAGAGACTAAAAATGACCAAATAGCGAATTTATTTTTTGAAAAAAAAGCCCAAAAAATAGCCAATTGGCGAAATTTTTCCCCTCAAAATTACCCTTCCCTATATGGATATATGGAGTCAGTAGAGGAATGTAGGAAATAAAGTGGGGCTAAAATTTATGAATATATAGAATCCTTAGAGAAATGTAGAGAAGAAAGAGAAGCTAAACTCTAGATAGAGTTAAAATCAAGGCTCAATAATAAATTTACATCCTTTCAATAAAAGATAAAAAAAAAAGACAATAAGATAAAAAAAATAGAGAACAAGGTAGAGACAATGGAGATCAAACTACATGCAATGGAAATGCAAAAAACACCCAAACATGGAGATGCACCTATGGTATAAAATATTAATTTAAAATATAGGATTAAAGAGTTAGAGGAAAAAGTAAATCACAACCTAACCCTAAATAATATAGAAAGTAAATTAGATATCAAACCCATCAAAATTGAAATGAATAAATTGATATATTTAGACCATGAGTGTAACAAAAGATCTTTGAATGTCATAATTTTTTGTTTAGAAGAGGAGGTAGAAGAGGAAAAATTAGCCATTTCAAGACAACTCTAGAAGAGATTACAAATTAAAACTATGGGTCTCATCGAACCAACAAGGCTAGGGAAATTAATTGAGAATAAATAAATACTAATATGGGTTAAGGTTAGTTCTAGCGAACAAAAATATGACATACTTAGTAAGACCTCAAGTTTAAAAGGCTCGGGAATATTTATAAATGAAGACCTCATTCCAGAGAATCAAGACGAACTAAGAAAGGAGGTCCAAAAGGTAAAAGAATCTAGGAAGGGGGGGAAATGGGCATTAATTAGAAACAAGAAAGTTTTTATTCGAGATAGAAACCAGAATAGTAATAAATGACAATTTGACACACTCTCAATCCTCTCCTGTAAATGTTGAGGATTTCCATGGAGAAAAGGCCCCAAGTATTTGGATCCCGAGTAAAATTGATATTACATTATTAGTTGGAACTTGGGAGAAAAAGGAATCCAAGGTCCTTGATATAGACAGATATGTCCTTTGGTCGATATGGAATAAACGTTCATGTCGTAGAGGTATTGGAGGTATAGCCTATTACATTAGGAAGAACATGTCCCATCTTGTTAGGATTTATAAGAAATACCCTTACAACCAATTTATTTGGATAGAGATCACATCCATTAATGATGAAAAAACCTACCTAGTCATTTGTTATTTTTCCCCTATTAATTCCAACTTCTATAAAAAAACAATTTAGATAAAAATTGTCCTTATAATGGTTTAGAATATGATATTAATAGTCTAAGGAAGTAAGGAAATATTCTTTTGATGGGTGACTTCAATGCTCGAAATTTGAGTAACCAATCTATTCTTTTAAGCAATTATTCCAATCCTAACCCTCTTTGGTTAGACGAAGACCTTGAGATAGCTAATAGGTACAAAAGAAGTTATGAAGATCTAGATGAAAATTTATTCAGTTCTGAGATAGTCAATTTCTGTAGTAATCAAGATCTTATCATTTGCAACAGACTAACAAAATGGCCAAATTCTATCCGGATCACTTGTATTCATGGGCTTGGTAGTAATGTGATAGATTATGTTATTTATGATATCCCTTTATGCAACAAGCTAATATATTTTGACATCTTAAATGATCATGAGCCTGAATCTGATCATAAGCCTTTAATTATAACTCTCAATATTTTCATGTATAGCGACCCCAAAGAGGGAAACTATCATTTCCAAAAGCACCCGATCTTTGATAAAAATAAAACTAATCTTTTTCTCCATGATTTAAAAAATGATTTGTCTCCTTTATCTAGTATGGAGAATGTTAACACCCAAAACATACCCCAAGGTTGTGGAGAGGTAGAATCAAAGTAACCACTAACCACTTTAGACTTGTGCTACTGACCAAGCATAGTCAGAGATAGATCTCGCTTAAGAAAAGACTGAAAAATATTCAAAAGAAACATAGAGCCTTGATGCTCAAAATGTTCATACACAACTCATTTAGTAGGTTAGATTTCTAGTGGGATGCTTGCGTTTTTATAAGTTGTTGTTTGAAAGAAATGTGGATCTCTTATTGGGAAATGGAGTCACATTAAACAATACATTAATATCATTAATAGATGCTTTGCAAATACATTCACTTAGAGGTAAGGTAGCCACCAGCTTATAGTCAAAGAGCTTTTAGTTGGTGATTTAGAAGAAAAATAAAACAGTCCGCCAATATAATGCATGTAAACATGAATTCTATATTGATTTTAGCAGAAAAATAATTGTGGAATACTTGGTATGATAAGAATAGAGCATACAGACTATGAGTTCTATTCAAATGACACACTGAACCAAGCATGAAAAAGCATTACATAATGGATTAACAAGGAAAGGAAAAACAATACACATGGGAAAAGAGAAGAAACAGACTACAAGACTGATCACACATGAATCCCTGAAAAATGCCTGCTCGGCTCTATCAACTTTATTAACACAGTTCAAAATGCACATCACAGTGCAATATGTTAGGCTCCAAATTTTTTCAACCCTTTATCATTCAATTACATAGAATATATAGATTTCCTGAGCCTCATGCTTGACCTACTCATACCATAGAACAGTTACAAGTTTGAGTGACACATCATGAGAGCATATTCACCACCTCTATTACAAGACAAAAATGGGAGAAACAATCCTAACTGCATTTTTACATTCACCAATACTTTCTACAAAAGACTTATACTTCAAAAAGGACAAAAGATAGCAGGTTAACTGATCTAGCTGGATGTTTCCACTAACTAACTCTCTTCATGAACCACGTCTTTAAATCAAAGTCACAAAAAATATTACAAGTTTCTTAAAAATAAAATATTTATGAAGTCTTCATTTTGAAATAAGATTCAACAACTAATTTGAAGTACGAAGTGTGTACTTCATCTTCCCATATTTCTCCACGCAACCCACTGATCGATAGTTGGATGATCGTAACTGGACATTTCTTTTGTTATGACTCTCATCTCCACATGATCTACGTAAGAAATCTGTGCAAGTCTTTCACCAATCGAGACCAACCTATTTAGGATCTCAAAGTCTTCTATAATCTTTTCCATCAGAATATTCCATGTAAGTAATGAATTTAAATACTAAAAATTTTCGTGATCCATTCTTACATCGAACAATAATTTATTATATTCATTTGGGGGAATCAACTTATGATTTTCATCCCAGAAAGAGGGTAAACCCATTTCGATCAACTTCTTGAAATCGCTTTTTGAACCCTGTGACCTATCTCTTCATTACTTCAGTTTTAGCCTCAACAATATCAACATGTGCATGCTTTCCCAAAATTCTCTATGCCCATGTAATGACTGCAATTATGTCTTTGATATCTAGGGTATGCATATCCTCATATGTCAAACTGTTCAGAAAGGTAGTTGCATTTTGTGCAATCTCTTTTGGCTTTGTATTTAGACTTTCTATGACCGCAATACAACTTGTCAGAGCATCTTTGATCACTTTTTCTTTCACTCTTACGAAATCTAAATAGGGCCTAGTGTTTTTAGCTTCCTTAATGATCAAGTCCCATACCAAATGCTTGCAACCCTGCATGGCTGCTTGTCCTATCACTTGGTGTGCCAATTTTTTACTAACTTCAACCAATTCGCTCTACTTTCCCTGTAAGGATTTAGCTTCTTCTTCTTTCTTCTCTCTATCTTCCTTCAATCTCTATGCTTACCTAATTAATTCTTTAATTTAAATATCCTTCAAACTGATCTAGGACATAGCCTGTAAACTATTAGCATTATTTCCATCTCCACTCGGACCGGTACCTTCCTGCTGCACACTCAAATTTGACAAACTATTTTTCAACTCTTCAATCTGATTTTTCAAGCTTATCGTTTCTCTTTCCCAACTAGCTTCTCTTTCAACAAACTTTAATAATTCAGCTTTCCTATCACTAATTTCTCCAGAGAAAGCCTCTTTTTCTTTCTCTAGCTTGGTCACTTTTGGGGCTTGAATCCGCTGAGTGTTTCAAATCTTCATCTTTTTCTATAAATTTTGAATTAAATTGTCCTTTTCTATTAACAATTGCTTGGTTGTTTTACCTCCATCATCATTTTCAACTAAGTCAAATTGTAATTTCTTGACTCATTGCTGGAAAGCTTTATTCTCCAACCTTTCTTGTTTCAATTGGCCTTCCATTTTATTTACAGTATCTTCCAATTTAGTGACTCTCACTGTTGCTTCAAAATAGTCCTCATATATCACTTCTCCCATTTTCCTATGCATTTGGATCTTGTTTGGCACTGGTATTTTCTTTAGATTGACCCTCATTTCGGTCACTTTGTCTAATGTAGATATTGCCAAGTTTAAAGTGTTAGCTTTTGTATCTCGGCTTGTTATCAGAGAAACCTCCAAATTTGCTCAATTTTTGGTTGTCCACATCAAATTAAAAAGCATTTGGGCAGAGGCTTGCTTATTTTTCCCATAGTCTTTATACATGTCGAGCCTCGAGTGGAATTTATTTACATCGACGCTTTCCTTAACCTTTCAGAATTCATACTCTTGTATCTGAACTACTGGAATCGCAAACTCTTCTTCTTTACCTCTTTCACTGTCTACTAAAATGACCAATTCGCTTGATGCTTCCGTCTTAAGTGTTTTACTTTCATCTCCCTCTTCACTGTCTGCATCCATAATCTCTTGTGGATCCCTTTTTCTTCCAATTTCCTGATCCTCTAGAAACTAATCAACCTCCATGGTTAATTCTTTCAGCAACACATCCCCTACCTGCAAATCTATGTTTTCTGCCTCATCAGGTTCATAACAAAACAAATTTTGTCCCTTTAAGAATCCATCTGTTTCTTGATGTTCAAAATCATTCATATTATTTTTCTTCTTTCTTTCAGATATGATAGGCAAAGGATCATATTCAATTGCCACATCTTTCTTGAACTCCATAGCCTCCAATAGATTTGTTATATCTGAAAGGGCTTCTTTGATTTTTATGATAAATCGACCTACTCTCCAAGGGTACTTCAAACTAGAACCCTTTTTAAACTTTATGAATTGTTCATCCTCCAGAGTCAATTTCTGTCAGACAATTCGAGAGCAAAAACCCTTAGTGTTAAGAAAGCAGGTAGTATGTAGTGTTCATGTACAAAGCCATACAACCTAATCATGGTGGAATCCTTTAACAAAAACCAATCACTCACGGCTACTTCCTCTTTCAATTGCATCAAATATTCCATTTCCGACAGAACTCGAGGCAACTCTTCTCCAAAAGTTACTTTATACACCATAGACACAGTATAATTCATGTAGTTAAACACGTCATCTTCTAAGGTGTCTGTGTAGAGCACATATGAAAACTACAAATCTTCTATACTACTAGCCATAACCATTTTCATTAATTGTGTCTAAAATCTAAAAATGTCTGGTATTTGAGAAATTGCTAAACTGTGAGTGAATTCTCTCTGATAAAAAATCTTCAAATATAAGGGATGACACTTCATAATTTCAGTCCCTGGTGAACTAACACTAATACTTAACAAAAGACTCAATTGTAACTCGATCACCCGTATATCCGTATCTAGGCCTAGAAACTGATCAACCAAATAAAGGACTAATTGTGTGTTTTCATTAAAGAAATTTATATCTAAGGGGTAGGGGGTATTTTCGACTTCTAAGTTAGGCTTGAGACAAGTGGGTAAAAAATCTTGTCTGCTCTTGGGGGAGGACTGTCTAAATGCAGAGATAATAGACTCTTCAGTAAAACTCTCAGGCTCATGCACTTGGGACTCTAGGACTCTAGGAATTCATGACAACTCATTGCGGTTCGGAATAGTTATAGGCACACCATGACACAAACTTGGGAAAGGGCATGATTTGCTCAATGAAGAATGGGATGAAAGACGACCGAAAGACTCCATGTACATCTAGACCCTGCTCAAACATAACCTTCAATATTTTCCTAACTTCTGGTATGGATGACCTAACCTCAGTATCATATACATCAAGATCCCTATCCTCTAAGGAAACCCTAACCCTAGTACTACTAGAGACTAGTCCTTCTTCCATTTCCCTGATATAATTAGACTCAAATCACAAATGGAATTGGTTATAGGGTCCTACCTGTCACCAAAGAAGCTTTGAGAAGCTTTGAGAGGGACTTTTCCTATCATTTCCTTCGTCCTCCACACATCTCGAAACATTTGACTCCGACAGGTCCAAAGCACAAATGTCAACTTTACATGTGCGTCTTTATATATATAACCCCTTCCCTCTTAAACCTCTATTTTCTTTCCTAGGTGTCTACCCTTTCTAATCATCGATGTCTTATGCATTGATCTAGGCCATTAGATCTGATATCGCTTTATTGATTTGACATCCCCTTCATACCCACCGTCGGATCTTCCTTGTGCTTTGATCTCTGTCGTCCATTTATTAGCACCATATACCAAATAAAGAAGTGTCTCATAGCTTGAAAGTGGTTTTTCTTACCACTTTTCCTCCTTACGGCATAACTTGGCATCGACACCTGTCTAGTGGTTTTATTCATCGCACCACCACATCCTTTTATCCACCATGCATCTTCCCGACGCGATGATCCTCCAAGATCGTCGATCCTTTCCTTCTCTTCATCCACGGTGGAGATCTGCCATATATTTAACTTTACAATGCCTCCCGCTAGTGGGGTCCCCATTGCTTATCTATCATGCACTTTTGGCTTCCATGTCCGTTGATCTTGATCCTCTTTGAAACCTGTTCCATTGATCCATGAAACTTATGCAGTGGATAACAACTCATTGTCCCGGACCGTCAGATCTTCACTTATGAACCCCAACCATTGATCTCAGCACCGCGATGTTTTCGCATGGCCTTAAAGTGGTTTTCCTTACCATTTACCCTACTTGTGATGCGCTCTTCAACTGCCACCTATCCTCCGGTATTACCCATTGCGACCGCTCATTCCCTTTACACTTCGTGCAACTTGGCTATGCGATGATCAACGAAGGTTCTTGATCTCTCTTGCGTGCATAATCAATGGTACAACTAGCCCGATAGTTGACCTTTATAACATTTGGCATCGAACTATAGTCTTTTGGCCCATTTTTTATCATTTTAATTCCATTTTTGCATTTTTTTTACATTTCTTCAAGTGTATTACCTCCTTAGCACTTCTAAACCCAAATTTTTTTTATACCTTTAGCACCTAGCCAAGGTAAACAAAGGCAAATTTGGATTTCTCTAAGGAATTTTCAAGATATCCATCTATTTCACCTCATTCCTTATGCTGAAAAACTAGTTGCTAATAGAGAAGATAGAAAATCTCTACCATAATCTTACTACAACCCTCTCGGCGTCCATTAGAAATTTCTCAATTGAAGTCTTAGTTAATAAGAGAGATAGTAGAACCAACCCTTGGTATGACCAAGAGTGTAAGAATGGGATAAAATAAATTAAGCAAGGTACTAGAGAATCTATAAAAATGGACAAGATAAATCACTACAAAACCGTAATTAAAAGAAAAAAAAGGCACTATCTTACTAAACGATGGGAAAATCTCTTACACTTATCCAAGGTGGATCCTAAGAAATTTTGGAGGCAAATTCTGACTCGCAAAACAAAATAAGATAATAAGATTGCTTTAAAATATTGGAATTCCTATCTTAAAAATATTTACGAAACCCTAGATATCTGAGTTAATATTCAAACCCTTCTTACAACGAAAGAATTTTTCTAGCTAGAATACATATATTTCAGGGTTAAGCACTACCAAATGGAAAATCCAAAGAAATATTTTTAGAAGAAGCAGGTTGTGTTGACATGATCTTAGCTAGGATAGTTATCATCCTCCTTCTTTATCCTGATGAGATTGTTCTTATGGCAAGGTGTCCCTTTGATCTCCATAAAAAATTAAGAATTCTAAAATATTTCTGGTCTAACATGGGTATGACTGTTAACACCGACAAGAAAAAAGTCATGATTATAAAATCTAAGAAATACACCTATGGAAATTCTATTTCTGATAACAGTAAACTGGAGGAAGTGACTTCTTACAAATATCTTTGAATTGATATTCATCACAAGCTCAATTGGAACCATAACATTGAGAAAAGGATTAATGGAGGATGGAAAGCTTATTTTGGTCTTGAAAATAATTGTAAATCAGCCAACCTGGTCATGTGGGATAAAAAAAGTTCCTCTTTGAAACTCTTGTCATCCTTGTTATCTTATATAGTTGTGAAGTATGGGGATGCAACACTTATAGAGAATCATGGAGAAATATTGAGCAAATCCAAAACTGGTTTATAAATTATAACCTCAAAATTAAAATCAATACACCTTATCCTATTCTCCTCATAGAAGTGGGACTTTCCCCCATCGAGAGCATGGCTATGAATAGGTACCTGATGTAAGAGCACAAGATAAATAACATGGGAAACGAGAGACTTCCTAACATTTATTTAAATTCAAGTCAAGACAAACTACCCCTCATGTAGAATTGGTGTAAATATATGATGGCTTGGTTAGACCATTGCATCATTGATGAAAATGACACTTTACAGGAAATCGATAATGCCAAAAATATTATTACATTCAAGTTTAAAGAGAAATTGTGGTGCGAGGAAATTTTATAGTTAAGAGAAAAATAAGATCCTATAAGGAGGTCATTAACCCTAATTTGGAAGATGAGAAATATCTCTTGATAATAACTAGTTCAAAGAAGAAAATTAATATAGCCAATATTAGAACGAACTCCCATGAGCTTCATAGCAAAACTAGGCATTGGTCTATTCCCAAAACTCTGTGGGAGGAAAGGATTTTCCATATTTGTGAGTCTATGAGCATTGAGGATGAAAAACACTTTCTCTTAGAGTGCCCTACTTACACCCACATTAGATATGAGTTTCATAGTATTTGCTACAATACAAACCTTTCTAACCTCCTAACTTACGAAAACTATAGTGAGCTTGGAAAGCTTCTTACCCAGATTTTTGAGCATGGGAGCAAAAGTTTAAAGAAAACCAAGTAAAAACCTTCCTAAGGTCTGATAGACCAAAGTTCATCTCAATGGACGTTAATCATCATCATCATCATTATGAAAATTAAAATTTAATTCTTTATATTATAAAAAAAATGACTTATTGTTAGAACTTATTATAAAAATCAATTCTATTTAAAATTAATTTTAAAGTATATACATCATCTACTTATCAATATATACAACTAAATATGTTTCATGTCATATTAATCTATTACAACATCTTCCAATACTAAAACAATATTAATATTATTTAAATAAAAATTAGTTTTTTATATTATAAAAAAATTAACATATTGTTTCACAATTTATTATAAAATTAATTTTAAAATTAATACATCATCTACTAATGAATAAATTAAATATGTTTTAAATATCATAATTATTTTTATTTAAAATAGTTTCAAATGCTTTTTCTAGCTCCCTTTTGTTTGGATGTTTTTGTAGACTTCTACAATATTTAGACGTTGAGAAAATTCCATCCCATATTTTGCCAGATTGGATTAGTTTGGTGTTGATGATGTTAACATCGTTGGGGGTTTTGATTATGGACACCAAGTCAGATTAGCAAATTAGCGTGCATTTTTAATAACTTAAATTGACAGTTTAAGAGAGATTTTTCTCTCCACATAAACATGGGATATTGTTTCATGAAGGGACAAAAAATATGAGAAGGTGACATCATAAGATGAATGAGTCATTGTGGATTTATTTTTTGAATAATGTACTACCATCCTAGATCCAAATCCTAGGATCTATCAAGCGCTGAGAGGGATCAAATCTCCCAAGGTGCAAACCGCTCCTTGAATAACTCCTTGAGTGCAATACATGAGCCACCTAATCCTAAGCTCTAAATTCTCTAGTTTGAGTCTCATATTTACTTTTTACTTTGTATTATTCTTTTTTGTTTATGGTTGACATAATATTTATTACTCTTTAATTTGTATTATTATTTTTTGTTTACATTGTATTATTGTGTTACTCGACAAACTCGACAAACACTCTAAAGTCTCATATTTACTTTTTACTTTGTATTATTCTTTTTTGTTTATGGCCGACATAATATTTACCACCTAATCCTATGCTCTAATTCTCTAGTTTAAGTCTCATACTTAATTTTTACTTTGTATTATTATTTTTTGTTTATGGCCAACATAATATTTATTACTTTTTACTTTGTATTATTCTTTTTGTTTACTTTGTATTATTTTGTTACTGAACAAACACTCGACAAACTCTACAAACACTCGACCAACACTCGGCACATGTTACAAGATCTCCCTCATACTGTGATGTAGGGTGCCTCTCGACACAAAAATAAATAAGGTCCATGAAAATGTTTTAGACATTGTATTTTAGTCCACTCATTTAGAATTTATCAATTTTATTGTGTAAAATTTTACCCTTATTAATGATTCCATGTTAATAATTATAATATTTAGTTATCTATGTTTTTTTTTTCCATAGATAAAACATCACAATTTCTATTAATTATCAAAACCATTCTTTACATTAGTTGAAAGTCATCTTCTATTGTTATTCTTGTCTGGCATTCTTAAGAAATAAGTAATCAAAATATTACATATGTATTTATATTCCATATTGTTATATCTCAATATCATGTATAAAAATTTCATACGAAGCTAAAAAGTAAGATACTATATGTAACTTTTGGTATAAAAAGGTGTAGAGTCGTAGGACCTTACTTTCTTTCTAAGATACACTAACTAATATGAGAAACATGTTTATAACAATGACGATAAGAAATGAATGATGTACAATGTGAATTTGAACATTAATATACTAAAAATTGCCTCTTTGAATGTCGAATTTGTTCAAGAATGTAGTAGTATTTCTATAGCAATGCACCTTTCCCTCCGTTGATGCCTACAAATGGGATTAAACCTCCTTTCCAACTAGGGTCCTAGTAGGCTTCCTAGCTCCAAGAAACCTTCCAGTTTCTTGGCTCTCCATGTCCATGAATATAAGAACAATAAGGCACAATATATCTAAAAACTTGTTCCATGAAAATATTTCTTCCAAGAATTCCTCCATGAATTCTTCTACCTCTTGACTGTTAGAATTTTGATAATTTCATTCAAATATTATCTAGGATCCTACTAAGAGAATAACATGCACAACATAACATTCATAGACACAAGAGACACAATGTTTCCTCTAGGAAAACCAAGAAGGTGAAAAAGCTCGCAACTTCCTCAGAGATAGAATAAGAACCAATACAAATATCTCAAAGATGAATCCCCAAAACATAGATGTCTTCAGCAGCTACTCCTCCTCCACTTGTGTGCCCTCCTCTTTCTGAACTATGCGAGTTGGACAAGTGAGTGAGTGAAAAAATAGAGTAGTGCAACCACTCTATCTATACTTTCACTTAAACTTCCTTTTACCCTAACTAGGTCGACTCCCTCAGGGAGTCTAATAACCCTTCCAGTTAACTCATACAGGGCTGACCCCTCTAGGGTGGTCTAATAACCCATCAAATATAAGTTACGACACTTATAATATAACTTACGACACTTGAAAATAAAATTGACAACACTTCCAATTGGAGGAATAATACATATCCGTTGGGGATACAATAAATTACAAATGTAATACATATAATATATAAGTGAATATATTCTGAAGTTACAAATACATCAACACTCCCTCTTAAAGAGGAAGGTATTCTCTTGACACGGGTCATCAATACATATAGGCACAAGTCTTCAATATTGGAGCTAGATCATCATCACTGGATCACTGGAGCATCATCGTCACTGCTGCTATAGTTGTCATATTGATCACTGGTGCTTTCTCTCAATTCTACTCATCATAGGAAGTTCTACAGAGCTAGCCCTTTTTCATGCTGTATGTAGGGCTAGCCTCCATGTAGGTCTTCCTCATCTCTGCGAGTGGCCCATCCGGTGGAATCTCAGGATTTATTATGTGCATTTGCAAAACCTCGAAAGAGCATCCCAGAACTAATTACGAGCTACTACTCAACCTATAGGATCTCCTAGGGACCTATTATACGCAGATAAGCAAAAACTCAAAAGAGCATCCCAGGACTGATTACGTGCCAAGAAAAACCTACAAGATCTCCCAGGGACCCATTACATGCCACTACACAAGTAAAACCACAAAACAGCATCCCAGGACTGATTACGTGCCAAGCACAACCTAAAAGATCTCCCAGGGACCTATTACATGCCACTGCACAAGAAAAACCTCAAAAGAGCATCCCAGGACTGATTACGTTCCAAGCACAACCTGCAAGATCTTCTTGGGACCTATTACAGGATACTCCACAACCTGCAAGTTGTCCACGGCCACAGAGCATCATCTAGATGCTCATGATTATATGGATCATCATCATACAAAACATCATATGGATGTTCATAATGGAGCATCGTTTGGATGCTCATCACACAACATTTAAATCCACAGCCATGGGGAGGATCCACCTACCACCATACTTGGAAGGGCTCATGCATCTGTGTCCCATCATTCCTCTTGGAAGTATCTTCAATTTGGAGAACACCAAGTCTCTCTCTGAAGTACTCAAACTTCACCCTGACCAGTGGCTTGGTCAACACATCTACTATCTGCATGTCCGTCGCAACATACAGGAGCTTCATTGCTCCTCTCTGCACCATATCCCATATATAGTGATACTTGATCTCAATATGCTTCGAATTTTCATGGAACATCAGGTTCTTGGACAACTTCACACAACACTATTTGTCACAAAAGATACAAGTAGCATCCAACTGGAGATCAAACAAATCAGATAGTATCTTCCTTAGCCATACTGCCTCATAACTAGTTGAACAAGATGCAACATACTCTGCTTCGGCTGTACTCAGTGCTACATAGGACTGCTTCCTGCTAAACCAAGAGATGACCCCTGATCCCATACTGAAGTAGCATCCCAAAGTTCTCTTCCTTTCTGCAGCACTGCCTACCCAATCTGAATCAACATAACCCTCTAGGTTAATATTTTGATTCACATCATACTTGAGCCCATATTCAATCGTACCCTTCAGGTACCTCAGAATATGATTTACAACAATCAAGTGAACATGTCTAGGATCCGCGAGGAACTGGCTCAATATGTTCACAGCAAAGCAAATATCTTGTCTCATGTTCATCATGTACATCAAGGACCTCCATCTGATGATACATCGTGGCATCAACCGACTCAGATGAATCATCACTCAATAGCTTCAAGTTCAATGCCATAGGTGTGGCTATGGCCTTCAGTCCATCATCCCGAACCACTTCAGGATCTCTATTGCATACTTCCCTTGTCCAAGGAAGATTCCATATGCATTCTACCACACCTCCATGCCTAGAAAGTAATGCATCATACCCAAGTCCTTCATCTCGAACTCATAGCAAACTTCCTCTTCGTATCAGGAATCAACCCAATCTCACCTATCACAAATAGGTCATCTACATATAGTACGAGTATCACTGGATTTCCTTCCTCAACCTTGTAGTAAAGGTTGGAATCTGCTTTACTCTTGGTAAAGCCCAAACTAGTCAGGAATCTTTCAATCCTACCGTACCATGTCCTCGGTGCTTGTTTAAAACCGTACAAGGCTTTATTTAATTTGCACACATGTGACTCCCTATCATGTGTCTCAAATCCGAGTGGCTTCTCCACATATACTTCCTCTTCGACTACACCATTCAAGAAAGATGTCTTGACATCCATCTGGTGTATCTTCCACTTTATCACTACAGCCAGAGCAAGTACTATTCTAATGGAAGTGTATATGGCTATAGGTGCAAAATTTTCTTCATAATCTATCCCTTCTTTCTAGGAGAAGCCACAAGCCACAAACCTTGCCTTCTATTTCTCTATGCTACCATCTGCAGCATACTTTATCTTGTAGATCCACTTGGAAGTCACAATAGAGTTCCCTTCTGGTCTTGGGACCACATCCCAAACATCATTATTCATGATCGACTGGTATTCTTTGACCATGGCCTCCTTCCATTCTTTCTTTTCTGGCGCTTCTTCATAAATGGAAGATTCTTTGTTCCTTATGTCACATAGTAAGGCTACATAGCTGGTGTGTGACCTTGTCCTTTTTCTTTCTCTGTGTTTCTCTTTTGGAACACCGTACCTCTCTGCATCTTGGATGAGCTCTCTTTCCCATGTTGGTTTCCTCTTGTGAGAGTTCTTTTCATGGGGTGGATCTACAGGCCCTTGTGAATCTTCCATTTCACGATCCTCTTCTAGAATTGCTTCGTTCATGGTGGTGTCTTGTATTCTAGGTACTCTTGCCTCTTCATTGTCTTATACAGGTGGTTTCCTTGATTTGATGTACTATGATGAGTCTTCATCAAAAGTCACATCCCTACCGATGTCAATCTTCTTGAACCCTGGAAAGTAGATTTTGTATGCTTTTTGGATACAATAAAGTACAAATGTAATACATATAATATACAAGTGAATATCTTTCAAAGTTACAAATACATCAACATCGACAAAATCAACCTCTGCATAGCTCATCATAAAAAGAATTCCCCTCAACTCCTCTTCACTCTCTTTATTTATCAATTTTTCATGCACAACCCTCAAAGTATCCTCAAACACCCTCATGTATGGAGCATCAAACATCACTTCTGGATTTTAGGAAAAATATCTAAAACAAAAATAATGATTTAAATAAAAATAAATATAAAATTGATACAAGTACGTTGTCCATCCCACGTACAAACTAGATTAATGACACCCATCGCATGATGATGGAGAATACGATTATGGAAACACGGGTGGAAGTTGTGGGAGGAAATATGGTTGCCAACGATATGTAAGAGGGAGCTTAGGTATAATCAACCAACTTGATGTTAGAAGGAAGTAGGATGAAGTAATTCCTTTGGCTTGTTCTACTGGTGCCAGTATTAAAGATGGTTCATGAACCAACCTGCCTCCTGATCGGCCAAATAAAAAAATATGAATTGGATTTCAAGTCCCCAGATAGTCCATGCTACGATGACCCTAATGATCGATAGGAGAATATACACTCACATGATTGTTAGATCCATTTGGATTGTTAAGAATTTCATATAGAAGTCTAGGAAGGATAACGAAAATGGTGACCTTATCTTGTATAGTACATATATTTTGGTTAATGGAATAATAAAACATGAATGGGAAATGAAATCACATAATCTTTGTCACTGATATCACAAGGAGATGGCCAAGTGAGAAGATTGTAAAGAAGAAGGGAAGAGCGACATTTCTAGTTACTATCAAATTTTACTTCTTTTATCAAAGGAGATGTGCTCTTGTATTATATTCTACATATATCATACATGCAAGTGTTTTGTCAAATAAAATTTATCCCCAAATAGTTAACATACTATCAAATTTTATAACTATTTTCGATATCACAATTTGTAGGAAGACATTACCTCTAAACAAATGTGTCATTATGACTAATTTGTCTATTTTTAACTTTACTAAATCTCTTTGTAATAAAGACCATTTAATTTCTCATTAGTAATTTTAATTAGATCCAAATCTTGTTACTATCATGAATGGTGCACTATATAGTAATTTTGAATAATGACATGTCTACCAACCAAGTACACATTATTAGGGAGAAATACTACACATGAGTCTCCCATGATACATAATGTAGTAATTACTTCAATTTTATGCATAGATCACTTTATCGCTACATTACTATTTAATTTTGCTTGTAGTGCAATTAACTCGGGAACACCATGAATCTCAACCTACTACCTCTACACAGGTAAATTGTACAACTATTCAATAAAATAAGGTTTGCACATCGTCCATCATACCATAGTCTATTTTTTCAATGGAAAGGATGCATCTCTACTTAACCTAATTAATCATATATACTCACCATGACACATATGACTAGACATGAAAATGTGCTATCACATCTAAGTCATTGTTCAAATACAGTTCTTATAAAAAGTTATTGATCGTTTACTCTATATTTGTTATAGATTCGTGTGACTTTTGGTTTACTCTATCATTTTCTTAAAACTATAAAATTGTGGATTAAATACCAATTGATGAAACCACGATACGTATATCTCAACTTGTACTATTTCCACTTTACAAGATGATGAATGACCACCAACTAAGATCTTAAGGACCCTTACGATTTGCACCCGGGGCTCACCCGAAGCCGTTGAGGACACCTCATTCCATTTTCAAATGGAATTTTCATTGCGACTTCCTCTTCCAGCCATCTGACATTCCCTCTCCATCGACGGTAAACTCTGGGCCTCCTCTAATCACTGCAGGTCCCATGCGTTTCCCATGTCAGTGATAGAATCCGCATAGTTAATGCATGGGATGGGATAATTTGAAAACATATGGATACACTCATCAACTAGCTCCCATGCCCAAACTCTATGCCCTTACCCTGCTTTTGCTTGATCCATCCCCTTCAAATCCATTCGGCATGGCCCCTTCTCTCTTCTCCTCACGGGTCCACATAATCCAAAAAGACCCATTCAGCGCTTCGACAGGTCAGATTCCTATCATGGGTCCACATAATCAAAATCTTTTATTTCATTTATTTTTAAATTGTTTGATCAACGGTTGATAGGAAACTTGATATGGTATGGTCAGATTCAAGTTCATGTATTGTCACATTACTATCATAGGTCAATAGAATCAAAATATTTGATTTCATTTGTTTTAAAAAATTTTGATCAATGGTCGATTGTGGCATGTTCGTTTATTTTGAAATTCTTTGTTCATTTCACTCCCTGTAGCTTCTTTTTTTCCTTCTTAAATTAATGAAACATTATGAATCAAAATTGCATAAATGACCAAATCTACAGGCAACAAAAATTGGGTAACTAGATGCAGTTTGAAATCTACAAAAAAGCATAGCGGTTATTCTCTCTGTGCTTTTCAATAGAGATAATAGTGGAATTTTTAACTAGAAAATGTATAAGTATAGGATAAATGACTTGTATTCTATGTGTTTCCTCACGGTTTAATTTAAAGTATGAAGATAAGAAGAATGCTTGGCTCCTTGGAAGGATCGCCTATAATTATATGGCTTCATTTCATATGGTTTGGGGAAAAAATATTTGAGAATCGGTTTTGTGGCCCATGGGTGGAATTATATTTCAACTTCATTGTTGCAGTTGGAATCATTATGATAAAATTGCATAAATTTTAGAATAAATAAATTAGAATAATAAGAACCTTTGCCTGGACACTAGAATTTTACCAAAGGTCAATAATTTGGGCGAAATAACCTTGATGGACAGAGGTTGGCTTTTTATTCCTATATTTCATCCACTCGAGAAAACCAATTTTATCAATTTGGACTTCTCCAAACATAGTTGTAGTTGGTTCGAAGACTTGAGGACCGAGAGAGCCATGAAAAGCAAAGACACCAATATTTTCTATGTTACCCCTGAGATAGTTGGGATGATTACCCCCACTACTGTCAAATTACATGTAATCACAACTGAATAATTTACATGTTCAAATGCAGGTTAAAAATAATCTGCAAATTGAATTACCATTATTTCCCGATTTCGCTACACCAAAACACAAATAGGGAAAAATCATAAATCGACATTCGCATGGAATATAGTTTAAAACATTGACAATAACAAAAACCAGCATGGAAGTTGATGACCATTAATCATCTTTGTTCATGCCTACATGTGACATACATGTTACTCCAAATGCAAGGTAAATATAATCTACAAATTGAATTTCCACCATTTCTTGATTTCGCTACACCAAAACACAAACAGGGAAAAATCATAGATCGACATTTGCATGTCATATAGTTTAAAACATTGACACTAACAAAAATAAGCAGAGAAGTTGATGACCATTAATCATATATGTTCATTCCTACATGTGACATACATGTTACTCCAAATGCAGGGTAAATATAATATGCAAATTTAATTTCAACTATTGCCCGCTAAACAATCAAGGCTCAACAAGAAAGCAAAATCATCCAACAACTAATCAATAAGTGTGCACTAACTATAAGGATGCCACTAATCATGGTATGGCTTTAGAGGTTTCCATGTACCATCCCTATAGAAAAAATAAAGAAAGAAAGAAAAGAGATTTACAGTGATATTACAAGACACAAGACACCACAATGACTGCTCAATTTTATTTGTGCATCAAAATTGTTGAATGAAAGAGGTTTCAATTTTTCCCTCATAAGATGTTTTCTTAGTAAAACTAACCCGGACCCATTTAAAACCTAGGTTTCATATGCACCTCAATATTGTGAAGATCAAGGTTGCAAATCAATATTAGATACATTGGCTATTTGTGTGAACTTGAAATATGATCTTTGAGGTACATACAACACCCATGTTTAGATGGCTCTAAGCTAGGGTCCATAATCAATGCAACATCACACAGGCACAGACAAAGAATAGCTTATAATTTCCATTAAAAAGAGGGAATAACAACAATTCATAGGAAACGTTCACCATTCATAATGACATGATACAATAGAAATTTCAACATTACAATGAGGGGTTTGTAGAATTGAAAACAAGAGAATTGTAACATACCCAAATTATGAACATTTTTATGTTATGAGAAAAAGCTTATGTTATAGGTTATTATAAATCTTTACGACTATTGACCAAGTGCGGTCAATGATGACTGTAAATAATTTCTCAAATATTTTATTATTAATAGATAAAAGAGGAAGCAAATAACCCAAGGAGACTATTGAAAGAGTGTTCACTGACCCACTAGGAAGAATGAACTGGGATGGAGAGAAAATTGACACTTGGAAGCATCATCAATGCACCTCTAGCTTTTGCAGGTGGAAACTTCCCTACATTTATGGTCATGTTCCCAAAGGAAGTGGAACAAAGCAAGTAGCTCAATAATTGTAAAAAAAAAACTGACCAAAGGCCTAGGTGTTATAGCTTAAAATGACACTTCTCCATCTGTGACGACACTTCCATCGCTTGGTTGCATGATGACACTTCTTGAGATCAAGTTTAGTCACACAACAGGACACTTGTGGATTGAAGGGTCATTAGGGACACTGAATATGGTTGAAATTACCTCACTCTTGGCCCATTTGATGGTTATAACCTTTAGGGACACTTTTCCAGACCAAACCATTTCTTGAAAATCATCAGAAAACCCTGTTTTTGGCCATTTTTTTCACAAAAACGCTGGTATTTTATGAAAGAGTAGCATTTTTCCCTCAAACAACTCTACTCTGCTTCATAAAAGTAGAGTTCAAACACTAGTTTGCAGTAGAAAAGTAGAGTTTTTTCCTGAAGCAGTCAAAATCTTGAATTTTGGTTCATTTGAGTTAGTTTGGGAACCTCCTGATCGATTATAACTATTTTTCCTCTCCTTCATTGACTATATAAGGAAGGCAGAAGGGCCATGAGAAGGGACCAAGCCCATAACAATGTTATGCTGGAGGAATGGAGACCCTCATCCCCCTCTCTTGTGCCTCAGTTTCTGATAAACCCTAGCACAACTGATTAGAGGTTGGGATCCTTGGAGAATAGAAGCAGGAGACCTTGAATCTAGGTTTCCTGAAGTGCCAAGCTTGAAGGAATGTATAAATTTATGTACATGCTTCATTCATTAATAAATATCATATGTTCTTCCCTTTCCAAATATGACCTATTCATGTATGTCTCAGATTTGATTACAGTTTGATTATAGTTTGATGTCTTATTATGTCATGGACATCAGTCTTATATATGTAGTCAAATGTATTTGAGAAAGGTACGAAGTGGTTTTGCAGGTGTGGGCATTGCGACATTGAATAACATAGAAGAGCAAGGGAGAGAAGGCTAGGATCAACCTTCTGAATAAGGTACAAATATCTCTAACCTTAATCTCTTCACTTACTTGTTGTACTTGCAGAACATTTGTAGGTCTATCTTTCATACCTATAAGTTGGTAGTTTCTCCCCTGAACTATAGGTGCATTTTCCTCACAACACTAGGCAATATATTACACCCATTGAATTTGAACAATAGGCTAAGGAATTTTTACCTTGTGACATTTCTGAACATAGAAAGAAAGAGGAATGCACAAGAGGTTCGATGAGGGAAAGGCTAGAGAGACTGATGGAATTAAGTCTGTTAATCTGATTTAGTGTTAACACCCAAAAAATGCTCACTAGCTCATCTCCCTAGCCACATGACCCATTTGTCCATTTTTTCCACCATTTAGCCTCCAAAACCTCAAAAAACCTTCAAATGTTCACCAAAAAGGCCAAAATCAATCTTTTTCTCCTCAAAATAATTAAATTTCCTTCAAAAGTGCCAAAAACCCTCCAAAAGGGCCCAAAATTACCAAAAATCAAATAAAAAGGGAATAAAATTAAAAAATTAATTCAAAAAAGGAAAAAGAGGGAAAAAGAAGGAAATAAACCCTAAACCAATAACCTAAACCATGTCGTACCAAATACCATAGGTCAATACCCCACCATTTAAAAAACCTACAAAAAGGTGATGGAGGTCCCATATTATTCATCCACGATTCACTCTACCCTTATGCTACCCAAATCACTCCCGAAACTTGAAGCTCACCATTGGTGGTTAGATTCACCATTTGAATGAGCCATTTGGCCAATCGCTATTGCATTTGGAGAAGAGAAGGAGACATTAGAGCACTGGAGCAACTCGTCCCTATGGTTGCAAAAGCTCCACCAACCTCGCCATTGAGGTAACATTTTATGTAAAACTCCATTTTTCAGGATTAATGAAAAGATATGGTTCTCTCCTATATTTGTCCACTACAACAAAATAGCCCTTTGGGGCGGTTTTGGCTTGCGATGGTCTTGGTAAACCCCCCCCTAAAAGTTTTTTCAGACCTTTGTAGGGGGTCTTTTAAAACTGAACCTAAAATTCATGGAAATTGGACTTTTGGGGGCGGTTTTTGGAAAACCCCCTAAAATCTCAATTCTCATAGATTTTGGGGGTGGTTTTTGGAAAACCTCCCTAAAATCCCAATTCTCATAGCTTTTGGGGGCGGTTTGTCAAAGCCCCCCTAAAAGTCATGATAATTTAACTTTTGGAGGTGGTTTTTTGGGAACCACCCTTAAAAGTCATGAGAATTGAACTTTTGGAGGCGGTTGTGTGAAAAACCCCCCTGAAAGCCCAATTCTCATAAATTTTGGGGTTGGTTTTTCAAACCCCCCCAAAAAGTCATGAGAATTGAACTTTGGGAGGCGGATTGTTTGAAACCCCCCTTAAAATTCATGAGAATTGAACTTTTGTAGGTGGTTGTTTGAAAATCTCCCTAAAATCCAAA
Source organism: Larix kaempferi (assembly GCA_027924585.1). Classification (NCBI taxonomy): domain Eukaryota; kingdom Viridiplantae; phylum Streptophyta; class Pinopsida; order Pinales; family Pinaceae; genus Larix; species Larix kaempferi. The sequence continues at coordinate 10,062,905 of BSBM01001763.1, forward strand.
TTCTCATAACTTGTGTGGGCAGTTTTTCAAAACCGCCACTAAAAGTCATGAGAATTGAACTTTTGGAGGCGGTTTTTTTTGGAACCCCCCTTAAAACTCACGAGAATTGAACTTTTGGAGGTGGTTTTTTGGCACCCCCCCTTAAAACTTATGAAAATTGAGCTTTTGGAGGCTATTTGTTGAAGCCTCCCCCTAAAAGTCATGAGAATGGAAGTTTTGGAGGTGGTTATTTGGAACTCCCCCTTAAAATTCATGAGAATTGAAATTTTGGAGGAGGGTTTTTGAAAACCCCTTAAAAGTCATCAGAATTGAACTTTTGGAGGTAGTTTGTTGAACTCCCCCTTAAAATTCATGATAATTGAATGTTTCGAGGCGGTTTTGTGAAACCCCCTTAAAAACAATGAGAATTGAACTTTTGGAGGCGGTTTATTGAAACCCCTCCTGAAATTCATGCAGGAGCTCATCGTATGGCCGATAGACATCATAAGTCTTATATGGTTTTCCTGTGGGTGTGGAGAAGAGAAGAAATAAACTGGAGCCCGGAACAACGGTCCCGAACAAACTGCAAAAACTAAAAGTACATAACCTCAATAATGGATGAGGAATAATCTGATCATATGGACGAGGCGGGAATTCCCATGCTCGTATCAAGATATAGAACAATAATAACAATGGGGTCCAAAATATGGGGACATGAAATATACATGGCCTCAAATAATGAATGAGGAAGAATCTCAATAAATGGATGGGGCGAGCATACCCATGCTTGTATCAAGATACATAAAAAATAACAGTGAGGCCCAAAACAAGGGGGACCTGTAGGATACATAGAGAACCACTGCGTACATTATAAGGGTCCAGAGGGGACACAAATATGGGACATACTGCTGGGATGACCATGTCTGAGCTGAAGAACTGGTAGACTGGAATAACAATAGTGCTACTGAGTGTGGTACCAGAGGAATTGATGAGCGGCTGGATCATAGTGACAAGGAGTCATACTCGCAATGGTACACTGAACTGGAACTGAACTGGGTACTCAAGGAAGCATATAACTGGATGGCTTCCGAATACAATCGCCAATGCAACTCGAACATCCACAGGAACATATAACTGGGCATTCCGAAGTGACTCACCAATGTGATAGAGTCGGGGGAAATATGGGGTCTTCAACCAATAACTGAAGGGATATAAACCCTATGCAATTCTCAACGATGCGATCAAGGTGTTGAAGTCGAGCATGTGAGAAACAACCACTTGGAGAGGAAATGATGACTCCTCTCAAAATGGTCCAGAGGCACTCACCAAAGATGGTGATGGGTCCAAGGTGCAGGGACCTCTGGGTCTATCCTTTGGAATAGAGGGGCTGTCGTCGACAGAGGGAGACCTGCAACTAGCAAGGCAATGATCTTTCCTTGATAGGAGCATGAGGTGGAGAACCGAAGTGTGAGAGTACTGATGGTAGGATTGACATACTATGGGGGATAACTGAGCAAGTAGAGGGTGGACTCAAACTTCCTTTGTTCAGAGTATAATGGTGGGGATGATCGGGCAGCATATGAAACTGACTGAGGGGAAAGGAATCATAGTTGTAATGGATCAAGGAGGGTGACTGGGATGAGGGATACTCAAGCTGGTGTAAAATGGCAGGAGACTGCAGACTACTTTGAACAAAGGCGACCTGATTGGGGGTGCTGCCGAGATGATTGATCATAGTGCCAGGAGGCACGGGGGGACTTCTTCATGGGTTAAGGAACTAGAAGAAGTGTGTTTAAAATGGTACTGTCGTGTGGATTTATACGAGCCCAGGACAGTTCATGCTCATGAGTGCTTTCAATTTTAAGGAGTCTGAAAGCGATGAGAAGACTCTGAAATAATGGAATGGTACTGTCGTGTGGATTTGTACGAGCCCAGGACAGTGCGTGCTCATGGTTGCTTTCAATTTTAGAGAGTCTGAAAGCGATAAGAAGACTCCAGGGGGTTGCTTTTTCGTGTGTTAGTCTCCAAAGCCCAAAGAAGCATAAAATGATGCAATGAAGAACTCTTCTAGCCAGTGTGACTAGAGTATTCCTTTTTCGTAATTAGTCTACCAGGTCCGGAAAATGGTTAAACTTATACCAGATAGACGCCCTTTAAGGTACTTTAATGAGCATGAAAGGAAGCAAGATTGCTCGGTGATCTTTTCATTGTTTTAGGAGTTAGAAAAGAGCTTAACATAAACTCCCTAAGTGCCTTTTTCGTAAAGGACTTGTTCGGCCCGAAAAAGGGATAAAATTATACTGAACAAAAGGAATGGCCAGGCAAGGAGGAAGTGCTCAATCAAGGAACAGTTATGATGATCAAGAATGAGGGTAGGGGGGAACACTGGTGGGCCTCCTTGTGGGATAATGAATGGTGGAAAAATAACGAAATAATTGCAGTATGACAGGAGTGAATGGCTCATGTAAAAAAGTGGAACAATCCGATGGCGGTCGATGTGGTGCACAAACCGAGGTAGCAAGGTGTCGGGATACAATGTTGAAACTGTACCAAGTGAGAGCGAGAAATGATCTCAAGCATCATCACGAGCTCGGAAAAATGAATCCGGCGATATAAAAAGTGTGAAAAATGGATAATGGCCGATGTGGCATGCAAACCGAGGTGATGAGGGGTGTTTTGGAAAAATACCCAAAAAATATGGGAGTGAGAGCGAGAAATGATCTCAGGCATCATCACGGGCTCAAAAAAATGAATCCGATGATATAAAAAATACCAAAAATGGAGAGCAGCTGAAGTGGAACGCAAACCAAGGCGACGAGTGGTGTCTAAAAAAAAATGTTCAAAAAATGATGTGGAAAAAATAACAGAACAAGTGGACCATCATGATGGTCTCGCCATGCTAATTCCAGTGGTGGAAACGGTTCAAAAAATGGACTCCGTATGGGTTCAGAATGGCCAAAACAAGAAAAAGTCAACGGACTATAAATAGTGAATGGGTCCAACATGACAAGTGTCATTTGGACTTGTTGACTTTGACTAGTGATCAGAGGGGACCAAAGATGAGGTGTCATTTCTGGACGATCCAACCGACTGTTTTCAGATACGGGAGTTACAGGTATTCCGACAAACTCATACCTGCATTTTCTTTGGGTTCGGGGTAGGGGGTGGGTCCTAGGGGATTTTATTGTACGGTCCACGTGGCTAGACAACGGGTTTGTGGGGTGGATCCGCAGTCGGGGACCGCGGGTTCCAGGGTATATCACGCGGCTGGGGACTGCGATGTTCGGTTCAGAATGCGCGGTCTGGTACTGTGCATTCCAAGGCTGAACACGCGGTTCAAAACCGCGAGTTCGGCTCCTACAAGCACGGTTCGAGACCGCAACTGTAGCCCTTATAGCCGCGGTCGGAAACCGCCGCAAGGGGGCCTAAAGCTGCAATTGGGAGCGAGTTGTTAGGGCTTCCCCGTGGGGGGGGGTAGGTTTATTTCTTTGACATGAGTCTGACGAGTTAGCCTTGTGTGAATGACAGGACGCTGCTGGTGCTTTGGCGAGAGAGGGAGGTCCCCGATGAGATAGTGGATGTCATCCGGGAGGATCGAAGTGTGCGGTCAGTGTTGGGACTATGCGGATTGCTGAAGTTCACGCAGGTACCTATGATGTGATCAACAGCATTGTTGTTGAACAGGTTAGTGAGATTCTGGGAGCCGAATATTTAGGCGTTTAGGGTGCAGGGTGAGAGGGTGAGAGGGTGGACCTAACCCTAACAGATGTATACTTCCTGACGGGGTTTCCCTGTCTAGGTAGGTTGGCAGATACGCATCCATGAGTATCGACGGATGTCGATATGGAGGATATGCTAGAGCGGTACTGTGTTCTAGAGGCGAGGGTGCAGAGAAATGCACTCCGGGTGGTGGACCTACAGGATCCATCAGTACAGGCTATTGCGGCATGCGTGGTTCGTGTGTTGGGGTCCCAGTAATCTGAGAAGGTGTCTACTGGAGCGCGTACTGGATGGTGTCTACTATGCATGGGGCCAGATGTTCCTCACCTGTGTGCAGCGGCAGCTGACATCGGTGAAGGAATCTGGCAAGGGATTATGTTACGGATCCTTTCTATGCGCGTTCTTCATGGAGCGGGTACCGACACTGCGGCCACAGGTGACGGTTAGGGCAGGAGGACTAAGGGAGCCTCACATGGAGTGGTGGGGGGAGATGATGCACCGTCGAGGTGGCGGTGAGGTTGGTAGATACTTCACGCAGGAGCTGTACCTGCATTGGCTACAGATACCGCTAACACTAAATGATTTTCCATATAGAGATATGGACTACACCGGGGATCCAGAGGCACCACAGGCACCAGGACAAGCATGGGGACCAGATGGTACGTATGGGTTTTCTTGCATATTATGGATGTCAAGTTTTATGTATGATATTTTTTTGATATAGTGTTGCTGACTGATGGGTGATCTATAGATGTTGGCCCGAGACCACCACTAGGGTATGTAGCGCAGAGGGCATGTGGCGGTACTAGCCTTACCGGGTCGAGGGGAGGTGCGTCGATGGGACGTAGAGGGGACTCTAGAGTCCATACGGATGCTGCTGGATCAGTTGCTGGTGGGAGTGACTGATGATGGGTGGCGGGACATGGATCCGGAGGTAATCCAGGACTGTCTGAGGGCGCCGCGGGAGTTCCGGTCGATCGCAATCTGGGTGGCCATCTTAGCAGACAGGGGACGGGCACATGAGCCCACAGGGGATGAGGAGTTGCTGGAGGAGGAGCGAGGGGAGGACTCAGAGGCAGTCGATGCAGGCAGTGATGCAGGGTATGACTCTCATTAGGGAGTGCATGGGACTCCCCCCTATTTTGTAGTTACGACATGTATTTTATGAGGCTTAGGGATGTATAGATATGTTTTGTATAGCTGAGTACAGGGGTAATCAGGACATCTATAGTAGATGGACATGTATTTTTTGATATATATATATATATGCACATGGATGCAACATTATGTATGTAGGATTAGGCACATGGATGCCCCTGTATATGAATGTGTTTTTATTTTTATTGCACATGGATGCAAATGTTTATGTGATGATAGGCACGTGGATGCCCCTTGCAATCCTTTTGGGTTTTTATATATATTTTTATGGGATGTTATGGGATGATGATGCATGATGGAGGGTTTACATGGTGTGATTGATGTGCCAATCTAGGATGTTGTTAGCCATTTGATCTATAACACTATTTTGAGCTCTTGGTACGTGGGTGAATGTTATGGATTCAAACTGTCGGCTGAGTTCTTTTGTGCACAGGAAGTTTCTAAAGAGGCAAGGATCACGCACCTGGTAGCAGTTGTTGAGCTGGGAGATAAGTAGCTGAGAGTAAAGGAACACATGAAGGTGACATATGCTCGTCTGGAGGGCAGTAGTCAGGAGACCGGTCACAACATCATACTCCGCCTGGTTATTGGTAGCAGCGCCTATACATATTCCATCAAGGTAAATCAATTCATGTGAAGGGGAATATAAGACCCATGCTACAGAAGCCAGGTTGGGAGACCAACGGCTTTCTCCATCGGCGAAGCCAATGTAATGAGGTGGAAGATGGTCCATCTGTGGTCATGCAAAAATGATGAATGTGAGATTGGGGTAAAAAAGGTGAAAAACAAAAAGAGAGCAAACTATACAATACAGACCAATGGGGTCCTGAGTTATTTAGGGATAAAAGCGTTTAAGATACAACCCATTATGAGGGTTGCGCAAAGGCCGACCTTCTGAGTCAGTTAAAATGTATGCCCCATTGTCGAGGCAGGTCTGCACGATGTAAGGGCCTTGCCACATGGATTCAAACTTCCCTTTACCAGTTTTGTCATGGGCTTGGTCATAGGCGAGGATGATGTCCCCTTCACGGAAAGTTCGAGGGTGTACATTTTTGTCGTAACCAGCTTTGGAGTGGTTCTTGGCGGCTTCAATGGTCTGGAGAGTGGCACGACGGTCTTCATCAGCTTGTTCGAGGGATAGCAGACGTTGCTCAAGTGGGGAGGTGTTGGGGAGAAGCTCGACGGCAATGTGTAAGGCGGATATCTCACACTCAATGGGGAGGACAAACTATACACTGTGAACTAAATGAAACAAGGTAAAACCAGTGCTGGTCTTGGTGGATGTACGGTAAGCCCACAAGGAGGGGAATAACATGCGGTGCCAATTGGACTTATGCCGGTCAACAGTGCGTTGAAGGATGGTTTTGAGAATTTTGTTAATAGCCTCTACTTGGTCGTTCCCTTGGGGGTAGTAAGTAGAGGAATATTGATGTTCAAATTTGAGAAGGGTGGATAAATCGTGCCAAATAGAATCTTCAAAGTGTGAACCATGGTCTGAGACCAACTATTTGGGAACTCCGAATCAAGTGATAATGTGGTTAAAAAAGAAACGGGCAGCTGTGTCAGCGGTACAATTGAAAGTGGGCATGGCTTCGACCCATTGGGTGAAGTAATCAATGGTGACAATGATGTATTTATGGCCATTGGAAGATGGGGGTTTACATTCCATGAAGTCAATGGCCCACTTACAAAAGGGACCAATGGTGACAACTGGGTATAATGGAGCAGGTGGTGTCCGGGCCTTGGGGGCAAAAAGTTGGCAATTATGGCAATGTTTGACCGCAGTGATGCAGTCAGTAAAGAGTGTGGGCAGAAGTATCTAGCGGGGATGACCTTTTGGGCGGTGGCCATCCCAGAGAAATGTCTGCCGCAGACACCGCTATGACTGTCATTGAGGACGTGTTCAGCTTCCTCGTGTGTAATGCAATGACGGAGAATGGTGTCAACCCCGCGCTGGTAAAGGACATCGCCTAGAAGGAGATATCGAGAGGCCTGGTGATGGATACGACGGAGTCCATCATGATTGATGTTGGGTCTAAACTTTTACGTGCATAGGTATAACAAAATATCACCGTACCATGGGTCATCAGACGAGATGATGAACAAGTGATTGTCAGGTAACTCATCGGAGATTTGTGGGGATGGTAGAAGGGAGGGGAGATCAGTGATGAGCTGGGCAAGTGCGAGGGCTTTAGTGCTCTTAGGGGTTCAGAAAGTGAGGTCATATTCCTAGAGGATAATGACCCATTTAGCAACACAACCTTGCAGGAGCCACCGGTTTAGGAGATAGACCATGTGGTTGGAGTCGGCGACGACTGTGGTATGACTAAGTAATATGTAGTGTCGCAATTTTTGGACGGAAAAGACCAGAGCTAGGGTTAGTCTCTCCTCGTATGGGTAACGTAGGGGAGGTCTAGACAAGGTCTGGCTGACGTAATAAATGACATGCTCTTGGTGAGAGGCATCTTCTTGAACCAAGACTCCGGACACGGCATGTTCGGATGTCGAGACGTGAAGGATGAAGTCCTGAGAGAAATCCGAAGGGGAGATCAAAGGGGCTTGTGTGAGAGCTTTCTTGAGGGCTTCGAACGCAGCTTCTGCTTGCTCATCCCAAACAAAGTGTATGTGGGTACGAAGCAGGCATAGGAAACCATGAACTTTGGTGGCGTAATCAGGAACGAAGTGACGAAGGAAATTAGATCGCCCCTGCAGACTCTGGAGCTACTGGAGCAAGCGAGGAGAGGGAAGGTCTAGGATGGCTTGGACTTTCAGGGGATCGATAGTAATTCCTTTTTGGGAAACAATGAAATCCAACAACTGGCCTGCAGGAACGCAAAAGACACACTTGTGTGGGTTCAAGTGGATTTGATATTTATGACAATGCAGAAAAACTTGCTGGAGGTCGTTAAGGTGGTTGGATCATTTCCGGAAATGAGCTGTAAGGTCATCAAGATAGACGAGTAGGATATGGACCAAGTCATGAAAACAATAAGTCATGGCCCGCTGGAAGGTGGCCCCAGCATTTTTAAGGCCGAAAGGCATGACGCCATAGGAAAAGGTGCCCCAGGGGGTGGTAAAGGCAGTCTTGTACTGATCCTCTTTACGGATCTGAATCTGGTTGTATCCGAAAAAACCGTCCATGAAAGAGAGGATTTCATGCCCTACACACGCATCGATGAGTTGGTCAATAAATGGCATGGGGAAGTTGTCCTTGGGACAAGCTCAGTTTAAATCACGGAAGTCAGTGCATACTCTAATGGTTCCTTGCTTTTTGTTAACGGGAACAGGGTTTGAAACCCAGGTGGTATAAGCAATAGGATAAATGAATCCTGCTTTGCGAAGTTTCTCAACCTCGGCTTTAACAGCAGGGAGCTTGGAAGGATGAATGGGGCACTGTTTCTGACGAACGGGGGGTACATCAAGTCATGTGTCAATGTGGTGCTCTATAATGGAGAGGTCAAGACCAGGCATTTCAGTATAGGACCAAGCAAAGACATCACGGAATTCTTGGAAAAGTTTTTTGTATTCTCCAATCTCATGCTCACTGCAGGAGGATCCTAAGGTAATGATTTCAATAGCACCGGGTGGGTCAGAGATATCGATGTGGATGACGGGTGAGATATTGGCCATGTTACCTTCCTCAAAGGCATTAGGAGAAGGAATAGGATCCTTAAACCAGTCGACTTTAGTGGGAAGGAAATATTTGGACTCAACCGCGAGCTGGGTAGCTGTGGTAGAGGAGGATTCTTCTAGGAGGAAACAGGAACGATGGTGCATGTCATCCCAGCAATAATCTGGGGCAGTGAGAGCCTCGAGAATCTCCTCATCATTGTGTAAAGTTTGAGTTGTCAAATCGGTTTACAAGGGAATGGTAGTCGAAGAGATCATATAAATGGTATTAATCTCTCCGGATAGGGATGATACCAGGGGGTGGATCTCCTCAATTATGGGGGGTGCTGTCTCAAGGTCCAAATTATTCATCTTGTAGAGAGCTGCTCTGTAATCTGGGAGATCAAGACAGTGATGTGAGTAGTGGCCATAAATACCGCATATGGCACAAGGGTGGTTGGTATGCAGTGATTTATCATGAGGCTTAGGGGTTGGGTCGAGTTTGAAAACCGGGATGTTGGGGTCATCGTCAAGCATTTGCATGTGTTCCTGTAATGTAGGTAATTGTGGACATTGATGAGTCGGATGGCCTAACTCATCACACAACGAGCATTTGGGGGGAGCACAAAACACGGGAGGGGGTTTAACTATCTTGGGAGGGGGTACAGTAGTGTATGGTTGTGGGCCTCTGCCCCCAGTGGGCTTGATAAGAGGAGGGGGATTCGTAGATGACGAAGGGGTAGAGACACCGGGAGGTGGTTGACTAGTAGTGACAATGGGTTGCACTGGTTGGAGGATGACATTTGGTATCGGTGGGGGAATGGGAGGCGAAAGATACCAGACGGGTAATCCTAAGGTTAACCCAGGGAGGCTGAGGGTAGCCATAACCTGGGCACTTACTACTCCCGAGGGAGGGACTAGGAAGGGGATTGTGTGGATGGGTGTAACACCAATGTGACTAAGTACCAATGGCGGTTTAGGTAACAAGGGCGGTTGATTGTTGGGTGTTTGTGTATTGTGGGAGAGGGTACATAGGTCAGATACTTCGATTGCAGGTGACGAGGGGGGAATGGATTGGAATGTTGAGGTCATCGGTGGATCTGAGTAAAGTCCGGGTCCCACGGAGGAAACAAATGAGGTAGCGGCACCACTAACAGGTTGTTCAACCATGGGGTGAACATTTTCGGGTGCAGCGGGGGCATTTGGATCGTAATAGGTGAGTTGGTCGACCTTGACCACGCGTTTATCATGGGGGAACATCATGGTACAAAAAATGGATGAGGCAACCACCCGCATGGCATACATGTAGCTGCGGCCAAGTAAGAGGTTATAATCAAGTTGGGCATTGATGACCTCTATGTCAATGACAACAGTTTTACCAGCCAGCTGGATGGGGACGTTAGCTAATAGGCCTTGGGGTTGAGCCGAACGGCCGTCGTAGGCTCGCAACGCAGTAGTGGACTGCTGGAAAGTAGGGGATCCCAACTTCTGCCAAACGAATGTGGACATAACGGATGTAGAGGCACCTTCATCGATAATGCACTGATGGATGACAAGATTCCGAATGGAAACAGAAACTTGGAACACTAAAGTGGAAGGCAGGCGTGATTCAGATTGGTCCAAATCGAAGGCCATCAATTGTGAATCATTTGGGTCAATAGCACCAATGGCAAACAGAAAAGTCTTGCGCTGTGAAGGATAGTTTTTTAAGACTTCTAACACGGACATGGCCGCGGGAGATTGGGCTAAGTCATCTACAATGTTGTAATTTGACGCAGCGCGAGCATTGGGGTTATTGTTTATGCGACAAAGTGGGAGACGAGGTGCTTTGGAGGCACCATCGAGTGGGGGCGGAGGTATACGTAACGTCTGATCAGTGGGATGAGCATTAGTGTTTTTGTTGGCGGGAGGGGCTTCAGGGGTGGAGCCATATTGGTTCCGACAGGTTTGGAGGTTGACATTAGCGGATGATATCATCAACAAATGGTGAGTACCTGAGTCGAACATGGGTTGATCAGGAGCGGTATAAGTGATCTATTTTTGTGGTGGCGCGTTGCCTTGAGGGGGAGCCAACGGCTGAGTGTTCACTACGCCTTGGGTTGGTAAGGGTTTTTGCTGCACCAAAGGTTGCTGCTGAGGGGGTGGGGGGTTGGGTGGCACCTGAGGGGCTGCGTTCCCTTAACGATGGGCATCATCAACCCAGAGTTGCCTAGCTCACTCTAAATGTGGGAAAGCATGTGTGTAGTGGCCATAGACCCCGCAAATAGAAAAAGGATGGTTTGTTCACAAACTAGGATTTTTGGCCTGCTTGGGAGGCCGATCAGGGTTTTGGTTGGCAGGGGCCACATTATTGTTGTCTGGGGGATTGGGAGGTTGACCACCTTGGTCTGGAGGAGGGTTGTTCCCACGGTTATGGCCTTTGCCACAGTTTTTCCGGCCCTGTTGGCGCTAGTTGTTTTGGTTCTACTGCGGATTTTGTTGGGCTTAAACTTTCCCTTGGGCAGCAGGTGGGTTCTGGGGTTGTGCAGGCGCGGGGGTAGGCTGCGGTGGATAATAAGAAGGTGGAGGCTACACAGGTGCTGAACATTGTGGGGGTTGCGGATACGTCTGCGGAGTGGGCTGTGGGTTTTCCATAGGGGCTGCCTGTGGCGGGTAATAAGCAGTTTGGGCTTGAGAGGACACAGGAGCTGGTGAAGCTTGTGGATGGTAATATGGCTGAGGTGCGACTGGGGGAGTATAAGTGGGGGACACATGTCCAAAGCACTAAGGTGGACATGAGGGTCCATGAGAATGGTGGTGATGTGTCATAGGAGCATACGAATTGGTTGCTCCGGATTGAGATGCAGCCCGTGAAAGGTTGGGGCCAGGGCTAGAACGTGCTATGGAAAAGGGTTGGGGATGCGAGGCAACACGGCCGATGATGTCGTCTACAGCATGGGATGCCCTCAGCACATCGTGCGGGGAGGAATCACCGCGAGGGGCGTCAGGTATAATGGTATAGAGATAACCTGACTGGGCGTATATGAGGTCAAATTGTTGGGCTTTGAGGAGGGCCTCTTCTTCGGAATGGGGTCGTTCGGATGCCACATCCTTGGCAATGACAGGAAGGAGGGATTTTAGAAACCAATCTAAGAAGATACGGTCGTCTAACTTGATTTTGTAGAGGCTGCGACGTCGATGCCACTCATGAATGTGGACAGTGATGTGGGTAGCCGTGTTCTATCTGCAAGACAGTAGGATCTCAACTCTCGTGTCATAGCGGACAGGTAATTGAAAGAACTGCAGGAAGGTCGAGGCAAGGGAAGTGAAGGTAGCATGGGTCCCATGGGGTTGCTCGATGTACCACTTAGCTGCAGAGCCAGTGAAGGTGCGCTGTAACAGACGGAGGCGAACAGAGTCATCCACTATGGAGTTGGAGGAACACCATAGATGGAAGGACATAATATGGTTCTGGGGGTCCTCACCTGCCTTGCCCTCAAACTTAGGGATGTCGGAGGGGAGCTTGGTCGGCATGTGAGGCCACGCAAGGTTGTGTCTAAAGGGATCGTTAGCCAGTCTGGGTAGGTCAGGAAGGTTGATGCTAGCCATGAATGGAAAACTAGTAGAAGGATGTGACATACTAGTGGGTGTGACCAAATTGGGGCCAATGCCCCCAAGTGGAGGGGCTGGGTTTGGGATGTTGCCCCCAAGTGGAGGGACGACAGTGGTATGGGACGGTCCTGCACCGACAAGGGTAGTGTGAGTCACTCATGGAGTGGGAATAGGTATTCAAGCTACTAGAATGGGTGCAGTGATCAGAATGGTAGATGGGGGCCCCATCGAGGGCATACCCAAAGCATGTATGGTAGCTGGTGTGGTGGTGGATGCTCCACCAATGGTCCTTACAAAGAAAGGGGTGGAAGTCATGCCATCCATGGGGCTGGTTGGTGCTGTGTAAATGGGGTTCTCGGACTCTGTCTCAGAATCAGAGGTAAAATAGGGGGCGTCTAGATCGAGTGATGGAGTTTTATGCCATTGACGAGTGGAGTCAAGTGACAAAGCTCAAGATCTATGATGAGTGGTATCAAGTGATGAAGATCTATGTCTATGACGGGTGGTGTCAAGTGAACCGTGCTGTGGGGGCTCGCCCCGAAGGTGCCGAGAATGTCTTGGGGACTCAATGGTGACAAATGGTGTCAAATATCTGGGGGTTGTGTTGAGTGAAAAACAACTCAAAAACCCTAATGCAACTGAGTGTACAGAAGAAGAGCTCAAAAAATATGGCACTCAGGCCAACAACCAACTCAAAACACTTACTGCAACAGCTATGCTACAATAAGTGGAGTATCAATAGAAATGGTCAGAATACCAACAAGCATCAGGTTTCCTAAAAAATAAAAATAGTGGACTCACTAGACCAAAAGGAGGTAAGGGAGCATGCAAACACCTAATAAATAGTATTCTGACTCAACTAGAGATATCCTCTGCAAGGTGATGAAATCCAAGTCAGACAATATGGATAGTAGAGCCAAGTGGCTAAAGATATCCCCCTACCGGGAGGGACACCTGGTAGTCAATCCTAGAAGAAAGGCAACTAAGATACCCCATTCATGACACGTCCAGAAAAGGTGAATCCGCCATTTGATTCTTTTACCGCGGTACCCCCATATAGGGATACCCCGAGAACTGCGAAAGGTATCCTTCGATTACTGAATGGGTTGCGGTATTACACTCAGGCCTCTGGAACCAGTCTGGCGACTTCAACCCTCCTAGGGGAGAGGCCCTCTGATAAACTGGTTGTGATCGTACCAAAAAATACTAAGGGATTTTGGTTCCCTAATGGACAACAGCTATGTCTCAAGTGTAAACAACCGAGGGGTGTTATTTGGATGCCTATCCCCCCAATCCTACCTAACTACAAAAATTCTTATGTGTTCCCCAAGTGGGGTTAGAATGTTGGTTGTGTTAAGTAGTATTTTAAGGCTCACTTGAATTAGGTGATAGAATGTGTGTGCGTGAGATGATGAACCCAAGTAAAAGTGCCACAACGGGGGCAACTTTCTAACTAAAAATAACAAGACAGAATGTAAACTTTGAAATGCAAAATTTTCTCATTTTCAAGTAAAATGCTGAAATTTTAAAAAATGATTCTGTAAATGGAACATAAATAAAACTGTAGAAAATCCTGTAGGGAAGTATGGCTATAGGTAGGACAGATGGTTGTGTAGGTGCAGAAAATAGTGCAGCAAAGTGTTGGGTTCAAAATAAGGAAAAAAGTGCAGAAAGCAGATCGCGGGTCTGTGACAAATACCGACGGTCGTACCCCAGGAAACAGAGCAACAGTCGTGGACGAGTTGCGGGTTTTTGGCTGAAATAGGCAGTCGGACCGCAGGAAATAGGTAAAAATTCACAAGCGGGTTGTAGGAAAATGGCTGAAAGCTGCAAGTGGGATGCGGGAAAAAGGCCGACAGACGCAGTCGGGTTGCAGAAAAATGGCTGCAAGCCGTATTCGAGATGCGAGAAAAAGGACGACAGACACAGTCAAGTCACGGGAAAAAGGCCAACAGGTGCAGGTGGATTGCAGGAAAATGGCTTAAAGCCACAGTCGGGATGAGGAAAAAGGCTGACAGGCACAAGCAGGTTGCAAGAAAATGGCTGAAAGCCGAAGTCGGGACGTGTGAAAAGGGTGAACAGCTACAGTCGGATCAACCCGAACAAGCTAATAGCCGCGGTCGGATCGCAGGTAACAGACTGAAAACGACCGGCAGGTCACCAGAAACAGTTTGAGAGCCGCGATCGGATCGCAGGTAAAGGCCTGAAAGACGTGATCGAAACACAACTGCAGGGGGTAAAAGATGTGGTTTACGGCAGCCGAAAGGGACAGCCAAAAGGAAAAGATAGGAAAATATTTAAAAACTATAACCAAAAATTCAAACCAAGGGGAGTCACCAAAACTGTAGCTAGGGGTTTCACCCTAGCTTGTGCAAATGAGCACCTACTAAGGAGAATGGACTCCTTAGTAGTAGTTCAATAAAACAGTAAATTAAAGTACTAAAGCAATATAGATTCTAAACTATCATGAGCATTGATAAACATAACAAAGACATGAAATAGAAATGGTGAAAATATTTCTTTTTTCTATTAAAATTTTACCTCAAGTGTAGAGGTTGGTGAAGTTCTTGCAATGATCCAAGAGGGTTGCTCCAAACTCCAACTTTTCTCCTTCTCTTTCTCCAATGGTGGAAATGGGCCAAAAGGGGCACTCAATGGTGAAAGTAGCTCAAGGGTGAGCTAGGGTTTCAAGAGTGATTTTGGAAGAGTAAGGGTGTATTTGATTGTGGATATGAAATGAGGGGTCTCCATCACCTAGTTATAGGTTTTTAGTGGTGGAGTGCTAGCCCATGGTTTTGGGAACCATATGGTTTAGGTCAGTTGTATAGGGTTTTTTCCTCTTTTTTCTCCTTTTTTTATATTTTTTATTCCCTTTTTAGAGGGTTTTTGCTATTTTGGAGGAATTTTGGATAATGTTGGGGAAAAAAAGGGGTTTTTTAGCCTTTTGGAGGCTTTTTGGTGGTTTTGTGGCCTTTTGGAGGCTTTTTAATGGGATTTTAGGGTTCTGAAGGTAAATATGGTAGGAAATATGGACAAATGAGTCATGTAATGGGGTAGATGAGGTAGTGAGCACTTTTTGGGTGTTAACACCACCATTTCTTGATTTTGCTACACCAAAACACAAACAGGGAAAAATCACAGATCGACATTTGCATGTCATATAGTTTAAAACATTGACAGTAACAAAAATAAGCAGAGAAGTTGATGACCATTAATCATATATGTTCATTCCTACATGTGACATACATGTTACTCCAAATGCAGGGTAAATATAATATGCAAATTGAATTTCAACTATTGCCCGCTAAACAATCAAGGCTGAACAAGAAAGCAAAATCATCGAACAACTAATCAATAAATGTTCACTAACTATATGGATGCCACTAATCATGGTATGGCTTTAGATGTTTCCATGTACCATCCCTATAGAAAAAATAAAGAAAGAAAGAAAAGAGATTTACAGTGATATTACAAGACACAAGACACCACAAAGACTACTCAATTTTATTTGTGCATCAAAATTGTTGAATGAAAGAGGTTTCAATTTTTCCCTCATAAGATGTTTTCTTAGTAAAACTAACCCGGACCCATTTAAAACCTAGGTTTCATATGCACCTCAATATTGTGAAGATCAAGGTTGCAAATCAATATTAGATACATTGGCTATTTGTGTGAACTTGAAATATGATCTTTGAGGTACATACAACACCCATGTTTAGATGGCTCTAAGCTAGGGTCCATAATCAATGCAGCATCACACAAGCACAGACAAAGAATAGCTTATAATTTCCATTGAAAGGAGGGAATAACAACAATTCATAGGAAACATTCACCCTTCATGATGACATGATACAAGAGAAATTTCAACATTACAATGAGGGGTTTGTAGAACTGAAAACAAGAGAATTGTCACATACCCAAATTATGAACATTTTTATGTTATGAGAAAAACCTTATGTTATAGGTTATTATAAAGTTTTACGACTATTGACCTAGTGCGGTCAATGATGACTGTAATTAATTTCTCAAATATTTTATTATTAATAGATAAAAGAGGAAGCAAATAACCCAAGGAGACTATTGAAAGAGTGTTCACTGACCCACTAGGAAGAATGAACTGGGATGGAGAGCAAATTGACACTTGGAAGCATCATCAATGCACCTCTAGCTTTTGCAGGTGGAAACTTCCCTACATTTATGGTCATGTTCCCAAAGGAAGTGGAACAAAGCAAGTAGCTCAATAATTGTAAAAAAAAACTGACCAAAGACGTAGGTGTTATAGCTTAAAATGACACTTCTCCATCCGTGACGACACTTCCATGGCTTGGTCGCATGATGACACTTCTTGAGATCAAGTTTAGTCACACAACAGGACACTTTTGGATTGAAGGGTCATTAGGGACACTGAATATGGTCGAAATTACCTCACTCTTGGCCCATTTGATGGTTATAACCTTTAGGGACACTTTTCCATACAAAACCACCTCTTGAAAATCATCAGACAACCCTGTTTTTGGCCATTTTTTCACAAAAACGCTGGTATTCTATCCAACAGTAGCGTTTTTCCCTCGAAAAAATCTACTCTGCTTCATAAAAGTAGACTTCAAACACTCGTTTGCAGTAGAAAAGTAGACTTTTTTCCTGAAGCAATCAAAATCTTGAATTTTGGTTAATCTGAGTTAGTTTGGGAACCTCTTGATCGATTATAACTATTTTTCCTCTCCTTCATTGACTATATAAGGAAGGTAGAAGGGCCATGAGAAGGGACCAAGCCCATAACAATGTTATTTTGGAGGAATGGAGATGCTCATCCCCCTCTCTTGTGCCTCAGTTTCTGATAAACCCTAGCACAACTAATTAGAGGTTGGGATCCTTGGAGAATAGAAGCAGGAGACCTTGAATCTAGGTTTCGTGAAGTGCCAAGCTTGAAGGAAGGTATAACTTTATCTACTTGCTTCATTCATTAATAAATATCATATGTTATTCCCTTTCCAAATATGACCTATTCATGTATGTCTCAGATTTGATTACAGTTTTATTATAGTTTGATGTCTTATTATGTCATGGATATCAGTCTTATATATGTAGTCAAATGTATTTCAGAAAGGTATGAAGTGGTTTTGTAGGTGTGTTCATTGCGACATTGAATAGCATAGAAGAGCAAGAGAGAGAAGGCTAGGATCAACCTTCTGAATAAGGTACAAATATCTCTAACCTTAATCTCTTCACTTACTTCTTGTACTTGCAGAACATTTGTTTGTCTATCTTTCATACTTGTAAGTTGGTAGTTTCTCCCCCGAACTATAGGTGCATTTTCCTCACAACACTAGGCAATCTATTACACCCATCGAATTTGAACAATAGGCTAAGGAATTTTTACCTTGTGAGATTTCTGAACACAGAAAGAAAGAGGAATGCACAAGAGGTTCGATGAGGGGAAGGCTAGAGAGACTGATGGAATTAAGTCTGTTAATCTGAGTTAGTGTTAACACCCAAAAAATGCTCACTAGCTCATCTCCCTAGCCACATGACCCATTTGTCCATTTTTCCCACCATTTAGCCTCCAAAGCCTCAAAAAACCTTCAAATGCTCACCAAAAAGGCCAAAATCAATCTTTTTCTCCTCAAAATAATTAAATTTCCTTCAAAAGTGCCAAAAACCCTCCAAAAGGGCCCAAAATTACCAAAAATCAAATAAAAAGGGAATAAAATTAAAAAATTAATTCAAAAAAGGAAAAAGAGAGAAAAAGAAGGAAATAAACCCTAAACCAATAACCTAAACCATTTGGTACCAAATACCATAGGTCAATACCCCACCATTAAAAAAACCTACAAAAAAGTGATGGAGGTCCCATATTATTCATCCACGATTCACTCTACCCTTATGCTACCCAAATCACTCCCAAAACCCTAAGCTCACCATTTGTGGTTAGATTCACCATTTGAGTGAGCCATTTGGCCAATCCCTATTGCATTTGGAGAAGAGAAGGAGACATTAGAACACTGGAGCAACTCGTCCCTACGGTTGCAAAAGCTCCACCAACCTCACCATTGAGGTAATGTTTTATGTAAAAATCGATTTTTCAGGATTAATGAAAAGATATGGTTCTCTCATATATTTGTCCACTATAACAAAATAGCCCTTTGGGGCAGTTTTGGCTTGCGAGGGTCTTGGTAAACCCCCCCCTAAAAAAAATTTTAGACCTTTGCAGGGGGTCTTTTAAAATTGCCCCTAAAATTCATGGAAATTGAACTTTTGGGGGCGGTTTTTGGAAAACCCCCCTAAAATCTCAATTCTCATAGCTTTTGGGGGTGGTTTTTGGAAAACCTCCCTAAAATCCCAATTCTCATAGCTTTTGGGGGCGGTTTTTCAACCCCCCCCTAAAAGTCATGAGAATTGAACTTTTGGAGGCGGTTTTTTGGGAACCACCCTTAAAAGTCATGAGAATTGAACTTTTTGAGGCAGTTGTTTGATAAACCCCCCTGAAAGCCCAATTCTCATAAATTTTTGGGGCGGTTTGTCAAACCCCCCCTAAAATTCATGAGAATTGAACTTTGGGAGGTGGATTGTTTGAAACCCCCCTTAAAATTCATGAGAATTGAACTTTTGGAGGCAGTTGTTTGAAAATCCCCCTAAAATCCAAATTCTCATAACTTGTGGGGGCAGTTTTTCAAAACCGCCAATAAAAGTCATGAGAATTGAACTTTTGGAGGCGTTTTTTTTTGGAACCCCACTTAAAACTCACGAGAATTGAACTTTTGGAGGTGGTTTTTTGGCACCCCCCGTAAAACTCATGAAAATTGAGCTTTTAGAGGCTATTTGTTGAAGCCTCCCGCTAAAACTCATGAGAATTGAACTTTTGGAGGTGGTTATTTGGAACCCTCCCTTAAAATTCATGAGAATTGAAATTTTGGAGGAGGTTTTTTTAAACCCCCCTTAAAAGTGATAAGAATTGAACTTTTGGAGGTAGTTTGTTGAACTCCCCCTTAAAAGTCATGCAAATTAAAAATTTGGAGGCAGTTGTTTAAAAACCCCCCTTAAAAGTCATGATAATTGAATGTTTGGAGGCGGTTTTGTGAAACCCCCTTAAAAAAAATGAGAATTGAACTTTTGGAGGTGGTTTATTGAAACCCCTCCTGAAAGTCATGCGAATTTAAATTTTCAAGGAAGTTTTTTGAAAACCCCCTAATAGTCATTTATGTATGTGGGTTAGGTGTGTCACATGGGTTCAACAGTGCATTTCATCAAAACATTGGATCTAAGCGCACACAAGTTATTGTAGTGTTAGGAAGGGTGTGCATCATCATTGAACACCATATCCCATTAGAGCTCTACAATTGAGGCAGTCAGGCTAGGTTTATCACATCAAATATGGTTTTCACATACCAAATTTCCATCATCCATGGTCAAAATGCACACTCGTGTGCAAAAACATTATCCTTTATGGATAATGGGCCATGTGTAGGGCCCTAATCACCACATGATTCCTACACAAGGAATATTTAGCTTGCAAGTGGGCATGGTGGCCATTTCAATATTTACAACATCATGGATGGTTCTTGAAGCCTAATCCATGGTGTCCATGGTGTTAGATCAAAATCTAGTTTATAATGACTGATAGTTACCTCAAGGTCTTGTGACCTATGGGCGTTTCTTTATACAACCACATAGGCCATAGGAAAGGAATATTTATCTTTTGAGTAACACATTGTCATTTGTTTTAGTATTTTCATGTCGTGGATGGTTCTAGGAGACTATGTTATGGTCTAGGGCCAAAATGTCAGTTCTTGGGAAATAAAACTTTATTTTGAGACTCATGGGCCACACATAGGGACTTGAGTCATCATGCATACCCTAGATAGGGAATATTTTGTTTATAGTCTAAGTTCTTGTGTTTATTTTGGCACTAATTTTGGTTTGATAAAATCCCATACAATGATCATTCAAATCTTGATGTCAAAGTCTTTGATCTAAAGCCTTGGTTATAAATAACCCAGGGTCAAAGTTTATTGTGTTAGTGTGTTGATTTGGTGCAGTAGGCATGTTAGTGATTGGGTTAGGGGGTTGTCGGTTAGGGTTAGAGGGACATTGGCTTAAAGGGATATTATCTACAATTTCATAATGTGGTAGGATTTTTATATTTTTTGGATTAGAAGTGAGGAACCTAAGGGATTAGTGGGTTAGTAGGTAAGGGGTTATGGTTTTGTTGGTACTAGTGCTTAAGTGGTTTATAAGTTATCATTGTATTCGGTTTGGGGATAGATGTTAAGGTTAGGTACGAGGTGATGGGGTTATAGGTTGAAGCTTCCTAGGTGCATGAATTCATTGCATGGATCAAGTGTGCCAAGTGCATGTGTCATTTACATGGGTTGGTTGTGTTAGGTTAGTGTTTAATTAGTCGCATTATTTGTGGTGGCCATTTCAATAGTTCAATAAGACCATAAACAATTCCTCAAAGCATCACACCTAACCTCTCAAAAATATATATGATCCTCGAGTAAAGATGTTGATGCCATTAAGATGTTGTAGGCACTAGGTATGGGTCTCGAGGCTATGGACATGGTCAAGGGAGGAATCCATATTTAAGAATGTCAAAGGATCATAACATAAGGAAAATACATAAACACCAAAGAATCATTAATTGCAATGTCATATTATATTTTAATATAATAGTTTTATTGTTCTATGTAATTTTGTAAAGGCGAAATGTAGGTCAATAAGGCTAAGTAGATCATAAGGACCAAATTTCCATTGATTGAGTAATAAAGGTATGAATAGTTATTTGAGCCCGAATTAAGTGTTTCAACTTTCACCTTTCATGTATAGGAATGTCTGGCAATAGTAATTAGTTGCATTAGTTGTAGATGCAATTGCATTTAGCATAGTAGTTGAACAGTGATAGTTGGGATGCATGTGAGATCCAATAATACATCATGTTTGTCTATGTATACCTAATTGTGGATTATGGTGTCCATCCATTTGCATATTATGCTTATCCATCCCACAATTATGGATTTTCCCCTTCCATTTTCTGATGTCAATACGAGGTTGTTTAATACTAGAATTTGAGAAAATAAATTTTCAGTATCGACTTTCGTCACTTATTCTTTTGTCCATTTATCCCTTCTCCATTGTTATCCTATTAATGTTATTACTTTGCCTCTTCATTATGATGTGAAGCATATTATTTGTATCAAAGAATCCATTGGCTCTTCGTGGCTAGCTTGTCAAATACCATGATACAAAACTCCTCACTAGAGAAGTTTTAAAGCTGGAGAAAGTTTCTACATCCTTGGAGACTAGAATTCTTAATTTCACGGAATAAAATATATGACCAGATAACAAGTAACTAAACTAAAAATGACCACATAACAATAACATTAAGAATATGAATTGGTCATTTATTTAGCCATTTTTAGCTATGTCACTTTGACAATGGAAACTTACAATTTTGACAATGAATTTGTACAATTTACTAAATTTTGTATCCGTCACATCTGTTCGATGTGCTTATCATGTCCATATCTTATTTCACCATTTTTTACTATGTATTATCCCTTCAACAAATCTGCTAAGTTGCATCATGTGCGAGTGTGGTTGAGTCAAGTGTTGAATATTTGTCATATTTCCCTCTAATGGGCATTTTCATGTGGTGAAGTTGGTGACATTGTGTTCGGCTCATCGTACATCTAGTCACATTCATATTTCAATTGAACAAAACCATCATCATTTGACCCTCCTGATAGTCTATTAAAGTTTTGGTAAGTTCATGTATTTTGCGGCATGTTAGCTAAAAATTGTCAATTTCGTAACTTCCATTAATTATCCATATGCATCCATTCGTCATGTTTCTCCTCGTGCCTAAGTTTATGAAGTTATAAAGTCCCCTTTCGGGTCGCTGCTCTACAAAAAATTGCCAATATCCTCCATTTTGAAAAGAAAAAAATTCCTGCATGTTTGTAAAAATCCCTTCGTTTATACCCATCAATGTACCCCACAACCATAATTTTATAACAATGTATATATTCATCATCATTATACTAGTATATTAATATCGAAATATATAATATTGTTATAATTATAATATAAACACACACACACACACACATATATGCGCAAAAAACAAAAGAATATATTTCATGGTGGTCCTTCCACTTCCTCCCTAGTGCCCTATGCAAGGGAATCATGTGGCATTCCATCTTCTCTCATTAATGCATTTTTTTTCAATTATATGGGACCTCCAGGGACTAAATTATCTCTTAGTAAACATACATTTTCCATTGCATTATAGTTATAGAACTTTCTTGGTATCATGTCCACTAGAAATATAAGATAATTAATACAAGTTTTGTTGTGGTTATAACTAGACATTACCCATAAAATATTGGATAGCTTAACGCCTTTTTCTATACTAGAGATTTTATTATTGTTATTTTGATTTTGAATAGGAGAGGAATTTTGATGAAAAACTAAATCCCATAGGGATATATATGCCAATATAGTAATGTATTTCTAGTGGTTATTTAGTTGAAACCATATAAGGCATCCAAAAATACCTTGAAGAAATAGAAAGAAAACCTAATGATTTGTCTTCACATATGTAGGTGAATATGGATAGACAAAGCAAAATTTTCTCTTAATTTTTATGTGTGCTATTATATATAAAAAAACTAACTTATGTTCCATATAAGAATATACTCTAATAACTTATGTTGTTTCCAACTGTGTGCATGTGTGATATCTGTGACTTAGAGCATTTGGGTATTGTTCAATCAGATCATAGATCTGAAGAGAGCGGTGTATCATTGTTTTTCTATGCATTGTGAAGGCCGGTCACAAATTGCAGATCATAAAAACCACCATATTTTAGCAAATCCAGAGCATTAAGCTTGCAATAAAAATTTGAATGCTAGATCCATCAAATATACACTAGTATAAAATGAGAGATAAGTGACCAAGTGACCAAAACATTTGGTCACCGCAGTTTTATCAATGGATAAATGACCAAAATTGAGAAATTTTAAGTGAAGTAACTAAAAAAGACCAAGATAAGTTACCAATCTGGTCATGAGATAAGAACTAAACTAAAAATGACCAATTTGGTCACGGGATAAGAATTAAATTAAAAATGACCACATAACAATTGGTCATTTTTAGTTGTCAATCCAACAATGGAAATTAATTACAATTTTGACAATTAATTTTTACAATTTACTAAATTTTGACAATGAATTTGTACGATACACTACAGATGAATTAAGAGACCCCTAGAAAGGGGGTCTATGAATCCATATGAAGTGTTAAAATTTAGTAAATTGTAGACCCCAGCATGTGTCATAGCTTAACAATTTAATTGACATAAAAATATGCATTTTATGTCTGATCATGACAATGTCCTAGCGAGATATGATCACGAAGACATCCTAGTAACACCAAATTATTCATGGTGATATGTCAATGACTAGCACCATTATAATTATGGACATGAAGAAAATAATTTGCACCACGTACATTAATGGCCTTATATCTAGTCTTTTAACAAATAAGGTTGTATCAATATATATAGATCAATTTAGTGTGAGTATCAATCATGACGTCCTAGTGAGACAACAAATCAATGGTGCGTCGAATAATAATTGAAGAATCTCTAATTGTTTTGACCATTCACACCGTCACTACTTTGAGGATTTCTAGACATATATATAATGCCAAGACTATTGCTTGATTATTTGTGGATTCACCAATACCTAGGCATAAATTGGTTGACATTTTCATCCGAGGTTGTAAATGACCTCCCGCATCGATCACCCGCACAACTTCCACTTAAACCATTCAATATAACTTTGTTAACAACTTAAAATTTATTATTGATTAAAATTAAGAAAAACCATTACTAATTAATCAAAATCCAATAACAACCTAAACATTTAAAATTTTATTAAATAACATAAAACACATGTTTGTAATTTATACCCTTGTACCATTGTTTTTTTTAAATCACCTGTCAATAAAACCCCAACAACAACCTAAGAAATGTAATTTTTTTTATGGTTGCAATCAAATAAAGCATATCTACACCATTCTTTGGAGATATTAAGATTTTAACATAGTCATAACCTTTAGTTGATAGAATCATTAAAAAGCAGTTAAAACAATTCATGTCGGTTAATAAAATAAAAATAAAAAACGAAATGAAAAGTAATTAAAATAATCCATGTCTACTAAAAACTAAAATAAATTAAAACTAATGTCCATAGGGATCCAATTTCTTAAGGTGTAATTTTTTAAATCATAAATGATTTTCTTTTAATAAATCTCAATTTAAGATGAATTTTTGCTAGTAATTCCATCTATAAAACACCGATGAAAATCCAATTTTTTAAGGTTTAAATTTTTTCTTAACTTGTAAATTAAACCTATGCTAATTATAAATCAACAATCAACTCTCTTTTAAACCTTCAATATAATATTATTGTGCCATTCACAAATAGAAATGGTGAAATCATTACTCTCCACATGTGTACGGAACAATAAACCATAAAACATACAATGTAAAGTCATGGTTAATTCATGTCTCCAATCTTCGCATTCATGGTTCCTTACTATTTGCATTATCTCCTACTAACACTTTGGCCAGAATTCGTTCTTTTTGTATAGAAATATTGGTCATGTTCTCATTTACGTAGCATGTCGAGTGTTTTATCTCCACAATGCAGACTCCAAGGTGAGCAGGAGCATGGATTTCAATTGTAAAAATCTCACAAATCACCTCTTTTTCTTGCATGGAGGAATTCTTACTTGTCAAAGGAACCGTGGCAGTTGAAGAAGAGGCTACTTCGGAGATGGGCCTATTACACCTAAAATCCTACCATCCTGAGATTCAATGTATACATCCCTGAAGTTCCATTGACTAAGTCATTTACCTGAAAGGGACATCATTATATTCATGTTAGGTTTTGAGAGGTCGTTAGAGGCTGCACTCATGCAACCAACGATTTCGCATCTTGCTCTACTGCAAGGTGCAATGAAGTAAGTTAATGGAAAAAAATAGGTCCTTCGAGCTCATTCTCGAAGCCTGCTAACTTAGATCCTTATTCCTGACCTCTTGGGGGAGCTGGCACTCAGTTCCTAACCTCTTGGGGGGATCCCCTATCTCTCTTCTACCATATCTCAACCTACCCTATCCATACCCTATCCACTTAGTCCTATATAAGTGAAGCTCTACCCCTCTCCAAACATGCTGGTGAAATCATCATTGAGATCTCTAACTCATCCATTGAGAGACTAATACTTTGTTGGGAGGATATGGAAATTGGCTTGGATGGAGAAGGGCTTCTACATTAAGCCTTGGTTGTAGTCTTTTCTTATCTATGTTCTTTCCCTATATTTACAGTAATATAAATGCTTTCCACCAATATTGTTTATGTATGTGTGATGATTTTGTGTAGTTTGCATGCTTAATTGTTTACTTAGATCTCTTATTGTATATATGCTCTTTACTTGTTTGCATTGTTCTATGTGTCTTGACAGGCCTTGCAGCTAAGGTCTGACGACCGCGAGACATGGAGGAACATCCAGGAGAAAGGATTGTGAGGTCAAGGTAAAACATCTAGTTACTTGATCCTTAAGTAGATCTAGGAAAGTAGTTTGTACTCTGTATTATTTGTTCTATAATCACTTTGAGCTAGGGAGATCCGGCTTGCGTCCGCTCGAGTGGATTGTTCATCAAACAAATATGGCGACCATATTGGGGAAAGAACACTACTTTGTAGTTGTCAATTTGAATGTTGTTTTCAACTGATTTCTTACCAAGCCATATCGTTTTGTCATTTATCCTCCTAATATGGTTTCACCATTAGATCTTTTCTTTGAAGAGTCTGATTTCCTTCCTTTGAGTTTGTACTTCTCATTTACAGACCTTTTTATGCTCATTATCTAGAGAATTGGTCCATCTTTGAAGTCAGGTCTCGCCTATCACACTTGGTTAGTATACCTAGAGCGACACTGTGTCTCTTTTGATCTCTATCCTTTTCCTGTTAGTCAATCATAGCAACCCTTCCATTTGTGGTCTGCAGCGCCGTTACACTCCCCGCATTGGTGAACTGTGATGTCGCACTGTGTACAAGCACAGAGTGCACCGATCTGCCATTTTTGCTATATAGACACCCTTTCTCCATTTGTGTGTTGAGTTCAGTTTTTGTGTAGACTCCCTTTGTACAGTAAGATCCAGTCAGAGATCCCATTTTATTTTGAGTACTGAGTTATTTGGTTTTGGTTGGAGTTATTTTTGGCTCCGTTTTGGACAAGTTTGAGATTTTGTAGTGGTGGACACTATTGTCTCCCCCACCTGCATCCACTCACCCTTGCTTTCCCTCCTCTCCTCCCTCGATCTGGTCAAGTGTATCAGATTGTTTTATCCAGACCTCAGTAGCATGTTTTTGTGATCCTTTCTTGCTTTTAGTGTTGCTTGTTACTGATTGATTTTGAGTGTTTGTGTGTATTTTCGGTTTATTGAGTGCTCATATTTTCTTGATATTTTCTGAGTTATTAGAGTGCTGCGAGTAATCTTTTTAGTTCAATATTTATGCTTGAAAGCATTTTTGTTGTCAAATTGTTATTTTGATACATCCATTAAAAGATCAAAAGTATTTTATTTCCATAATTTTTCAAGATCATTTGAAGAATCCCACATGCATTGGAATGTCTCATTGGTAGATCTTTTGGAAAAGTTGAAAGAAGATTGCATTATTTGTGTTTTTCATGAACTATGAGTTGCTCATCTTCTTGAAAAATTCGAATAGACATCAAGTTTGCAAAAGTAGTTCCATGCTTGGGAAATTGCATTGCATCTTTTGGTTTTTGTGCTCTTAAGCCATCATAGTGAAAGTGAAAAGTTCGCATACTTTGTTTAGAAATTCTCTCTTTTCATTACTTAGCATCATTTTTGTTTTGAAAAGATAAAAGAAAAATAAAAACATGTGTTGATTTGGCTTAGTAGTGTTGCATCAAAAAATATTTGCATTTCGCTGAAAAGGAAAAGAATGCATCATTATCATTCTTTGTAGATTTGGGATTGTGTTGCATTGCATTGTTTTGGTAAAGTTGTTGGAAAGAAAAGAAAATTTCTCCTCCCCATACATAGAGTTCATCGAAAGGAAAGAGTACTTTTTGCATGTAGTTAGGGCCTGCATTATGTTTACGATTATGTACTCACCTCATGCATTCACCTAACCGTCCAGATAAAATTAACGATAGAACGAGGGTAAAATTTTTAGTAACTTGTGTGTAAGTTAGAGACGTGTTCCGTCATCATTAAGCGTGGCAGCTGTCATTGTTTTTCAACACTGTATCCCAGGGGTATTGTAGTCTTCCACATAATTATTGGTATATCGAGCTCCTTCACGTACCCACCAAGTCACCTTTAGTACTTGGCATGTATCCAAGGGTGTATCACATACGGTACTATATCAGAAGGTCTCTTGCCGAAAGGTTGTGCATTAGACAACACCACTACGGATTTGAGCTTTCACGTACCTTACGTATATCGAGAGACACCCTTAGGATTCCTGAAACAAACTGAGTTAACCTTTTGGCTGTCTTGGTGGAGCAATACACCGAGAAAAACACTCGGGGAGCTACTATGCACGTACCGTCCAGGTAATTGGGTATTCAGGCAAGGGTACAGTCCCAATCCTCCTTGTCATGTTTTACTATTGGACCCTGCGGTATATCGCGAGTTGTGAAGCCTTAACAATCCTGTGAGGTTCTAGACCATTGAATCCACTCTTATAACATAATTTTGGTTGTTGCCTTAGTTTGTGTAGGGTTTTTCTAGTCTGCTTTTCTTTTAGATTGCCTTAGGAGAAAATTTTTGTTTCAGTCACTCTGGCTGACTTTCCTTGCAGAAGGTCTCATAGAATTCAGAATTTGCCACCCGAATATCCTCTTAACTAGGAGGTAATTTCGAGGGTAAGGATGGATCCACAAGCCAGGGTCAGGTCACATGAAGTGGAAAACCGCACTTTGAATGTTGGAGGACATTTTTTTCCACAGATTCCTCTAGGTTTAGCTGCATCTCATCCCCCATAGGGTGAAGAAGCACAACTCCCCACTTCACAAGACTTGCCTCCCATTGCATCGGTATAACTTGGATCATTGGAATGGATAAATCAACCTTAGGACGACCCCATAGCAGTTGTTGGTCCATCAACAACTTATTGGACATCTTCTACAGGCCACCCAGTGGCCCATTTTGCCATTGCATCCCCACCTAGTTGGGCTAGTCTCGATGATCGCTTAGCACCTTATCGTGAGCAATTGGCTTGTTAACATGCTATGGGTGAGGAGTTTTGAAGCAAAAACTTTTAACTAAGGATCGATAACCAACCAATCATAGGTCTCTCTTTATCTTTTGAGTCACTGGAATCATCCATGCAACACATGACCACGACTGAAAGTGGTCAACCATCCATTCCTGTACATGTATCCCCTAGACATGAGACCTGTTCAGTATCTGTTGAACAGAAACAGTCTAACACACCTATGGTCACCAATGTCACATTACCTACTCCTCCCCCACCCCAAAATTCAAGGGGACGATACTCTTTACCTCCAACCTTTTTTACTAGTAACGTCAATCCCAGAGTGAATAATCAACAACAAGTGTTGGGTCAACCTTTACTTAGTGGTCAGCAAGTTGTTGATGGGCAGAAACCCCCATCTCTTAACCATAATACTGTAGTAGGAATTCCCATTGGGCCTTCCGTTGGAAATTCCTTACCTCCTGGACCTTCCACTATGGGCCTATCCCATGTTGGAGGACCGTCCAACGTGATTCAACCTCCATTAAGTCAAACATATCCAACTCATCTTAACCTTGTGCCAAGTCAACTCAATACCAGAAACGCACTCTATGGGGTACCCTACCCTGGTAATCCTTGCACTCTATGGGGAGAACAAAATGTTTTACAACATGGACCCCCACTTATAGTCCCTCCACCTCCACCTCCCA
This sequence comes from Larix kaempferi, assembly GCA_027924585.1. Taxonomy (NCBI): domain Eukaryota; kingdom Viridiplantae; phylum Streptophyta; class Pinopsida; order Pinales; family Pinaceae; genus Larix; species Larix kaempferi. Next base: position 10,091,973 of record BSBM01001763.1, read on the forward strand.
TTGGAGGTGGTGAGCCCCCACATAAATTTGGAGAAGGCAGACCTCTACCTTCTGGCGGAGGACCACATTAGTTTGGACACCATGGCCCACCCCCTCTCGATGGAGGTGGTGGAGGACCACCCCCTTCTGGTAGCGGTGGTGGGGGGCCTTCTCATCCTGGTGGTGCTTGTGAGGGACCACCACCCCACCATGGTGGAGGCGACGGAGGATGCTCTTACCCTTCCGGCAATGGCCGTGACCCACCACCCCCTACCAGCGGAGGTGGTGGAAGCCCGTCCTATTCCAGTGGTAGTGGCGGACCACCACCTCCTCCCGGCGGAGGCGGTGGCGACCCATCCTACCCTAGCAGTGGTGGTGGACCCCCACCATTTGGAGGCGGCCCACCCCCTATGGGAGGCAGAGGCAGGCCCCCACCTTACGGTAATGGGACACCTTATTATGGTAATGGACCACCTTACTATGGCGGCGGACCTACGTTTGGTCCAGGCAACCCATACCCCTATGGAAAGTTTCCTCCTGGAACACCCTATCGTCAGACGATATAAGGTCCCACAAGTCCTTACATGCCTTATCAATACTATTAGTACCCATAGCCTAATCCATAGCTTCCCTTTTCGGCTACTTTAAACCTACCTGACCTCTCTTGTTTCACCAATGACCCCATTTACCATAGAACCAATTGGCCACCTGTTCCGGTGAAACTTCTATCAGATATCTCGAAATTTGACGGTAAGCCAGGTGAGGATTCCAAAAACCACATGATGACATACCACTTATGGTGTTCATCCAACTCTTTGATGGATGGCTCTATCCATCTTCGGTTATTCCAATGGACTCTCACTGGTTCGGCTGCAAAGTGGTATATTGAACTACCACTGCATTCTTTTCCCGATTTTGGTTCTCTTGCTATGAACTTTTTGACTCATTTCCAGCTGCCTATACGGTATGAAACTGGTATAGAGATTTTAACCTCACTCCATCAAAATAATGCTACTCATATCTCAGATCATACACATGAGTGGCGGAGGAGATGATGTCTCTATAAAGCTCCTATTCCGGAACAACTACTAGCAGACTGGTTTACGAAGTCTCTCATTCCCACCATAGCTCGAGATGTTGCCATGGGAGGTGCTGTCACTGAAGAGCAAGCTATCACCATTGCCTATTTTCTAGACTTGGTCTTTTCCCAATCCGACACATTGTTTGATATTCTTCCTGATGCCCCCCATAACACCTACAATCCCACAAAACCACCGAAGGGACCCCAAGCCGATGGCATCATTGGATCCCTTACCACCCAGCCTTCTTCCCAAATTGTTGGATCATCAAACCCACAAGTGTTAACAGCCAAAAAGTGCTCACTAGCTCATTCCCTTATTCACATGACCTATTTGTCCACTTTTCCCACCATTTGAGCCTCTAAAACCTTCAAAAGGTCACCAAAAGACCATAATACACCCTTTTCCCCCTCAAAATATGTATTTTTCCTTAAAAAACACAAAAAACCCTCAAAAAGGGTAAAAAATTCCCCCCAAAAAATTAAAAGGGAATAATATTCAAAAAAGGAAAAAGAGGGAAAAAGAGACCTAAACCATTTTGGTCAATACCATAGGTTTCCTTAAACCATAATGGTATTCCCCATCACCAAAAAACTATAAAAAGGTGATAGGGGCTCCTCATTATTCATCCACATTTCCTCCTATCCTTATGCTGCCAAATTCCCTTTGAGAGCCCTTGCCTCCCATTTCGAGTTTGAAGATCCCCATTGAAGCATTGGAGAAGAAGAGACCATTGGACATTGGAGCAACTCAACCTTGGAGTTGCTCAAAAAACTCACCATCCTCACCATTTGAGGTAATACAAAAGATCAAATTTATTAATTTCTTGTTTTTCTCATCTTATTGCTTATTGTTCTTAATTTATTAATTTCTTTGTTTTTACTATTTACTTCCATAGATTTATTGTTTACATTTTCTTATTTACATTTGTTTTATTTGAGAACTATTGCTACAAGTTAGCAGGTGCACCCTTGGACATGCTTAGTTGAAAAACCAATCAAGAGTTTTTGGTGACTCCACTGTATTTAGAACTTTCAATCTTAGTTTAGATCTATATTTTTAGTTGTTATTTCCCTTTCACGCTGTAGATCTGCCATACTAGTCAGCCCCTTGGTTGCTACCCTAGCTATTGGCCTTTTCTGCAGCCTAAATAGCCCAAAATTTCATTTTTGGGTTCATTTTTCGATGACATTTTTTCATCCATACATTGCGACTTTCGGCACCCACACTCGCATGGTCCATCACAGATGTGCGCATGTTTTCCGCATGGTCCATCGCGGCTTTTCGACTATTTTTTGCATGGCCCATCGCGGCTTTCGCCCCCATCACCGTGATCCACATCGCAGCTTTTTGCCTTAAAGCCGCAATATTCCCTGTTTCATTTGGCCAATTTTTTCCATAATCTTTTGCCCAATCAGCCCATTTTTTCTAGCCTTAATTTCTACAATTTTTTACAGCCTAGTGTGTTATTATTGTAGCATTATAAATCTATATTATGTTATCTACCTTACTAATCTTTTTGAAAATTTTCAGTTAAGTGAAAGAGAGGTTTGTTAAGTATTTTTCAGGTTGTAAGTTTCATACTTTGAAAAGTTAGAATCATATTTCTAAATTGCTCAATATTTTGCACAAGAAAGACTTTAGAAATCCATTTATTTCTACACATGTTATTTGCTTTACCTTACAAAACTTTTTCAAGAATCCATATTTTTTGAAAAAATTATTAAAGCATTTACATTTGAAAGCGTCTTTCATTTCTTGAAAATTGAAATAATTATTTTAGATTGTGATCAAATCGCCCATGCGAGGAAAATTGTTTTGGTATACAACCACACTAGCACACAACCTGTAACAATAATTTCAAGTGAGCCTTCAAATCCTCTTAAGTAAACCAACATTCTAACCCCACTTGGGGAACACAAAAGAATATTTTAGCTATGTAGGACTGAGGGGATATCTATCCAAATAACACCCCTCACTCTTTTTTCATGTTGAGACATAGTAGTTGATATTTAGGGTGCCAAAATACCTAATTATTTGTTGGCATTGTTTAAAACCAGTCCATCGGGAAGGCCTCTCCCTTAGGAGGGTTGAAGTAGCCAGACTAGTTTCGGAGGCCTAAGTGGAATACCAGAATCCATTCAGTCACCAAAGGATACCTACTTGTTGTTCTCGTTGTACCACCCTTGTGGGAGTACAATGGTGATAGAACAAGAGCTGCAGATTCACCCAACTGGACGTGTCATGAACGGGTATCCTAGTTGCCAAACTTATAGGATTGTCTACTTAGTGTCCCTCCCGGTAGGGGAATATCTATCGTTTGATTGTACAATTTATATTTTTTGACTTGGATTTCATCACCTTGTAGAGGATATACCTTGTTGAGTCATAATACCTTTTAGTTAGGTGTTTGAATGCTCCATTACCTCCCCTTGGTCAGTGAGTACACCTTTTTCTATTTTGTAGGAGTTGTATGCATGTTGGTTTTCTAACCACATTTTTTATTACTCCACTTACTATAGCACAACTGTTATAGTAAGTGTTTTGAGTTTGTTTGTTGGCCTGAGTGCCATTATTTTATACACTCCCCTCTTGCACACACGGTTGCATTAGTGCTTTAGAGCTTTCCACTCACTACCACCTAGTAGATTTAATTCACAATTGTCACTATTGAGTCCCCGAGATGTTATCAATGTTTCTAGGGTGAACCCCCTCAATACGGTTCCTTTTAATCCACATGTCATCGGCATAGATCCCCGTCATCCGATTCTGACGTGCCTCATTTTACTTCGTACTCTAAGGCATAATCCAAAAATCCTGCATACACAGCACCCACTAGTCCCATGGCTGGTTCACATTATGACAACTTTTTCACTGGGACTCTTAGTGGAACATCATCCACCCCAAGCACCACGGTAGCCAAAACTACCACACCCACATTAGGTATGCCTGACATGGGACCCCTTCCCAATACAGGACCCACACCTAACCTAGGCATGCCCACCATAGGAACTATACCTACTATCCCCGCTACAACTTAGATTCCAACACCTATTGTACATATTTCCAATCCATCTGTAACCCAAGTTTCACTTGGTGGCACAGGCCCCTCCCACACTCCTTTGGGTGGAGGGAACATACCTCCCATGACCAATATCCCCCAAGGGGGCAATGGCCCAATCCATAATGCTACCACTAGTGCTTATACCCCCATGACAACGTCCTACCTCTCCGCTAGTTTTTCATTTATGGCTAGCCTTAACCTTCCAGACTTGGCTAGGATAACAAATGATCCCATTAGGCATATCCCTACTTGGCCCCCCATGCCCACAAAACTCCCATCAAACATCCCAAAGTTTGAAGGGAAGGCTGGGAAAGACCCCCAAAACCATATCATGTCGTTTCACCTATGCTGTTCCTCAAATTCCATAGTTGATGATTCTATTCAACTCTGACTTTTACAAAGAACTTTCACTGGCTCCACAGCCAAATGTTATATTGAGCAACCACATGGGACACACCCCACATTTACATCCCTCGCCTCAACTTTCCTACAATTCTTTCAACTATCCGTACGCTATGATGTAGGAGTAGAAATCTTGCTATCTTGTAGACAAAATATGGCCACCCATATTACTAACCATATCCATGAGTGGCATAAATGCCGTAGTCTCTACAAGATCAAGCTAGATGACCGTATCTTCCTAGATTGGTTCTTGAAATCTCTCCTACCTCTCATAGCCAAGGATGTATCTTCTGAATGACCACAGTTGGAAGAAGAAGCCATTTTAAAAGCCTAGCAGTTCGACCTGATATATGCCTAGTTTGGATATTTATATACAATATTACCTAATGCCCCGCGCGACGATCCGTCCTGGAATGACGCAACGGGGTTATCCCATGCTGTCGACGGTATCATTGGCCAGGTTATGGCACAAAACAAACCTCTTACCACTATGAGTACAAACAACGCCATAGACCTTTCTATGGCTACATCTCATTCTGCAGCTACAACTTCATATTCTCCCGTAATGCACAGTCACTACACTCATGGACCCTCATGTCCACCATAGTTTTATGGGCAAGCACCATTAGCTTATGCACCACCTCCATACTATAACTAGCAGACCAATCAGACTCTGGTTCACCCACAAGCCGAATTGTCTTATTACCCTCAACAGGAATCACCTCTTGCTCTTGTTGGAATATTGAAGCCTTCCTACCATTTATCTAATTACATAAGATGCATTAATTATTCACTTGTTGGTTAATTCTATGTAATAATTGAGGAAATTGCCATTGTGTGGCCCACAAGGCAATATGGGAGGATAAGATTCCATGAAAGGTGTGTTCTACAAGACTCCTAGGCTACTTGGGCACATTCCTAAAGAATTTTGGATAAGATTTAGGAAGGAGGGAGCATTTGTGAAGAAATATGCTGCTTTTACTGCTTTTTCCTCCAAAGGAAAGAGCTAGTCAACCTAGGAAAGTGTTTTTCTCACCAAAACTTTCCTTAACAGCATTTCCACTCCAATTTCGTATTTGGCATTGCTTTTACCTACATTTCACCTTCAGCTCACTAATTTAGCAATTCGTGAGCTTTTGAGCAGATTTGGAAAGCCAACTTGCCACCTAGGGGGGATGGGCAGTTTTAGAATTATAGCAAGTCCATTCGAATTATTGTTGTAATGTTATTTAATAACAACCTACAATATCCATATGCTGGCTGATGTAATTATTGTTCATGAGAAGTAATACAGAAATCCATTCTTTTGCATTATTTTTGTGCCTTTGACCAGTTGTGTGAGATTTTTCATATGAGAGAGTGTAATTTCTTGGAGAGTTCTTGGATGTGATCTGATTTTTACATGGTATCATAGCCATCAAGCTTTTCCTTTCATCTATTGATTGTCCTGCAGGATCCAACAGTCTCAGGAAGTGCGCATTGATCAAACCACCGTGTGATTTCTATTCTCTGCAGGGCGCATTTTGGAGTCCAGAAGTGTTCTAATTTCAGTCCAAAAGTTATATCAGTTGCAGCAATAGATCATACACATCATATCATCCTCACTCCTTTGAATTATTTTGATTGGAAAGCATAGATGGAGATTCTACTAAGGAGCAAAGGGCTCTATAGGGTGACCATGGCAACAGAAGCTGAGCCAACCTCAGCAGTGGAGAAATCTAAATGGCATAATCGAAGGGATCAAGCCTATGGGCTGTTATGTCTCACTACATCCAAAAAAATCTTATTTCATCTTGATGGCCTCACTTCACCCAATGAATTATGGCTGAAACTTCAAGAATTGTTCGGCAAAACCGATAAATTGAGAGGCCACCAATTGGATAACGAGCTAGTCTCTTTGAGTCCACAAAATTTTGATAATCTATAAGACTTCTTCTCCAAATTCAAGTCTCTTGTATTGCAGTTGAAGCAATGTGGAATAGAGAAGAAATATGAGCAATTAGTTTTGGCCATTCTCTCCAAGCTTGGCCTGGACTATTCAATTTTTGTTTCCACCTTCCATTCCACCCGGAAAGCAATTAAAAATTGGAAGAGCCCATCACTTTCAGAATTCATGGAGTCATTAACTCAAGAAGAAGACAAGCTGGTCTTAATGGGAGCCATTAAAAATCCATCCAAAGACCATTGTCTAAATTTTGGAGACTCAAAGAATTCAAAAGGCAAGAAGAAAGGAAACTTCAGGAAGCCCACCGGTGAGTGGAAATACAAGCAGAATTTTAAGGGAGAGCCATCAAACTTAAAGAAGAATCCAAACAAGAAGAATGAGAGGACAAAGTGCACTTATTGCATCAAGGGCTTTCATCCCGAAAGCTCTTGTATGAAGAAGACCATCGACCAATTAACTCAGGCATTGGAGAAAGCCAACATCCCTCTCCCAGAGAGCGCAAGAAGGAAGGATGGAGGATCAAATTCCGATGACAAAGAGAGAGTTCATGCACTGATGGCCGGCACTTCCCAATCTTCATCATTCATCATTGATTTTTGTGCTTCAAGACACATGGTGTTTGCAAGTAAGTATTTTACTTCACTTGACTCTTCCAGTGGTCCGAATATTGTATTGGGAGACAATTCTAAAACTTCTAGCAAAGGAAAAGGTAGCGTAGATCTCGAGTTTGGGTCATTTATTAATGTTTTATATGTCCCTGGACTTGCTACAAAACTACTGTCAGTCTATCAGATGACCCATATAGGGCTGCCCAAGAGAGTCACCTTTACCCCCAATGATGTTGAGATAGCAGAAATTTCAACAGGAAAAATTATTGCATTTGGTACTGCTGACCACTATTCTAGAATATACAAGTTTTCTCATTTTGTGCCAAACTCCTCACCTTCTAGTCTACTAACCCATGCCAATGAGTCCAGCAAGCTATGGCATGAAAGATTTCTCCACCTAAACTACAAAGACCTTTCCCAACTTCATGAGAAAGAGATGGTTATAGGGATGCCCAATATCAAATTTTCCAAAGGTGTCTGTCAATCCTGCATCCTAGGAAAACACCCTGAGCACAAGTATGGGAGATCTACCACTAAGAGAACCACTGCACCATTGGAACTTATACACACTGATATATCAGGTCCATTTCCTCATGATTCATTGAATTCAATGAAACACATTCTCACATTCATAGATGATTTTAGCAGATACTGTTGGGTTTATTTCATCAAGCTTAAATAAGAAGTTTTTGGGTTTTTCAAGCTATTCAAAGCCTCAATTAAGAATCAATATGGTAGGAATATTAAAGTGTTAAGATGTGAAAATTGTGGTGAATATGTGAAATCAGAGTTTCAGCAATTTTGTGCTTCATTAGGCATATAGATGCAACATACAGTTCCATATACACCTCAGCAGAATGGGGTTGCTGAGAGGAAGAACAGATCTCTTAAGGAGATGGCCACATGCATGCTTGAGGCAAAAGGTTTCTCTCCAAAGCTATGGGCTGAAGCATTAAATTGTGCTAGCTATATTCATAATAGAGTTCCACACAAAGCTCTCAAAGGTATCACTCCTTTTGAGGCTTGGACAGGTAAAGAAATGGATATCTCTCATTTCAGGATTTTTGGATCAAGGGCTTGGGCTAGGATTCGATTGAGAAGAGGAGGGATATGCAGCCCCAAATCCAACCATGTTTTTTTGTGGGATATTTAGAGGAATACAAAGAATATATGTTGTTGAACATGACAACTCATAAAGCATTCATCGAAAGAAGTGTGCATTTTGAGGAAGAGCCCTCTTAGAGCGCAGAAATTGGAGATTCATCTTCACTGCCGACTGAAGAAGAAGTAAGTGATGTTGTTGATATTTTTTATTCTGATATTTATGATGATAGGATCAATTTATTTCAGATGCAAACTCACCTACAAGGCCTAAGTGGGCTGCAAAAACTTTGCAAGTAGCAAGTAAACTAGCAGGCAACCCTCAGGACCAAAGGAGGACTAGATCACAGTTTGAGACTGCTCTCAATGTGAATGATCCTTATCTTTCTGAGAAGTTCTATATGATGATAGATTCTGATCCAAAAACATATGAGGATGCCTCACATGATCCTAGATGGAATATTTCTATGGATGAGGAGTTTCAGTCATTGCAGAAGAATGAAAATTGGGAGCTGGTCAAGCTCCCCGCAGGCAGAAAGTTGGTAAGATGCAAATGGATTTATAAGACTAAATGTGCAGCAGATGGTACAGCCATTAAGTACAAGGAAAGGCTAGTAGAAAAGGGGTATTCTTAGGTCAAAGGACTTGATTATAATGAAACATTTGTACCGGTAGCTCAGAAAGACTTTATTAGACTAGTTTTGGTAGTGGCAGCTTCCAAGCGGTGGGAAGTACATCACATGGATGTGAAAAGTGCTTTCATCCGTGGGGAACTTGAAGAAGAAATATATATGCAGAAGCCATAAGGGTACACATCAGATCCAAACCTTTTTTGCAGGTTGAAAAAAATCTTTGTATTGACTCAAGCAAGCCCCCAGGGCTTGGTATGCGAAGATGGACAATTTTTTGCGGTCACAATCCTATGTTCAGTGTAAATCCGATCCAAATGTCTATATGAAGTTTGCTAATGGTTTTATTATGTTAATAGTGCTATATGTTGATGATTTGCTGATCACAGGTGATAGAACTGAACAAATAGCATGTCTTAAGACCACAATGCACCAAGCATTCTCCATGAGTGACTTGGGAATTCTCAAGCAATATTGGGGGCTTGAAATTTCACAAACAAAAGAAGGAACCAAGGTATGTCAGTAAAAGTATGCTTCTAATCTATTGAAGAATTTTAATATGGTTGATTGCAAGGCTTCTAAGACTCCATTCCTTTCTGGAGTCAGAATGGAAGAAGCAGAATCTACACCGCTTTTTGACAGTACACTCTACAGACAGTTGATTGGTAGCTTACTCTACTTGACTCACACTCCTCCAGATCTTGCATATGTTGTGAGTGTGGCATCTAGATACATGGAGCAGCCACATGAGTTACATTGGAGCGATGCAAAAAGAATCATTCATTATGTGCATCGCACAAAAAGTGATGGGATTCACTATGTGGCAGATTCGAGCTTAGATCTCTTGGGTTTCACAGATTCAGAATGGGCTGGTGATAGCCTTGACAGGAAATCCACATTAGGATTTGCATTTATGCTTGGAGGTGGCCCTGTTTGCTAGTCCAGCAAGAAACAAAATGCCATAGCACTATCTTTAGTGGAGGCAGAATACAGGGGAGCAGTGAATGCTGCTACACAGTGTGTTTGGTTGCAGGGGATTTTGTCTGAGTTTGAGATTTCTTTCAGTACTCCTATTGTCATTTATTGTTACAACCAGAGTGCCATTAGAGTTTCATGTGATCCAGTACAGAGGTAGAGGACCAAGCACATAGAGATTCATATGCACTACATCAGAGGACTAGTGCATGACCAGATCATAGATTTGCAGTATTGCCCCAAAGGTGAGCAAACTACAGATATATTCACCAAGGCTTTCACAAAGAAGACATTCAGCTATCTTAGATCATTGCTTGGGATGGTTGGACATGTGTTGGAGTGAAGGGTTGATCAGCAACCTTTCAATTTTTTTATGTCCATGTTTTAAGGGAAGGTTTTTCCCATGAGATTTTCCTTCTATCCTTGTTTTGTGGACCAACAATATTTTGTACGGGGTGATCAAGTCTTGTTACTAGGCCCTTAGAATATTTATATATTCTGATATTTAGATCATTTAATTCAGACTTAAGAGGGGGTGTTGGAATATTTAAGCCTTCCTACCATTTATTTAATTACATAAGATGCATTAATTAATCACTTGTTGGTTAATTCTATGTAATAATTGAGGAAATTGCTATTGTGTAGCCCATAAGGCAATATGGGAGGATACGATTCCATGAAAGGTGTGCTCTACAAGACACCTAGGCCACTTGGGCGCATTCCTAAAGAATTATGGATAATATTTAGGAAGGAGGGCACATTTCTGAAGAAAGCTGCCGCTTTTACTGCTTTTTCCTCCAAAGGAAAGAGCTAGTCAACCTAGGAAAGTGTTTTTCTCACCAAAAACTTTCCTTAACACCATTTTCACTCCAATTTCGTATTTGGCATTGCTTTTACCTATATTTCACCTTCAGCACACTAATTTAGCAATTCGTGAGATTTTGAGTAGATTTGGAAAGCCAACTTGCCACCTAGGGGGGATGGGAAGTTTTAGAAAGTCTGATGGATATAAGATTCTTTTGGCATATTTATCCATTATAATTATTGTTTTAATGTTATTTAATAATATCCTACAACATTCATATGTTGGCTGATGTAATTATTGTTCATGAGAAGTAATACAAAAATCCATTCTTGTGCATTATTTTTGTGCCTTTGACCAGTTGTGTGAGATTTTTCATATGAGAGACTGTAATTTCTTGGAGAGTTATTGGATGTGATCTGATTTTCATAGCTCCAACACTTCCAATAGCTCAAAGTTACCAACAACAACAATAAGCGCCAGGTACACCTTAGAATCCTCTTGCTTACTATCCACAGCAGCCTACTCCAGCACCTACAGGACCTCAAAACCAACCTACTGCCCAAGGGCATGTATACGCACAAAAAAAACAACCTCAAAAATAGAACAACCAACGTAATCAAAGAGGTCAACAGAATCGCAGAAGAGGATGCAACAACAGAAATAACCAACCACAAAACCACAGGGGACAACCACCTAATCCTCCTAATAACAATAATGCTGCTCCTACCAATCAAAACCCTGATTGACCACCAAAACAAGGAAAAAAATCCTAACTTGAGAACAAACTAGCCATGTTCTATATGCTGTGTATATGGCCATTACACGCATAATTACCCCCATTTGGACTGAGCACGCTAACTCTGGATCGACGATTCCCAACGACAAGGACATGCTTCACAATCGACACCACCTCCTCAGCCGCAACCCATGATATTTCAAAATCCTCTAACCAACCAATGAGTAGTAAACACCCACCCAATGGATTCCCCACAAGGATCCGCTGCAGCACAACAACAAATTACCTATGCAGCAACCGATTACCAGCATACAGAGTCCAACACTCACCATTTGCTAATGATGTCATCAAATGATGTCAACCTTCAAACTCACCGAAACCAATACGGTTCAGCTCCTAAAACAACATCCACTGATCCATCTTCGAGCACCCTACCAACTGATCAACCACTTTGCATACCTAGTGTGCCCATGGACGGGGGTCCAAAAGCCCTTCACTTCCCTTTAAAATGGATCAACAATAATCCTAATGCTCATGCAGCTTCTAACAATAATGTTGTAGAAGACTTAGCCCAGTCCCCTGCTGCTATGTCCACTCTAGAAAGTCCTAAAAAATTGTCATGCACAGAGTAAATTGTTGTTATCCGCCATTGGGGCCATAGACCCTAATGACTCCAAGATGATGGCTTTTGACTTAGACCAAGCTGAACCTCATCTGGCTTCATCTTTAGATTTTCAGGTTTCTGTCTCCATTCGAAACCTTGTTGTTCATCGATGCATCATCGATGAAGGTGCCTCCACCTGCATTATGTCGACTTTTGTCTAGCAGAAACTTGGATCCCCAACACTACAACCATCCACTACCACATTGGAAGCTTATGATGGTTGTGCAGCTCAGCCATAGGGTCTATTAGTTAACGTGCCCATATAGCTTGGGAGAAATCTGGTTCTCATAGATATAGAGCTCATCAATGCCCAACTTGATTACAATCTCCGTTTGGGACAAAGATACATGTATAAAATGAAAGTTGTCGCTTCTTTAGTTTTTCGCCTCATGATGTTTCCCCACGAAGGACCTATAGTCAAAATTGACAAGATAACATACTATGATCCTAATGCCCCCACAACACCCAAAAATGTTCTACCCATGATCGAACAACCCGTCCAGAGTGCGTCCACATCATTCGTCTCCTCTATCGGACCCGGGATATATTTAGATACCCCCATGACCTCCACTTTCCCATCTATCCCACACCTGCTGCGGATAACCGAAATATCTGATCTATGTACCCTCTCGCACAACAAATAGTAGCATACTCAACAAACTCAACTACTGCCACAACCCCCAATAGTGCCTAGTCACATCGGAGCATCACTGATTCATATGATCCCATTTTTATTTCCCCCTTGAGGTGCCAACAGCACCTTAGTCATGGCTACACTTAATCTCCTAGGATTAACATTAGGACTACTTGTGTGGTACCTACTTGCCCTAACCCCTACCCCGACACTGAACGTCATTTTCCAACTGGTACAACCCATAAGTACTTCTAACTGTCCACCCCCTGGCATAGCAAAAAATATTCAAAAAGGAAAAAAGAGACCTAAACTATTTTGGTCAATACCACTGGTTTCCTTAAACCATAGTGGTATTCCACATCACCAAAAAACTATAAAAAGGTTATAGGGGCTCCTCATTATTCATCCACATTTCATCCTATCCTTATGCTGCCAAATACTCTTTGAGAGCCCTTGCCTCCCATTTCAAGTTTGAAGATCCCCATTGAAGCATTGGAGAAGAAAAGACCATTGGACATTGGAGCAACTCAACCTTGGAGTTGCTCAAAAGACTCACCATCCTCACCATTTGAGGTAATACAAAAGATCAAATTTATTAATTTCTTGTTTTTCTCATAGATCTTATTGTTTATTGTTCTTAATCTAGAATTCTTTTTTTTTACTTTTTACTTCCATAGATTTATTGCTTACATTTGCTTATTTACATTTGCTTTATTTGAGAACTACTGCTACAAGTTACCAGGTGCACCATTGGACATGCTTGGTTGAAAAACCAAGCAACAGTTTTTGGCGACTCTGATGGATTTAGAACGTTCAATATTAGTTTAGATCTATATTTTTAGTTGTTATTTCCCTTTCACACTGTAGATCTTCCATACTAGTCAGCCCCTTGGTTGCTGCCTTGGCTATTGGCCTTTTCTGCAGCCTAGACAGCCCAAAATTTCAATTTTTGGGTTCATTTTTTGACAACTTTTTTCCGTCCATACATTGCGACTTTCGGCATGCAGAGTCGCGCAGTCCATCATGGCTGTGCGCATGTTTTACGCATGGTCCATCACGTCTTTTTTACTATTTTCCGCATGGCCCATCGCGGTTGGGCGGCCTTTTTCCGTGCGGTCCATCGCGGCTTTTCGGCATTTTTCCGCACGGTGCATCGCGTCTTTCGCCCCCATCACCGTGATCCACATCGCGGCTTGTCTCCCTAAAGCCGCAATATTCCCTGTTTCATTCAGCCATTTTTTTTCCCAATCATCCAATTTTTTCCAGCCTTAATTTCTGCAATTTTTTACAGCCTAGTGTGTTATTATTGCAGCATTATAAATCTATATTCCGTTATATGCTTTACTAATCTTTTTTAAAAATTTTAGTTAAGTGAAAGAGAGGTTTGTTAACTATTTTTCAGGTTGTAAGTTTCATACTTTGCAAAGTTAGAATCATATTTCTGAGTTGCTCAATATTTTTCCCAAGAAAGGCTTTAGAAATCCATTTATTTCTACACATGTTATTTGCTTTACCTTACAAAACTTTTTCAAGAATCCATATTTTTTGAAAAAAATATTAAATCATTTACATTTGAAAGTGTCTTTCATTTTTTGCAAATTGAAATCATTATTTTAGTTTGTGATCAAATCGCCCATGCGAGGCAAATTGTTTTGGTATACAACCACACTAGCAAACAACCTATCACAATAATTTCAAGTGAGCCTTAAAATCCTCTTACCTAAACCAACATTCTAACGCCACTTGGGGAACACAAAAGAATATTTTAGCTAGGTAGGACTGAGGGGATACGTATCAAAATAACAACCCCCACTCATTTTTCATGTTGAGACATAGTGGTTGACATTTATGGTACCAAAATCCCTTGTTATATGTTGGCACAGTTCAAAACCAGTTCTTCGGGGAGGCCTCTCCCTTAGGAGGGTTGAAGTAGCCAGACTGGTTCCAGAGGCTTGAGAGGAATACTGCAATCCATTCAGTCACTGAAGGATACCTACTCGTTGTTCTCATTGTACCACCCTTGTGGGAGTATAGCGCTGATAGAACAAGAGCTGCAGATTAACCCAACCGGATGTGTCATGAATGAGTTATCTTAGTTGCCACACTTATAGGATTGTATACTCGGTGTCCCTCCTGGTAGGAGAACATCTATCCTTTGATTCTACAATTTATATTATCTGACTTGGATTTCATCACCTTGCAGAGGATATACCTTGTTGAGTCATAATACCTTTTAGTTAGGTGTTTGAATGCTCGACTACCTCCCTTTGGTCAGTGAGTACACCTTTTTCTATTTTGTAGGAGCCGTTTGCATGTTGGTTTTCTGACCACATTTCTTATTACTCCACTAACTATAGCACAACTGTTATAGTAAGTGTTTTGAGTTTGTTTGTTGGCCTGAGTGCCATTATTTTTTACACTCCCCTCTTGCACACACGGTTGCATTAGGGCTTTAGAGGTTTCCACTCACTACCACCTAGTAGATTTAATTCACAACTGTCACTATTGAGTACCCAAGATGCTCTCAATGTTTCTGGGGTTAACCCCCTCAATACGGTTCCCTTGACTCCAGACGTCATCAGCATAGAGCCCCGTCATCCAATTCTGATGCACCTCATTTTACATCTGACTCTAAGGAAGAATCCAAAAATCCTGCATACACCGCACCCACTAGCCCCATGGTTGGTTCGCATTATGAAAAAAATTTCACTGGGACTCTTGGTGGAACATCATCCACCCCAGCCACCACGGTAGCCACAACTACCACACCCACATTAGGTATGCCTAAAATGGGAACCATTCCCAATACAGGACCCACACCTAACCTAGGCATGCCCACCATGGGAACTATACCTACTATCCCTGCTACCACTCAGATTCCAACACCGATTGGACATCTTTGCAATCCATCTATAACCGAAGTTGCACTTGGTGGCGCGGGCCCCTCCCAAACTCCTTTGGGTGGAGGTCACATACCTCCCATGACCAATATCCCCCTAAGGGGTAATCTCCCAATGCATAACTCTACCACTAGTGCTTATGCCCCCATGACAATGTCCTACCCCTTCAGTAGTTTTCCATTTATGGCTAGCCTTAAACTTCCATACTTGGCTAGGATAACAAATGATCCCATTAGGCATAACCCTACTTGGCCCCGCATTCCCACAAAACTCCCGTCAGACATCCCAAAGTTTGAAGGGAAGGCTGGAGAAGACCCCCAAAACCATATCATGTCATTTCACCTATGGTGTTCCTCAAATTCCATAGTCAATGATTCTATTCGACTCTGAGTTTTACAAAGAACTTTCACTGGCTCCGCAGCCAAATGGTATATTGAGCAGCCACATGGGACACACCCCATGTTTACATCCCTTGCCTCAACTTTCCTACAGTTCTTTGAACTATCTGTACACTACGATGTAGGAGTAGAAATCTTTATGTCTTGTAGACAAAATACGGCCACCCATATTACTGACCATATCCATGAGTGGCATAAACACCATAGTCTCTGCAAAATCAAGCTAGATGACTGTATCTTCCTGGATTGGTTCTTGAGATCACTCCTCCCTCTCATAGCCAAGGATGTATCTTCGGAATGACCATATTCGGAAGAAGATGCCATTCTAAAAGCTCAGCAGTTCGACCTGATATATGCCCAATCTGGATATTTATATACAATATTACCTGATGCCCCGCGCGACGATCCATCTTGGAATGATGCACCGGGGGCATCCCATGCTGCCGACGGTATCATTGGCCAGGTTATGGCACAAAACAAACCTCTTACAACTATAGTACAAACAATGCCATAGACCTTTCTAGGGCTACATCTCATTCTGCAACTACAACTTCGTATGCTTGAATAATGCACAGTCACCACACTCATGGACCCTCATGTCCACCACAGTTTTATGGGAAAGCACCATTAGTTTATGCACCACCTCCATACTATAACCAGCAAACCAATCACACTCTGGATCACCCACAGGCCCAATCGGCTTATTACCCTCAATAGGAAACACCTCTTGCTCCAACACTTCCAATAGCTCAAAGTTACCAACAACGGAAATAAGCACTAGGTACACCTCAAAATCCTCTTGCTTACTATCCACAGCAGCCTCCTCCAGCACCTACAGGGACTCAAAACCAACCTACTGCCCAAGGGCATGTATACGCACAACAAAACCAACCTCAAAACCAGAACAACCAGCGTAATCAAGGAGGTCAACAGAATCACGGAAGAGGACGCAACCGCGGAAATAACCAACCACAAAACCACGGAGGACAACCACCTAATCCTCCCAATAACAATAACACTGCTCCTACCAATCAAAACCCTGATCAACCACCAAAACAAGGAAAAAATACTAACTTGAGAACAAACCACCCATGTTCTATATGAAGTGTATATGGCCATTACATGCATAATTGCCCCCATTTGGACTGAGCATGCCAACTCTAGATCTATGATTCCCAATGACAAGGACATGCTGCATAGCCGACACCACCTCCTCAGCCACAAACCATGATATTGCAAAATCGTCTACCCAACCAAGGAGTAGTAAACACCCCCCCAATGATCCCCCACAAGGATTTGCTGCACCACAGTAGCAAATTACCTATGCAACAACCAATTACCAGCATACAGAATCCAACACTCACCATTTTCTAATGATGTCATCAAATGATGTCAACCTTCAAACTCGCCGAACCCAATATGGTTCAGGTCCTGAAACAACATCCATTGATCCATCTTCGAGCACCCTACCAACTGATCAGCCACTTCACATACCTATTGTGCCCATGGACAGTGGTCCAAAAACCCCTCAGTTCCCTTTAAAACGGATCAACAACAATCCTAATGCTCATGCAACTTCAAATTATAATGTTGTAGAAGACTTAGCCCAATCCCCCACTACTATGTCCGCTCTAGAAGTCCTAAAAACTTATCCTGCACAGAGAAAATTGTTGCTATCTGCCATTGGGGCCATAGACCCTAATGACTCCAAGATGATGGCTTTTGACTTAGACCAAGCCGAAGCTCGTCCGCCTTCATCTTTAGATTTTTAGGTTTCTGTCTCCATTCGAAACCTTGTCATTCATCGATGCATCATCGATGAAGGTGCCTCCACCTGCATTATGTCGACTTTTGTCTGGTAGAAACTTGGATCCCCAACACTACAACCATCCACTACCACATTGCGAGCTTACGATGGTCGTGCAGCTCAACCATAGGGTCTGTTAGTTAACGTGCCCATACAGCTTGGGAGCAAACTAGTTCTCATAGATATAGAGCTCATCAACGCCCAACTTGATTACAATCTCCTTTTGGGACAAAGCTACATGTATAAAATGAAAGCTGTCGCTTCTTCAGTTTTCCACCTCATGATGTTTCCCCATGAAGGACGCATAGTCAAAATTGACCAGATAACATACTATGATCCTAATGCCCCCGCAACACCTGAAATTGTTCAACCCATAATCGAATAGCCCGTCCAGAGTGCATCCGCATCGTTCGTCTCCTCTATCGGACTCAGGATATATTCAGATACCCCCATGACCTCCACTTTCCCATCTATCCCACCCCTACTATGGATAATCAAAATATTTGATCTGTGTACCCTCTCGCACAACGAACAGTAGCATACTCAACAAACTCAACCACTACCACAACCCCCAACAGTGCCTAGTCACATCGGAGCAACAGCGATTCATACTATCGCATTTTTATTTACACCTTCAAGTGCCATCAACACCCTAGTCATGGCTACACTTAATCTCCCAAGATTAACATTAGGACTACCTGTGTGGTACCCACCTGCCCCAACCCCTCCCCCGACACCAAACGTCATTTTACAACTAATCCAACCCATAAATACTTCTAACCGTCCACCCCCTAGCATAGCAAACATCTAGAACCGGCAACCCCCAACAAGGGCCACTACATCAACATCTAGTACCACGCCCCCTCAACCCCACCACCATGGGCGTAGAGGACCGCCTACCTACATCGCTGGATCCACCACCCGCACCCCACCAACAACTCCAAAGTTGGTAAAGAATCCCCCAACATTCCGTGTTCCCCCTAAGTCCTCTTTGTGTGATGATATAGGCCATGCTACCCATCAATGTCCATAGTTACCATCACTTCAAGAACACATGAATATGTTGGATGATGACGCTAACATCCTAGTGGTCAAACTTGAACTACCTCCTCAACCTCGCGATAAATTGCTGTGTACCAATCACCCCTGTGCAATATGTGGAATTTATGGCCATTACTCACATCACTGCCCTGATGTCCTAGATTATAGAAAAGCACTATACGAATTGAATAATGTCAACCTAGAGATATCCCCCCACTCATTGAGGAAATAGTCCCCCCAGAATCTTCCCCCTCAAAAGAAATCAATACCATTTATATGATTTCAACCACCTACAAGCCTGAACCAATTGATTTCATGACACACTACTTATGTAGCAATGAGGAAATCCTAGAAACACTTACTGCACTGGAGTACCCCTGCGATGATATGCACCATCCATCATACTTCATCCTTGAGACATCTACCTCCACCACAACAAACCAACTGTCCATCAAATCAAAAGATTTTTTACCATCCAAAGTAGATTGGTTCGAAGATCCAATCCTAGCACCATAAGCTTTTGAAGAAGGTAACATGGCCAACATTTCTCCAATCATAAAAATTGACATCTCCACCACCACCGGAAAACTCGAGTTTATCTCTTTAGGCACATCATGCACTGACAAGGAAACCCAATCCTATAAGAAAATCTTCCAAGAATTTCACGATGTATTTGCTTGGTCTTACACCAAGATGCCAGGTCTAGATCCTACCATTGTAGAACATTACATCGACACTTGGGCCAACGTATCCCTGGTCCGCTAGAAACAATGACCCATTCATCCATCCAAGCTTCGAGTCGTCAAAGCTAAAATTGAGAAGCTTCGAGCAGCAAGTTTCATATATCCTATTGCTTATACCACTTGGGTTTCCAACCCAGTTCCATTCAATAAGAAAATTGGCACCATTCGTGTCTGTACTGATTTCCACGACCTCAATCTAGCTTGTCCCAAAGGCAACTTCCCAACACCATTTATTGACCAGCTAATCGATGCATGTGCGGGGCATGAAGTACTATCCTTCATGGATGGTTTCTCTGGGTTTAACCAAATACAAATCCACAAGGAAGATCAATACAAGGCTACTTTATCTACCCCATGGGGCACATTTTCCTATTGTGTCATGCCTTTTGGTCTCAAGAACGCTAGAGCCACTTTTCAGCGAGCCATGAATTACTGTTTTCATGGCCTGATTAACATCATATTGGTTTATCTAGACGGTCTCATAGCTCGATCTATGAAGTGATCCGACCATTTAGATGACCTCTGACAAGTCTTCTTGCATTGTCACAAATACCAGATCTGCTTGAACCCACTCAAGTGTGTCTTTTGCGTTCCAACATGATGTCTGTTAGGTTTCATCATTTCAGAAAAAGGGATCACCATCGACCCTCTAAAATTCCAAGCCATTGTAGACCTACCATCACCTCGTACACTAAGACAATTGCAAAGCCTTTAGGGAAATTCCAACTTCCTCTATCATTTTGTCCCGGATTATGCCACGACAATACATTGTTTCCTCCATTTGCTATGCCTCCATACCCATTTTGTATGGGACGATCAAGCATAAGGAGCTTTCACAGAACTAAAGAAAGCACTCACAAGTGTCACTTTGATTTCTCCTCCAGACTTCACAAGCGACTTTATCCTTTACATTTTGGCATCTGATTATGCTTTCTCTGGAGTACTCATCCAAGAAGAATCCACTCATCAAGAACATGTCATTTACTATGTGAGCCAAACCTTATCAGGCCCACCACTT